>LNAC01000283.1:1005402-1040993 GCA_002007465.1 Ailurus styani
GCCTCCTTGTGATCTCTCTCCCTCTGTGAAATAAATAAATAAATAAAATCTTAAAAAAAATAAGTGTATTGTTGAATTTCCAAGTTCTGGGCTTTTCAGCTATCCTTCTGTTACTCATTTCTAATTTAATTCCATTGGGGTCTGAGAGCATGCTTTGTATAATTTCTATTATTTTACAGTTGTTGAGGTGTGAGGTGTGTCTTACAGTTCGTAACATGTTCTATGTTGGTAAATGTTCCATATGAGCTTGAGAAGAGTGTATATTTGCTATTATTGGATAAAGTGTTCTAGAAGTGTCAGTTCTAGGTGATTCCAAGTGTTCAGTTTCATAATGGATTTAGTGATTTTTCTGTCTGCTGAATATGTCAGTTACTGATATAGAGGTGTTGAATTCTCCAACTATAATAGTGGATTTCTCTAGTTCTTGTAGCACCTTACATATTTTGATACTCTGTTGTTAGGCATATATACTTTAGGGATCGTTGTATCTTCATAGAGTATTGGCCACTGTATTATCATGTAATCCTCCTCTTTATCCCTAAGAATTTTGCTTGCTCTGAATTCAGCTTTTTCTGAAATTAATATAACTGCTCAGTTTTCATTTAGTTGGTGTTAGTTAATATATTGTATCTTTCTCCATTACTTTGCTTTTAACCTATGTGTGTCTTTATATTTAAAATAGTTTTATAGACAATATTCAGTTGGATCTTATTTTTTTAATCTATGTTTATAGTCTCTGCTTCTTACCTTGTATATTTAAACAATTGATATTTAATGTAGCAATTGATACCTAACATATTTGTTAATGTTTTCTATTTCTTGCCCTTGTTCTTTGTTTCTTTTTTCATATTACATTCTTTTTCTGCCTTCTCTGGTTTTAATTGAGCATTTTATATGATTATATTTTCTTTCATCTCAGCATATTAATTATACTTCTTTTTTACTATTTTTTTGGTTTCCCTAGAGTTTGCAGTATTTACAATTAATCTAAGTCCACTTTTTTTTTTAATTTTATTTTTATTCTTTGCCCAAGGGGTACAGGTCTGTGAATCATCAGGCTTACATCTTTCACAGCACTCAACAAAGCACAAACCCTCCCCAATGTCCATAACCCATCCACCCTATCCCTACCCTCCCACCCCCCAGTAACCCTCAGTTTGTTTTGTGAGATTAGGAGTCTCTTATGGTTTGTCTCCTTCCCCATCCCATCTTGTTTCATTATTTTTCCCTCCCTACCCCCCACGACCCCCCACCCTGCCCCTCAAGTTCCTCATATCAGAGAGATCATATGATAATTGTCTTTCTCTGATTGACTTATTTCGCTCAGCATAATACCCTCCAGTTCCATCCATGTCGTTGCAAACGCTAAGATTTCGTTTCTTTTGATAGCTGCATAGTATTCCATTGTATATATATACCACATCTTCTGTATCCATTCATCTGTTGATGGACATCTAGGTTCTTTCCATAGTTTGGCTATTGTGGTAAGTCCACTTTAAATAACACTACTTCACTAAATAAAGTTTCCCATGAGTTTAGGAGACAAAGTTGTGCTAAAGGGAAGGGAACTGCCTCAAATACCCAGCCAGTCCTTATCACCATCTGAGTTTGTAGATGGTGGAAGGATAAAGAAGTAAGCTCAAATCATCCCAAAAGTACACCTGAATTTCCCATAGGCTTTAATAGTTGAGGATATAGAGATTTGCCAGGACCACCTCTGAGAAATAGGGAAATACTAGAAGTGGTCAGATATAGATTACTAAAACTGCGATCCAGGCTTGACCCACTTCCATTTCTGATTGGATTGACATGATTATCCTCTCACTCTCACTGCCTAAAAAGAGGAAAGAAAAAATCCTTGTAGCTGTACACTTAAGATTTGCTTATTTTAGTGGAAATAAAAGTATATATATAATGAATTTTGTTTAAAAATTATGCATAGTTGACCCTTGAATAATGTTGGGATGGGGTACTGACCCCCACCCCTGTCATGCAGTGGAAAATCCATGTGTAACTTGTGACTCCAAAAAGTCAACTACAAATAATGTAGTATTGACCAGAAGCCTTACTAATAACATAAGTAGTCAATTAACACATATTTTATATGTTATATGTATTACATACTCTATTCTTACATTAAAGTAAGCTGAAGTAACATGTTAAGAAAATCATGAGGAGGAGAAATTACTTCTACAGTACTGTACTAGAAAAGATCTGCACGTAAGTTGACCTACACACTTCAAACTCATGTTGTTCAAGCGTCACCTGTATAAATGTTAGGAATTTTATAAATAAAAGTTTTAGATCCTGTTATAAAACATATTTTTCATGTTTGAATTGTGACCCTGTATATGTATACATGTGTATATATACTCTTTAGTCAGGAGAAAATTGTGCAAAACTTCACGTGGTCTTTCAGGCTTTACATGAATGATTTAGAATAACCTGTATTTTCTCATCTAACTTAATATTATCAGGAGGTAAGATTGAATTGTCTTCTGGTTGAGGACCCAAAATTGTTTTCTCTACGTTGCATTTGGTGCAGGGCACCAAAATTTAGAAGACCAATTATATATAATTCTTATAAAATTTAAACATATATTTTTGACTTAACAAAAGCTAGTTAGGAAAGGTCATCTGGTGTTAAACTCAAATTAGCCAATCATAATTTTTCCCTGAATTTATCAGTACATAATATTTAATGTGTAAATCATGTATTTGAGGACTTATGTAAAATTTCTGTTTTGTGAATAACATATCAGTTGGTTTTTATACTTGTTGCACAAAAGTAAACACAGCTTGTTATCATTTTTCCAGTCATCATGAAAGCTGTTTTACTTATTGGATCCCGTAAGAAATTAAATCTTAAAATATTTTTAAATTTAAAAATAATTATTTGAGGTTTATTTATTTGATCTATTTCATAAACTATATTCAGCAACTATTTTAACATGATAGAAGTAGTGAACGTATATACAGTGTTGAAGAGTAATACATTTTTTTATAGGCAGAGCTTCTAGATGCTGCTGCTGGCGTTCATGTACGATTCAGATTAGGTGGTGTAAGTATGGATTAATTCTTATTTGGTAGCTTTAAAGCATATTTATGTGAAATTTTAAAGATGTAAATTTTTTAAATGCAAACCATTTTTTTGTAATTAGATTACAATGGTCCTTTGAATTTCTCCATATACAGGTTAAGTTTCCACCTGATATATACTATAAAATTTTCACTCATAGACATATTGAAGATCTGTGTGCTAATAGCCCTAGAGATTATACAAAACTTCCAGCAAAATATACATCTCATATTAAAAGTGGTGCTCTTCAGGAAGAGGATCATAGTGGCTGGTATCGTCGTGTAGAGAACAATGGCTGGAGGCTTGTCTCTGATGCAGTAAGAAAAAAAATTAATAATTTTGAATCTTACATATTTAGAAGCTCATCTTGAAAATTAATTTTAAAACACATCTTGGTAATTTAACTGATAAAAAAGTGATGATATTAACTAACTACTCAGGGGTTACTAATAATGCTTCAAGATCAGTGTATCTTTTTTTTCTGTACTTCTACTTTTAGTAATCAGCTTTGATCTGGGTCATCTTTAGATACTGTCTGGTACTCAGGAGTTTAGCATCTTTATAACGAAGCAAATTTGAAAATATTGTTAACTCTATATTAACTAATCCTTGGACTAGAGGTTAGTGGGAATTCTTGAGAAAAATATGACATTTTCTCTTATAGAGCTTGTAACAGTAGAGACTGGTGGGAAATCATTTGGGTTGTCATGGTGTTTGGAACTTTAACATGTCCTCATTAATTGAATGGAATGATTTTAAGTATACATAGTTCTGATTTAGGGACTTTTCCATAGACACCCATGTTTAATGTCCTTTTTGTGGAGATAATCTCTATCTAAGGATGTTTGTAAACATACATTTTACAGCTCTATAATCAGGTTCTATAGCTCTAGATGTCTCTTTAGGCTCATATCATCATTTAGGTCCTCAGTCTCTGGCATGCAGATTATAGAATTGATATATTAAGTATACTAAAAAGTGAAAATGATCAAGGTGTGAATTCATACATTCATTCAACAAACCTTACTGCATACCAACCATATGTCAGACATTGTAGTAGATGCTGGGGATACAGTGGTAGCTAAAATAGTCCCTCCCCTCAAGTATTTTTCCTTTTTAATTTGGGAGAGAGTCAAATAAAAAGAATATTTCAGTACAATGCTGTAAATCTGTGCTTTAAGAGGGACAAATACAGTGTTGCAGGGGATAGCAAACTCTCCTCCTTGTTCTTGAATATGTATGTGGTGAAGGAGAGGAAATGAATTCAAAGTAAGAAAACAGGCAACCAGTTAGGATAGCATGTCACATGGGGAAACCACAAACTCTTGGGACATACTGATGAGACTTTGTTCCTGAAGGGTGCCTGTGCTCCTTGAGAATTAGAGCCTTCAGAAGTCAACAGCACGAAGAGTAGGTAAGGTCTGTTATGAAAAACAAAAACAGTGCTGGAGTATGTCTATTCATTTATCCATTCAATTAGTAGTTCTTAAGTACTTCAACTAGTGCTTTCTTCATCTTTCTGTGACATGTGCCTCTGAAAATGCAATGTGCCACTCACCCATGACATCATAAATACCTTAAAAGGGGTGTATTTTCTCCTCTGTTTCTACCTTGACATATTCCTAGTGAACTCACAGAAATTCTTGTCTGTAGCCAAATAACCTCACAATCTGTATTTCAGTACTTTGTATACTCATTTTTCATTTCTCAATAGTTTGGGGTGTCTACTGAAAATGCAGAGGTAGGAGAAGAAAAAGAAATCGAATTCCATTTCTCTAAACTGAAGAGAAGGCAAGATATGGAAAAGAAAAGAAAAATTAGAAAGATAGAATGGATGAGGAAAATGTAAGTTGAAAAGTTGATGAAATAGTTAGACTTACTAAATATATACTATTTTAAGTTATTTTTAAAAAATGCTATCACTACTAAAATGACTACATGCTATTTTTAAAAGAAAATATAAGATTACCGTTATGTTTTTTAAAATACATAGTAAACATTTAACAAATGCCTGCTATGTATGAGATACTGTTAATCTCTAGGATATAAATGGGCGAAAGACATGTTGTCTTTGACCTCAAGGAAATTACAGTCTATTGGAATACCGGGTATGAAAGTAAGCATTTACTCTTATATATCAAATAACTTTTATTTGGCCCTCCAGATCCATTCTGTACCCTTCTTAACCCTTCTTTTTGCCCTAAGACCCTGACCTGTATGGATTACACTAAAAGTCATTCTGGACATGTCCAACAAATGTTAAAAGCAAGCCAATACATCAAATGATTTACAAGTTTACTTCACTCCATACACAAAACAAATCCCCCAGATGTTTAAAGTAACACAAAAACTCCAGTATCCCAAATTATATAAAATTCACAAAGTCTACCATGTAGCAGTCAATTCCCAGACATGGAAAGAAACAGGAAAATAGATCCTATGTGAGAAGAAAAATTAATCAGTGATAACAGACCCACCAAAAATATCTTTTGAAAAGGAAGGCAAAAGAAAAACTTCAGACAAATAAAAGCTGAGTTCTCTTACCACAGTAGACCAGTACTGCAAGAAGTTCTTCTAGTAGAAGAAAAATGCTTCTAGGTAGAAATCTGGATCTATACAAGGAATGAAAAACTCCAGAAGTGGTAATTATGTAAGTAAACATAAAGGACTTCTGTTCTTACTATTTAAATCTCTTTAAAGGGTAGTTAAGTAACTCTTGAACTATACACTTAAAAATAAAACAAATTTTATGTTACATGTTTTTTACTAAAATTTTGAAAAGATAGGCATTAAAATGGCAAAGGAATGAGTTGATATTGTCAACCCAGTTCTACCTAAATTTTTGATTCCACAACTATACTTCTTGTCTCTTATATTGAAAATCTTCATTCAAATAAACTGTAATTGTGTATTTTTCTGACATTACAAATAAATTGTTCCAAAATAACAATATCTTATCAAACAAAATCATTATCAAACAAAATAATGTCATATGCAATTACTGAATAAAATTCAAAAAAAATTTAATTTAAAGCAGAAAGACTGACATTGTATTGTGACATTTATAAACCTGAAACAGTACAAAAGTAAAATGTATGATAACGATACCAAAAAGGTTGGGAGAGGTGAAATGGAAGTATACTGCTAGAAGGTCCTTTTTCTACATATAAAGTGGTATACTATACTTAAAGATAGACTGTGATTGTTAAAAACCATAAAGCAGCTATAAAATCAACAAGAGCATGAACAAATTCATTGTAAGGCATAAACCAAAACTCACTAAAAACAAAAATAGGCCTATCTATTAAATTAAAATTTTAAATTCCATTAAATTTAATTGAGTTATTAAATTATTAAATTGGAAGTCGAATTTATAAAAATCCCACAAAGAAAATTCCAGGCCCAGATGGATTTCCTAGTGAATTCTAGTAAGCATTTAAGAAAGGCAATACCAAAAAAAAAAAAAACAAAAACAAATTCTACACAATATTTCCAGGAATAGGGAATTTGTCCCAACAATATCTATGAAGTATTACCCAATATAAAAATCACTTGAGGCTGATTAAAAAGAAGATACTACAAAACAAAGAAGACATTACCAGAAAATAACAATATCTCTGAGGAACATACGTATGGGATAGTAAATAACATCAAAAACAAAAGGAGTTTATCCCAGGAGTACATGGTGGGCTTAACATTTGGAAATCAATCAGTACAATTTACCATACTAACACACTTAAAAAGAAAGCTGGCTATAACCATCTCAATAGATGCAGAAGAAGTACTACAAAAACATTCGTTATGAAAAGTATTATCAAAATTGGAATAGAAAAGAAGTCCTCCACCTGATAAAGGACATCTACAAAAAACCTCCAACTAACCTGATACCTAAAGGTGAAAGACTGAATGCTTTCTTCCTAAGATCAGGCACAAGGCAAGGATGTTTGCTCTCACCACTTCTTTACAACACAGGACTGGAGGCAATAGTGCAGTAAGGCAAGAAAGAGGGAGGAGGGAGACACTGAGATTGGAAAGGAAGATCTAAAAGAGTCTTTATTCAAAGTTGATATAATTGACTACACAATCCTAAGAAATCTACAGAAAACATACTGGAACTACTAAGTTTATCAAAGGTTGTGAGATATAGAAGCCAACTGTATTGCCATATTTCAGCAAGAAACAATAGGAAATTGAATTGTTAAAAATAAATAAAATAAATTTACGGTAACATCAGAAAAAATGAAATACCTAAGCATAAATTGAAGAAAAAGTTCTGTATGGCCTGTCCACAAAAACTGCAAAACATTGCTAAGAGAACTTAAAGAAGACCTAAATAAATGACGAGGTATAAGGTGGTCATGGATCAGAAGACTCCATATTGTTAAGGTGTCGATTGTCTCCCAATTGATTTGTACATTCAAATCAATGTGTTTGAAAGTACTATCAGGATTTGGGGGGAAATTGACAAGTTGATTTGAAAATTTTTGTGGAAATGCATAGGGACTAGATTAGCCAAAACAATTTTGGAAACATAAAATTTGGAGAATTTATACTACTTGATTCCAAGACTTACTACAAAGCTACTGTACTCAAGACATTGTGTTATTAGCATAAAGATAGACATAGGTTAATGGAACAGAATCAAGAGTTGAGAAAAATAGATACACATGTATACTGATGAGTTTTAACACAGGTGCTAAGGCAATATAATTGGAAAATGATATTCTTTTCAACAGATTGGATTTTCAGATGCAGAAAAATGAACCTTGACCCTTACCTCTCACAACATATATGTAAAGTTTTATAGCTCAAAAGATATCACAGATCGGGCGCCTGGGTGGCTCAGTGGGTTAAAGCCTCTGCCTTCGGCTCGGGTCATGATCTCAGGGTCCTGGGATCGAGGCCCATATCGGGCTCTCTGCTCGGCGGAGAGCCTGCTTCCTCCTCTCTCTGCCTGCCTCTCTGCCTACTTGTGATCTCTCTCGCTCTGTCAAAATAAATAAATTAAAAAAAAAATCACAGATCTAAATATAAATGCTAAAACCATAAAATACCTACAAGTAAGCAACAGAGACAACCTTAATAACCTTGGTTCTGGCAAAAAATCTCTTAAATAGAACACAGAAGGCATGACACATTAAAAAAAAAGTTCTCAAATTACACTTCATCAAAGTTTAAAGCTTTTGCTTTCTGAAAGATACTTTAAAAAATAAAAGGACAAGCTACATGTATAGTAACTAAATAGAATTTAAATAAAATCTTGAGGGGAAAAAACAGGCCATAGACAGGAAGAAAACATTAGCAATATATATATAAAAGTAAAGTCACATCTAGAATATTAAAAACCCTCAAAACTCAATGATAAGATAACCTAATTTTAAATTAGCAAAAGATCTGAACACTCTATCATTGAGGATACATGGATAGCAAATGAGCACAAGTGAAGTAATGACTATCATTTTTAGTCATTAGGGAAGTGCAAACTAAAACTTGAATGAGTTACCACTATATATACACTAGAATGGTTCAATCTGCTATACACTAATTGTCGGCACAGATATGGAGCAAACGCAAACTGCTACATCCACTTTGGGAACCAGTGTGACCGTTGTCTTACTAGTTAACATACACACCTGCAGTCGATCCCAGGCATTCCGCTCCTAGGTGTGTACTCAAGACAGAAGCTATGTCCACAGAAAGGTTGTATTTGAGTGTTCATAGCAGCTTTATTTGTAATAGCCAAAACCCAGAAACACCCTAAATATCCACCCAACCCAATGTCACTGGATAAACAAATTGTGATTTTTTCAGAAAGGAAAACTGCTCACCAATATAAAGGAATGAACTACTGATACATGTAAGAAAGTGGATGAATCTCAAAATAACAATGCTGAATGAAAGAAACCAGTCAAAAAAGAGTTCATACTGTATGATTCATTTACATAAAATGCTAGAAAATATGAACAAATCTGGAGAGACACAAAGCAGATCAGTAGTTGTCTAGAGATGGGGTTGGTGTATGAAGGGAGGAAAGGATGAGAAAGGGACACAAGGAACTTTGGGGGATGATGGATATGCTCATTTTTTACTGTAATGATAGAGTCACAGTCGTATACTTATGTCAGAACTCTTCACGTTGTTCTGTTTAAATGTGTGTGTTTACTGTCCATCAGCTATGCCTCAGTAAAGTTGTAAAAACTTTTGTGACCCCCTCCACCCATTTTGTCCACCCCCCAACCCACTGCCTTTGACAGTCACCAGTCTAGTCTTTTTATCTGTGAGCTTGTGTATTTTTAGATTCCATATGTAAGTGAGACCCTAGGGTATTTATCTTTCTCTGTCTGACTTATTTCACTTCGATAACACTCTCGAGCTCTATTCTTGTTGTTGCAAATGGCCAGATTTCATTTTTTATGGCTGAATAATATTCTTGTGTGCGTATCACATTGTCTTTATCCATTCATCCATTGATTTTTGTAAGAATATGTGCAGACATTCAGAAGATCTGGATAAAGTAGTTCTTCATCTTCAGTACTTGCAGAGTGAGTTGGGGGCAACCCAGGAACCAGTTGTAAGGGTCGTCGGGTTACAGTGTCTACAATGCAACCAAATGCTTAATGCTCTCAGGTCTTGGGCACTAAAGTAAGGGCATGAGTGGGGAAGAAGGGGAACCCAGAGACCTGGGATGGGGACATGTGGGCAGGCATAGACAAGGCTGAGAACCTTGAACTTTGAACTCCCCTGCTGGTGGAGGAAATTCTTCTCCCTGTTTTGTGGGAACCAGGCCTTCTATTCTCCTTAGCATTCTCCCACAAACATCGCTCATTGCCTCCAGCCCGCAGGGAGAGTTCTATTTCAGAACAGCCCAGACACAGAGGTACAAGGTCTACTTCAGGAGGAGATTGCTTATAAATCAAAAGACTTAGAAGAATTTACCAGTCTCTAATAGGGGCCTCGGAAACATGTGTGAGAGTAGATTTTCAGGTCGTGAGATCAGAAGATGATTGGGTTAAATTTACTGATACTAACCACATTTATCTAGGATTATGCATTTAATGTGTTAGCCTGAGTACACAGTAATGTTGTTAAATAGTCCATGTGGTTGACTACCAAAGCTCTACTATTGCAAAATACCTGAACTTCTCTGGTATACTGTAGAGAAAAGGATTTCTGAAGTCTCAGGGGAATGCATGTATTCGTTCCTCTTACTTGCAATCTACTCAGCTACCCACTAGCTGTAACCCCAGGAGGCCCTAGAAGATAGTTCGCATCAAGTCATTAAAAAATGAGAGGAGCCGCAGAGTTCTTGATGAACTCCGTGGTGGCTGTGTTTATAGAGGAGATGACAGTGGGGAAAGCTGTGGTGGAATTGGTGCCTTTAGCTGGCCAGGAATAATGGAACTTTGAAGTGGTAGAGGTCAGGTGGTGACACAGCTCGGAGCTAAGCTTCCAGAAGCGCTTCGTCTAATGCAGCAAGTCAGCACAGCCCCTGGTCCCGGGGATGCCATTATTGACCGGACACACGTTCTTTCCCATCCCAACCAGTAAGCAAAAAGGAGGCAGTTTGCATTTACATGGGAAGAGGAGGATGTGCCTTTCCAGCTTACTCTCAGAGCTGTGTCTGCTCTCCTGCTGTTTTCACTAGGGGCTTGTACCTCTCAGGTCCCACAGACCATCCTGCCGGTCCTCGCATTGGTGATCTTACACTAATCAGATGTAGTGAGCAGAGAATAACTCCCCAGGTGACTTCATAGGACAAATGCATGCCAGAAGGAGAGAAATTTTGCAGAATGTTAAGGGTTTGCCACATAACTAAAGCTTGTGAACATTTTCGGATATCCTTTCTAAAATGAGAGACAAGTTGCAATACCTTGGCGTGTTGTGTTGAAGGCACATGGCACTTAAAGGGCCTCTCTGGATTTAGGAAGCAAACCATGCCACATTGGGGTATGCTGCTCCGACCTATTTTCACGGTGACCTAGTGAGGCTACTGGGCTCCAGTGGGACATGGTGTAAGAACGAACGTGGTAGCAGGTCCACAGTGTGGTAAGGTGCTCCCACTTGGCCTTTAGGGCCAAGCAGTCCCAACAGTATTGGACAGACCGTGAAATACTGTATGGGGCTTCTTGTAATGAGAGGATTTCAGCAGAGAGGGTTTAGGAGTAAGGTGATGCCCTCTTCTGCCGACAGCTGCTTGACTTTTGAAAATCAGTTCTGGTTCTGTCTCTGGGCCCTGGGAGAGCCTGAATGCTGGGCAGTAGGATTCCAGGTGCTCTGTGATTATGAACGGGCCTGGGTTTTATCCAATCCGATGAACTGTGAGACTGAAAGCATGCAGCATCATCTCAGTGCAGAAGAGAATGGGTCTGAGAAGGTCCAGAGGGCTACAGTAAGCTGTGTGAGTAGGTGGCTCGGAGTCCGTCAACACCCGCTTCTGCTGCTTGGCTGCGCTTCATCTCCATGCCTTTGGCTTCACGGGGAGTCTCCTGTGACAGACTAACGGAGACTCTGTTAGGTCTGATTCACCACGGATCTGCACAGGATTCTGGCACCATCCACATATGGACAGTCACTAGATTACAGCCCCTCTGTAGGCCCAGAGAATGTCAAAGGGTATCCTCCTAGTGAGCACAACTGGTTTTCTACTTCATGTGTAAGGCACACAGCTTGAGACAGGAGCCTTATTGTCTGTGGGCAGTAACTGAGAGCTTCGCCGCTGATTAGGCACTTGGATGGAATTAAATCGGGAAACTGGGATTAAGTCTGGGGACAGGTATACTCAGAATGGGCATAGCATATATTTGTGTCCTTGTCCCTCCCAAGGGCCTAAGAAGTGGAAAGCTCTAAGTATTCAGATGAACGGGATGATCCAGCCTGTGGCTGTCTGTTTTTTCACCCGGCCACCTCAGGGGCTGCTCAGTGGAGCTGTGCACGAAGTGGCCGCGGGTATAAAGATGGAGGCTACACACAGACTCGTAAACTTGGTCTTTTCCTCACTGAGGTTCTGCTCTATAGTCACAGCTGACTGGAGAGCAAAGGCCATGGCTCTGCCTCCGACAGTGTGCTGGCTGCCTGGTGGCAGGCTGGTTAGTCCCTTCCCACGTAGAGGCGGCATCGTGTTCGCCGTGATAGACAAAATATTCTCGATGTGTGTTTTATTTGCCTGCTTGCATTACTTCGGTCAGTAATACCATTTATTACAGAAGCCTGTCCATCATCATTTTATTCCATACAGCATTGCCTCTAACCAGAGACCCATGGACAGTAAAGGAAGTGTGGTATTAGGCTCAGAACAACCAGAAACAGCTGGCGTTGAGAGAACACTAGTGTGATTTGCTGAAGCCCAGGCACAGCATGGTGGGAGGGACACCTGGTAATAAGCCAATGCACATGAATAATAATCTGTTTCATTTCTTTTTTTCCCTTTCCTCTGTTTACTCTCAAATCAACCCTCATCCATAACTGAGCTATTTCTAATTACATGGACATTTCTATCTCAAACTCAACTGGTCTAATACTGGATTTCTTATATTCCTCATATTAAAAATTGTTTCTTTTCCATAATCCTCTTGGCCGCAGGTTATGACACCGTTCTTTACCCAGTCATCCAAGCCAGAAATGTAGGGGTTCTCCTTGATGTCTTACTTTCATAAGCTCCCATGTGTCATCTGTCATAAAGTCCTATCAACTCTGCTTCCAAAGACTCTCTCAAGTCTGGCATGTCTGTCCCTCCCTGACTGGAGCTTCTCAGTTCTCTCATTTCTACTTCACAGGAAATCCTTCTACATGCTCTCTTTGTCTCGAATCTTTTGCCATCTCTGTGTAAACACTGATGCCATGTCTCAAAAACACAAATCAAATCACATCCTTACCCGAAACATGTTAGGGGCTCACCGTTACCTACATCCCACGTGATAGTCGCTCTCCCCAGGTTGCTCTTTTGTGGCTCAGTTCCATGGCAGCAAGGCCTTCACCTTTTGATACTTGGCTCAAACATCTCCTTCCGAAGCCTGCCCTGCCTTAGGTAGGCACTGGTACGGTTTTTGGAGGTGCCCTCACAGATATATACTCAGTTGTCACACTTTTGCAAATCTCTGCATATTTGTCTGCAACTTCCACTATACTTTGAGCTCCTAAAGAACAGGAACTCTGATCCGTTTGTCAGCACAGGGCTGGAGACATAGTAGATGCTTAATGAATACATGTTTTTTGTTGAATGAATTGAGTTGAGTGAGTGAGTGAGTCAGTCCTTATGGCTGGATGTTGTAATGTTTCCTTTATGTAAGGATGCAGGGGGTGAAGGAGAAATGTTACTGGTGTGCTTTGTTCACTGATGCCATCCTCTACCGACGATTGCCAAGAATCAGCAGTGAACAGAATCAACAAAATCTTGGTACTTTTTTGTACCTTTCTCTTAATTTTTTAAAAACATGTGATTTTTATATCCCCTTCCTGTGTCCTACAGATCTTAGCTCTTCTTGACTTCTTTTCCAGTTTAAACTTTGATTCTTACTGGGTCTTTTGCATTTTAATTTCTCTCCCTGTTGGTATATTCAGAAAGACATTTTTTGTACTTTTTTTTCTCTTTAAATTTTCTATCTTTGGATATGAGATCATTTTAAAATGGATATATTGCAACATTATCTCTAAAGCCGAATTTTATATTGTTTTTGTTTTAAATACAACTCATTTTTATAAAACAAGTTATTATTATAAAGTGATATGTATTTCTGGTTGCTATTGTATTTGAAATTCTGTTCTACTTGCCAACCTGTTGTTGTTTGGTTACTGTTAGAGCCCACTTAACTATCAATAGTGACTAATATTTTAAAGAGTTTAAAACAGAAGTAAATTCTTGGCATAAGTATTATAATTCTCTTTAAAATGAATCCTCTTTCTATATATCCTTGATGAGAGCACAAATAGATAACTGTTGTACATCACTGTTGCCAAAGGAAAAAGAAATATCATCCAGGTTTCCAAATCGAATCACAGGTGTATATTTAGGAATATAAAACATGAAAGAACTCATTAAAAATGTGCTAACCTCTAGCCTTCCAGAAGTTTCTGATTTCTAGATGCATTTTTGTTGTGGCATCAGCATTAGTTAATAAACCTGGGCCATTGGGTACATCATTCATTCGTTCATTTAGTATTTATTTTTTTGAGTGCCTATCATGTTCAGGGAATATAGAGTAGAAGATTGCACGTTCCATGAAGGAATCCCACCTCTGTACACAGTGCTTTGCAAATGGTGGACAGTAAATAAGTATTTATTACATGAGTAAGTGAATGAAGAACTGTAGAAAAATTGTGAAATTATACTTTCTTATAATTTGTGCTCTTACTAACCAATATAAATCACAGGCATGTTTCTCCTTCTATGAAAGTAGCTCTCATGGATCATTACCTATTTAAAGTTTGAAAAAGCAGAAACTTCATGAAGACAGAGACATATCTTGTCACTGTCCTACCCCTTACCACTCAGGAATTTGTAAGCCTTCTTTTATTGAATGCTTCTCATGTGCCAGTCATAGTTCTGAATGCTTTATAAAGATTTATACTTCTAAACCTTTCTGGAATGCTGAGAAGAGGAATATTACCATCTTAAGGTAATCTGAAGCCCAGGAAGACTAGGTTATTTGGTAAAGGTCATAGAGCTAGTAGGTAAATCACAGAAGCAAGACTCAAGGCCAGATAGCTGGATATCAGAGTTCTACCAAGCCCTACATGACCACCCTGCCACTTCCTACTCTATGTTGAATTAATAAATGAAAACAGTTTCAGAGTAGGTTAACTTTAAAAATGGAATACCAATATAGATCCTAACATGAAAAACGTTAGGGGACAAAATGCTGTTTTTTAATGTTCTTGGTAAAGACTGCTAACTTGTGTCTACTCACTCAGCTCACATTTGGTGGACACTCGTTTATATGCTCAGACTAGCATGAGACAGAACAGTGCCACCGAAGAAGTCTGCACTTGCAGTCAGATTCGAATACGGGCTCTGACATATGTCTACTACCTACATGATCAGTGTCACAAATGGCTGTGTCTTTTTAGAGAGAATAGAACAAGATAATGTAGGAGAAGTACGTGACACGGGGCACCTGGGTGGCTCAGTCGTTAAGCGTCTACCTTCTGCTCAGGTCATGATCCCAAGGTCCTGGGATCGAGCCCTGCATCGGGCTCCCTGCTCAGAGGAAAGCCTGCTTCTCCCTCTCCCACTCCCCCTGTGTTGCTTCTCTCCCTGTGTCTCTTTGTCTGTCAAATAAATAAAATCTTTAAAAGGAAAAAAAAAGTACCTGACACAAAAAAGGATGTTACGATCTCTCTTCCTTTTGCGTCTCGCTCTCTTTCCTGTTCCCCTCCGCTTTCCCTCCTTACCTGCTGTTAGCAACAGGGCCTTGTCTTCCAGGACCTAATCTCTCTCCTGTAAGGTGAGAGGGCAACTCATCTGGTCTCCCAAATCCTTTGACTCTGTAATTCTGTGATTCGGTGATTTCATTACTTGGTTTTTCATTGTATCATAGCAGTGCAATGTACTGAGGGGTGGTTTTGAAATGAAGCTTCACCAGTTAGTGTGATTGATTAAGTTGCTTTGTTTCTATTTTCTTTCTTTTTTTCCCCCCAAAAGATCCCATTACATAGAACTTGGATTGGACGTATTTAAGTTAAATCAGGTGAAAATGTGGTTTAATATGTAAATGGTTTCACAGCAACAATATATATGTTAACTGCATCTGCTCGTAATGACCTGTTTCACAAGATCGATGTCTCCCTTCCTTTCCCCGTTTAGGTACTATGCAGGAAGTCTAGAGGCTAAGTCAACAAATCGTAGAACTCTAGATTTAATTCACACAGCAACCAAGGGGCTAATGAAAGCTGTCGAAAGCTGTGGAATAGATTCTGTGATGGAATGGGAAGTGGATGAAGTGCTGAACTGGACAAATGCACTGAACTTTGATGAGTAAATGCATTCTGCTTTTAGTGGGAAGCAAGGGCAGGTCTCATGTGTTTCTGATGTTCCCGTCTCTGCTTCAAATCGTGGGCCCACAAACATAATCTTAAAAAAAAAGTATTGTTTGTCTAGAAAAAAGGAAGATATGAGGGAAGAACATTAAAAAAGAAATGATATAAAAGTAGAAAAAGAAAATTAGACTTAAGTATTCTTTTTTGTTTAATTGAAGTGTAATTAACATACAGTGTTACATGAATTGTAGGTCTGTAAATAGTGATTGGACAATTCTGTATGTAGCTCAGTGTTCACCGTGATACAGTCACCATTTGTCACCATACAACTTTACTATACATGTTATCGACTGTATTCCCAATGCTGTACTTCTCATCTCTGTGACTTACTTATTTTACAACTGGAAGTTTGTATCTCTTAATCCCCTTTATCTGTTTCACCCATTCTGCCACCCACCTCCCTTTGAAAAACATCTCTGCTCCACACTTAGAGTCTGATTTTTTGTTTATTCATTTGTTTTTTAGAAACAGAATCTAGTTCTTAGATTCCACACAAAGTGAAATTCTTTGGTATTTGTCTTTCTCTGTCTGACTTATTTCACCTAGTATTATACCGTCTAGTTCCATCCATATTTTCACAAATGTCAAGGGTTCATTTTTTATGGCTGAATAATATTCCAGTGTGTGTGTGTGTGTGTGTGTGTGTGTGTGTATCTACGACATCTTTTTTATCCATTCATCACCTGATAGACACTTGGGTTGCTTCCATTATCATGGCTACTGTAAATAATGCTGCAATAAACATACATATCTTTTCAAATTAGTATATTTTTTCTTTTGGAAAATACCCAGTAGTGGAATTACTGGATCACATGGTAGTTCTATTTTTAATTTTTTGAGGAAACTCCGTATGTTTTCCACAGTGGCTGCACCAGTTTTCATTCCCATCAATAGTGCAGGAAGGTTTCCTTTTCTCCACATCCTTACCAACACTTATTATTTCTTCTCTTGTTGAATGTAGTTATTCTGATAGGTATAAGGTGATATCTCATTATGGTTTTGATTTACATTTCCTTGATGAGTGAAGTTGAGCATCTTTTCATGTGTCTGTTGGCTATCTGCATGTCTTCTTAAGAGAAGTGTGTGTTCATATCTTCTGCCCATTTTTAACTGGATTTGTGTGTGTGTGTGTGTATTGAGTTGTATAAGTTCTTTTTTTTTTTTGAGTTGTATAAGTTCTTTATATGTTTTGGATATTAACCCCTCATTGGATATTTCATCGGTATCTTCCATTCAGTAGGTTGCCTTTTCATTTTGTTCATAGTTTACTTTGTTATGTAAAAGCCTTTTATTTTGGTATAGTCCCAGTAGTTTATTTCTGGTTTTGTCTTCTTTGCCTGAGAAGACATAGCTGGAAAAATGTTGCCAAGACCATTATCAAGAAATTACTCCCTACATTTTTTTCTAGGAGGTTTATGGTTTTAGGTCTCACATTTAGGCCTATACTCATTTTGAGTTTATTTTTGTGTGTGGTTTGAGAAAATGGTTCAGTTTCGTTCTTTTGCATGTAGCTGTCCAGTTTTCCCAACACCATTTACTGAAGAAAATATCTTTATTATATATTCTTTCCTCCTTCGTCATAGGTTAATTAACCATGTAAGTATGGGTTTATTTCTGGCTCTGTACTCTATTCCATTGACCTATGTGTTTTCATGCCAGTAACATACTGTTTTAATTACTCTAACTTTGTACTGTATTTTGAATTCTGGGATTGTGACCTCCAGCTTTGTCCTCCTTTCTTAAGATTGCTTTGGCTATTCGGGGTCTTTTGTGGTTCCATTCAAATTTTATAATTGTTTGTTCTAGTTCTGTGAAAACTGCTTTTGGTATTTTGATAGGGATTATATTATATCTGTAGATTGCTTTGGACCGTATGAACATTTTAACATTTAATAACCAGTGTGTGAGCACGGTATATCTTTCCATTTATGTTGTGTTCAATTTCTTTCATCAGTGTCTTACAGTTTTCAGAGTATGGGTTTTCACCTCATTGGTTCGGTTCTAGATATTTTATTCTTTGGGGTGCAATTGAACATGGCATTGTTTTCATTTCTCTTTCTGCTACTTTGTCATTAGTGCATAGAAATGCAACAGATTTCTGTATATTAATTTTGGATTCTGAAACTTTACTAAATTGATTTATGAATTTTTTTTGCTTTTTTTGGTAGGCTCCTGAGTATGGAGCCCAACATGAAGCTCAAGCTTATGACCCCTGAGATCATGAGTCAGATGTTGAGGGGCGCCTGGGTGGCCCAGTTTTTTAAATGTTTGCCTTCAGCTCAGGTCGTGATCATGGGGTCCTAGGATTGAGTCCTGTGTCAGGCTCCCTGCAGGGAGCCTGCTTCTCCCTCTGCCCCTCCCCCCCACCCGCACCCCGTGCTCGTGTTCAAGCTGGCATGTGTGCTCTCTCTCTCTCAAATAGATAAATCTTAAAAAAATGAAAGAGTCAGATACCTAACTGACTAAGCCACCCAAGTACCTCATTTATGAATTCTAACAGCTTTTTGGTGAAGTCTTTCAGGTTTTCTATATAGTATCGTGTCAACTGCAAATAGTGACAGTTTTACTTCTTCCTTACCAATTGCTTTTTATTTCTTGTCTGATTGCTGTGGCTAGGACTTCCAGTACTGTGTTAAATAAAAGTGGTGAGAGTGGACTTTTGTGCTTTGTTCCTGATTTTATACGAAAAGCTCTGTTTTTCACCATTGTTAGCTATGTGTTTTTCATATGTAGACTTTATTATATTGAGGTATGTTCCCTCTAAACCTACTTTGTTTAGAGTTTTTATCATGAACAGTATTGTATTTTGTTAAAAGCATCTTTACCATCTATTGAGAAGATCATATGATTTTTCTCCTCCTTATTGTTAACGTGATATACCACACTGATTGTTTTTGCAAATATTGAGCCACTCTTGTACCCCACACAGTTGTGGTGGATGATCCTCTTAATATATTATTGACTTCAGTTTGTTAATATTTTGTTGGGGACTTTTGCATCTATGTCATCAGGTAAATTGGCCCATAGTTTTGTTTTTCTGTGGTGTCTGTCTGGTTTTGGCATCAGGGTAATGCTGGCCTCATGGAATGAATTTGGAAGTTTTTCTTTTCTGGTTTTTTTTTTTTTGAATAGTTTGAGAAGAATCAGTATTAAATCTTCTTTATTTTTTTATTTTATTTATTTTTTTAAAGATTTTATTTATTTATTTGACACAGAGAGAGAGAGATTACAAGTAGGCAGAGAGGCAGGCAGAGAGAGGAGGGAGCAGGGAGCCCGATGTGGGCCTCGATCCCAGGCCCCTGAGATCATGACCTGAGCCGAAGGCAGAGGCTTTAACCCACTGAGCCACCCAGGTGCCCAAATCTTCTTTCTTTTTTAAATGTTTTAATTTAAATTCAATTTAATTAACATATACTGCATTATTAGTTTCAGAGGTACAATTTAGTGATTCATCAGTTGCATATAACACCCAGTGCTCATTACTTCAAGTGCCTTCCTTAATGCCTGTCATCCAACTACCCAGTCCCCCCCCCACCCAACTCCCCTCCAGCAACCCTCAGTTTGTTCTGTGTGGTTAGGAGTCTCTTACGGTTTTCTCCCTCTCTGTTTTCATCTTATTTTATTTTTCCTTCCCTTCCCCTGTGTTCATCTGTTTTCTTAAATTCCACATATGAGTGAAATCATATGGTATTTGTCTTTCTCTGACTTTGCTTAGCATAATACCTTCTAGTTCCATCCATGTCTTTGCAAATGGCAAGATTTCATTCTTTTCGATGGCTGAGTAATACTCCATTGTGTGTGTGTGTGTGTCTGTGTGTGTGTATACACACACACCGTATTTTCATTATCCATTCATCTGTCAGTGGACATCTGGGCTTTCTCTGTATGTTGGCTACTGTGGACATTGCTGCTATAAACATTGAGGTTCAGGACCTCTTCAAATCACTATGGTTTTATCCTTTGGATAAATACCTAGTAGTGCAATAGTGCAATTGCTGGGTTGTAGGGTAGCTCTATTTGTAACTTTTTGAGGAACCTCCATGCTGTTTTCCAGAGTGGCTATACCAGTTTACTTTCCCACCAACAGTGTAAGAGGGTCCCTTCCCCTTTCTCTACATCCTCACCAACATCTGTCATTTCCTGAGTTGTTAGCTATTTTGACTGGTGTGAGATGGTATCTCATTGTGGTTTTGATTTGTATCTCCCTGAGGTGGAGTGATGTGGACTACTTCTTCATGTGTTGGTTGGCCATTTGGATGTCTTCTTTGGAGAAATGTCTGTTCATGTCTTCTGCCCATTTCTTGACTGCATTTTTTTGTTTTTTGGGTGTGGAGTTTGATAAGTTCTTTATAGATCTTGGATACTAGCCACTTATCTGTTCTGTCATTTACAAATATCTTCTTCCATTCTGTAGGTTGCCTTTTAGTTTTGTTGATTGTTAACCTTTGCTGTGCAAAGCTTTTTATCTTGAAGTCACAATAGTTCACTTTTTCTTTTGTTTCTCTTGTCTTTGGAGATATGTCTAGCAAGAAGTTGCTGTGCTGAGGTCAAAAAGCTTTCTGCCTGTATTCTCTACACTTTTGATGGATTCCTGTCTCACATTTAGGTCTTTCGTCCATTTTGAACTGTTTCTGTGTATGGTATAAGAAAGTGGTCCAATTTCATTCTTCATGTAGCTGTCCAATTTTCTCAACACCATTTGTTGAAGAGAATGTCTTTTTCCCATTGGATATTCTTTCCTACTTTGTTGAGGATTAGTTGACCATAGAGTTGATGGTCCATTTCTGGATTCTCTGTTCTGTTTCATTGATCTATATGTCTTTTTGTGCTCTCACTATATTATCGTGATGATGACAGCTTTTTAATACAGCTTGAAGTCCAGAATTGTGATGCCACCAGTTTTGGTTTTCTTTCTTTTTTTTTTTTTTTAAAGATTTTATTTATTTGACAGAGAGAGATCACAAGTAGGCAGAGAGACAGGCAGAGAGAGGAGGAAGCAGGCTCCCCGCCGAGCAGGGAGCCCGATGCGGGCCTCGATCCCAGGCCCCTGAGATGATGACCTGAGCCGAAGGCAGAGGCTTTAACCCACTGAGACACCCAGACGCCCAGTTTTGGTTTTCTTTTTCAATATTCCTTTGGCTGTTCAGGGTCTTTTCTGGTTCCACATAAATTTTAGGATTGTTGTCCAGCTCTATGAAAAATGTTAATGGTATTTTGATGGGAATTGCATTGAATGTATAGATTGCTTTGGTTAGCATAGACATTTTAATATTTGTTCTTCCAATTCATGAGCATGGACTGTTTTTCCATTTCTTTGTGTCTTCCCCAGTTTCTTTCACAAGTGTTCTATAGTTTTCAGAGTACAGATCCTTTACCTCTTTGGTTAGGTCTATTCCTAGGTATCTTAGGTTTAAATGTTTGGTAGAATTCTCATGTGAAGCCGTCTGATCCTGGATTTTTGTTGGCGGTTTTTTGAATACTGATTCAGCTTCATTAAGAGTGATTGACCTGTTCAGTTTTTTCTATTTCTTTGTCATTCAGTTTTAGAAGATCATATGTTTCTAGGAATTTATTCATTTCTTCTCAGTTGTCCAATTTGTTGGCATATAATTTTATATAGTATTATAATCTTTTGTATTTCTGTGGTGCCAACTTCCTTTCTGATTTTATTCTCTTTTTTTCTTGATGAGTCTGGCTAAAGGTTCATCAATTTTGTTGATCTTTTCAAAGAGCCACCTCTTGGTTTCATGGATCCTTTCTATTGTTCTTTTATTTATTTTTTATTAAAGATTTTATTTATTTATTTGACACAGAGAGAGAGAGAGAGAGATCACAAGTAGGCAGACAGGCAGGCAGAGAGAGAGGAGGAAGCAGGCTCCCTGCCGAGCAGGGAGTCCGATGCAGGCCTCGATCCCAGGACCCTGAGATCATGACCTGAGCCAAAGGCAGAGGCTTTAACCCACTGAGCCACCCAGGCGCCCTCTATTGTTCTTTTAGTCTCTGTGTAATTTATTCCTCTCTAATCCTTATTGTTTTTTTCCCTTCTACCAGCTTTGGGCTAGTTTTTTTTTCTTTTTTTTAGTTCCTTCTGTGTAAGTTTGGGTTGAGGTTTTTCTTGTTTCTTGAGTTTGGTGTGTTTTTTTACAATCTTTCCCTCTTAGAACTACTTTTGCTGCATCCCACTGATTTTGAACTGTTGTGCTTTCATTTTCATATATCTCCATGTATTTTTTTAAGGTTTTATTTTTTTTAACATCTTAACTTTATTTTTTTTAGTGTTCTGAGATTCATTGTTTATGCACCACATGCAGTGCTCCATGCAATACATGCCCTCCTTAATACGCACCACCAGCCTCACCCATTCCCCCCACCCCCCTTCCCTCCAAAACCCTCAGTTTGTTTCTCAGAGTCCACAGTCTCTCATAATTTCGTTTCCCCCTCTGATTTACCTCAATTCACTTTTCCTTTCCTTCTCCTAATGTCCTCCATGTTATTCCTTATGCTCCACAAGTAAGTGAAACCATATGATAATTGACTTTCTCTGCTTGACTTACTTCACTCAGCATAATCTCCTCCAGTCCCCTCCATGTTGATACAAAAGTTGGGTATTCATCCTTTCTGATGGCTGAGTAATATTCCATTGCATATATGGACCACATCTTCTTTATCCATTTGTCTGTTGAAGGGCATCTTGGCTCTTTCCACAGTTTGGTGATTGTGGCCATTGCTGCTATGAACATTGGGGTACATATGGTCCTTCTTTTCACTACATTTGTATTTATTTATTTGACAGAGATAGCAAGAGAGGGGACCAAGCAAGGAGAGTGTGAGAGGGAGAAACAGGCTTCCCGCTGAGCAGGGAGCCCAATGCAGGCTCAATCCCAGGACCCTGGGATCATGACCTGAGCTGAAGGCAGACGCTTAAAGGCTGAGCCACCCAGGCACTCCATCTCCACATGTTTTATTTCTTCTTTGATTTCTTTTTTGACCCATTGGTTGTTAAGTAGCATATTGTTTAGCCTCCATGTGTTTTTGATTTTTTTTGTTGTTGTTTTGGTGGGGGTTTTTTGGTAATTGATTTCTAGTTTCATATCGATGTGGTCAGAAAAGGTCCTTGATATGATTTCAGTCTTCTTAAATTTATTGAGATTTATTTTCTGGCCTAGTTTTTTGGCCTAACATGTGATCTGTCTTAGAGAATATTCCATGTGCATTCGAATATTTATTCTGCTCTGTTTGCATGGAATTTTCTGTATAAATCTGTTAGGTTCATCTGGTCTCACATGTTGTTCAAAACCAGTTTTCTTATTGATTTTCTGTCTGGGTAATCTGTCCATTGACATAGATGCAGTGTTAAAATCCCCTAGTATTATTGTATAACTATCTATTTCTCCCTTAATATCTGTTAACATTTTCTAGATGCTTATGTGTTGAGTGCAGAGATATTTACAATTGTTATATCCTCTTGTAGGATTGATCCCTTCAACATTATGTTATGCCATTCTTTGTCTCTGACTACTGTCTTTGTTTTAAAGTCTGTTTTGTCTGATATAAATATTGCTACTCTGGGTTTTTCTCCACTTCCATTTGCATTATTCCGCACCTTCACCAGCAGTCTGTATGTGTCTTTATTTTGAAATGATGTCTTATAGACAGCATATAGATGAGTCTTGTTTTTTTATCCATTTTGTCACCCTGTATCTTATTTAGTCGATTTACATTTAAAGTAATTATAAATAGGTATGCACTTATTGCCATTTTGTTAATTTTTTTCCTAGTTGTTTTTGTAGTTCTTTTCTGTTCTTGTTCTCTTGCTTTCTTCCCTTGTGGTTTGATTGTTTTCTTTAGTGGTATTCATCAATTTTAACTTTTTCTATGGAGTCCTGGACAACAAATTTTCAAAGAAATCCAGCATAGTTATTTGGAATATTTCAGTAACATTATGAACTCAGGCTACTGATTATCTCAGGGAAGACCAAACTTGCAAATACCATCCCCTACTAATGGCAGAAGTTATGTATAAGCACCATTTTCACAGTGTACTTATGGTCTCCAGAGTCTGCTCTCTGTTAGATCTTCGTAGTCGTCTAGATATTTGCAGCTGTCTTGATAACACCTTGTTTGTTAAGAATTTCAGTGTCTGACATTTTCCCCTTCAGGAAAATTGCTAGTGGAAATCTATGGTCACCTTTCAGTAGGTAGACCATTAGAATGACATAAATATGTTGAACATCAAGATTTGGTGATACAAACCAGTTTTTTCCCAAAAAGCTTGTATGTTAGCCCCTTGTGTTACAGATGGACTCTCTACTGGAAACCATCATGGGCATCTTCTGATTGCAACAGTAGCAACTGAAAACAATATTGTTACTGCCTTGAAGAATAGATAGAGCCAACTTAACTCAAGGACTCAAGGATACTGATGGGTACTGTTGTCCTTCTGCAGTATCCAGAGATAGGCCACTATAGGCACTTAGAATGTAGAACAATCCTTGCATTGCCATGATTGAGTCACCCACATGATGTCTACTGTGACTGCCACTGGCATTTATCCTGGTGGGATATTCTCTGTCAAGATGGATATTCTTCTTTTGGCGTCTTTGTATTTTTCAAACTGTAAGTGAGTTTTGACATAACCTGTTCATTAGTCAGCTGCTGGGTTATCTTAGTCTCCTGATATTCTGTCAATCTTGTTGGTAAGAGCTCTTTGTCTTTGTGTGTTATGGGTAGTTTCTATATCCGAAGCTTCTCCTTTGTTATCTGAGGCGTGTGGTTTTATGGCTTCTCTGGCCATGGGCATTTCCTGGGCAATTAAGATGTTAAATTTATACTTTTGAGGGGTTCACTATAGATTCCACATATACTTTATTCTGTAAAAAATTCCAAAACTATCCTAGAAAGATCAGCATGGTAATACTCTAATTAGATTGTTGCTTCTGTTTGTAAAACTTCGATTTCTTCTTGGTTATATCTTGTATGCACATGATGAGAAAAAAAAATTTGTGCAACTAAATAAATTCATGTCCTAATCTCAGGTAGAGCAGGGTTGGTGATCCGCCTTAACTATGGTATATGTTCATGCCCCAGACTGTCAGGTCATAGCATACAGTTGATTAGAGGTCCTTTATCTTGGTTTATTGAAAATGAAATGAAAATCTTTCAGTATATAAATCTAAGGAAGCAGGATAATTGACATCCAACACTTCATAGTGCTCCTCTGAGGAGAGTGACCACTGAAGACAGAATTTGCCTAAATTTAAGGTGAAGCCAGATTGAATGATGTACTATGAAACCCTGGAGGGGGTTACACTGCCTGCTGTTCTCCTGCATCGTTTTCATGTGGCAGTGACGCAGCAGCATCCTGTTGAAGGTTGTAGAATAAAGTTCTTGGAGCAGCAATAGGTAGTAGTGACGAGAAGGAGCCAACTTAGACACAGTGCTTTGTTATAATTAAATACTGTTGGATAATATATACCTTCTATAATAAAACAGTCAACAAAAGTAAAAACAATTCAAAAGGAATAAATAAATACTTGAAAAATCACAGCATTTTACTGAATTACATGATTCAGAATTCTCTTTTTTTTCTCTGCCAGGTCCCTTGTCAGCATCTGTTGGGACCACCTCCTTACTTGATTTTTTGGGTGCAACCAACTCCTTACCTGATTTCAGGGAGGCTTGGGAAAAGGGATGAAATAGGATAAGTCACAGGAAACCTGCCTCTTTAAATCCTCATCTCTGTAGCTCATTGTGCCTTACCCTTCCCTATTCTACCTCTTCTTGGGCTGCCTTTGTCTCCCTAATTGAGTCTCTCTTTAAGGAACAGAGGTGGCACCCAAAAATTGTACTCGACTTTAATTTCTTACATTCACCAGACATGACAAAGCACCGTTACTCTAATAAGATCATAAAGCACACACTTCAAATTTCCATTGACATGACGGAGACCATAAGTCTGACAATCCAGAACCAAGGAGAAAGTTTTTTGTTGTTGTTTTCCCCTGACTTTTCCCTCCCAGAGAATTTTCTCTTAGTACCTTTAATTTAGAAGTTAACTGAGATTTTATATGCACTCAGCTGAGGACATGCAGTTGCAGGAGTGGAACAGCATAGAATGAGAAGAGTTGTGCTGGAGGGAGATCCGAGGCACGACTGGTGCATGGTAGAGGCATCATTTTTATTGCTCTTCCAGCTCCTTGTTCCGGGGGTTGCCTTAGATACATGGGAGTGTGGCTGGAGATGAACAAGTCATGAGAATTAAACATTTGGACCTGTGCATTTGTCACCATCAATCCAAGATTTCCTAGAGAAAGTGGAATTTTAGAAGTAGTCTAACATGTACTAATGGATCAATGTATTACCAATACATCGATTTAATTTAATGAATGCCCATATAATGTGCTTAGGTATATTGCCAACTGGAAGGAAATTGCTACAAGCAACTCTTCAGATAACTTCAAAAGTAGGTGATTTTTAGCAATACTTTTATGGGGAATTCTTGTGAACAGAATGACACATTCCACACACGTACACATTTCTAAGCATCTAACATCTCAGCACCCTGCATAGTTTATAGACATAGATGAATTTGCTAAGTCATTTTTTCCTTTACCTATAAACTTATTGGGAAAAGAAGGAAATTTTCTGTTTTATTTAGGCTGGATAAAATGGTTTAAAAACGGAATCGTCCTTTTAGAAAGTTGCTTCTCTCATGGTTTTGGTAATTATTTTTAATGAGCAGACTTCACTTGGCAAAATAAATTCCTCAAAATATCAGAAGTAGGGGCGCCCGGCTAGCTCAGTTGTTAGAGCGTGCGACTCTTGATCTTGGAGTCATGAGTTCTAGCCCCACATTGGGCATGGATGGAGCCTACTTAAAAAAAAATATTGTTTCTAACATTAGAAATATTTTTTAGGCTCTATGTCACTTGTCCCGCCAGTGGTCCACAGTGCTGAAAAGGTGAACGTGATAGCCTATTGAGGAAGCATATTCTCATGTCCTAGAAATATCGGTAATTCTAACATAGCTCAAGCCTAATAATGTGTATTGTACAATCTGAGTGCATGGGTTCTGTCCTGTGATCATCAGGGAGAGGCAGTAGGTTACCATTGTGGAGTGTTGTTTCATACTGCCTGGTTCTGATTTTTGGTTCTGCCGTTTACTGGCTATGTGGTACTGGAGAAATTACTGACTCAGTTTCCTCATCTGTAAAATGAGGAAAACAGTAGTACCTAGCTCATCGGTTATTGTGAGGTAGTAAGAGATAATATGTGTGAAGAGCTTAGACTAGTGCCTAGCACACAATACGTGCTCTTCAAATGTTAGCTGTCATTCGTCTTAACCTGTCTACTTATTCCCAATTCACGGCCACCCCCACAGTCCACGTGTCCATCATCGCACTGCAGCCTGCTCCAGCGGCCTCCAAACTGACAATCATCCAGGGCACTGCCCACACAATAGTGATCTTTTACAGATTTAAGTCAGTACAGTTAAAACACTGATTTAACAAACTCTTCTTTAGCAATGACTATGTGGAAGTGCTGTCTTAAAGCGCTTTATAAAATTAACTCGTTTAATTTTCAGAACAACTCAACGAGACAAGGTTCATTTTACAGATAAGCAAACAGATACCAAGTTACTTGCTCGGGGTCACACAGTCAGTTCCC
This sequence comes from Ailurus styani, assembly GCA_002007465.1. Lineage (NCBI taxonomy): Eukaryota > Metazoa > Chordata > Mammalia > Carnivora > Ailuridae > Ailurus > Ailurus styani. The sequence goes on from LNAC01000283.1 coordinate 1,033,181, forward strand.
GTGACGGCTAGGGTTTGAATGGAAGCAGGCTGGCTTTAGAAACCACACTCCTAACAATGAGCACCTCTGCTGTTTCTCGTAGTTTCCCACTGTGCTTGGAATACCATCGTAACTTTGTCATGGCCTTCTGGCCCTGGCTCCCTGACCACCCTTATCATGTCCCACTCTCACCTCACCCACACCCTGCATCACTGGCCTCTTGCCTGTTCCTCAGAAATGCTCTGTGGTTTCCACTCGAGGGGTTTAATCAGTCAATGGCCTTCTAGAGAACAGTTTTTTGGTAACTACCTTCACTTGACTGCAGGGATTTGTCTGCTTGATATGAATCCCCAACTTGTGGCACCTAATAGGTTCTCAGTGGCAGACAAAAGAATATAAAGGAATGACAAATACAGAAATTGAAGCAGAGAATATAAATACTGAGTTAAGAGAGATTACTGTGAAAAGAAGGAAAGTTATAGCATGGTGATTGGAAGGGGCATAAAATCAAGTGAAAATTATTTTAAGTAGGGGGGATTTGCCCTGTCAGTGCTGTTAGTGGAAGGTGACACCCTGAGGCTGTTGGCATGGGAGAAGAAGAGAGACTGTGTGCCCTTTCTCTGAGAAGCACAAGGAAATCAAATCAGAGAAGATATGGAACTTTTAGCTCTAGGGAGAGAAAAGGCTTGTTTTCATTTATGCATAAAGAACCGTTGGCTAATAGTTAATTATGGAGCACCAACTAAATGCCAGACTAACTAAATGTTAGGTTCTTTATATGCACCCTCACACTTAATTCTTGTAGAAATTTTGAGCTATGTATGTGCCATTACTATTCCCATTTTACAGATGAGGTTAAGTAACCTGCCCAAATTAGACAGCTACTTAGTAGATCAAACCTCAGACCCAGATCCTGCAGAGCCTGTTGTAGAGACGGACAACAGCAGTGTCAAAAGTAGATGAACTGGGAAATTTGAGACTTTATGGCTAAGTAGGATATAAAGGTATGTGCTCTAAGAGTGGTAAGAAAGAATGTGGAAGAGACCTCGTCTGGCAGATAGAGGCATATTGAATGAGTCTGCACCTTATCATATCCGACATCCTTCTAAACATTTGTCATTTCTCTTCAGGTTACACACTTGAGCAACCATGGAAAAAAAGATATGACTATGCAGATATATCAGAGGAGAAAATGGGAACACCAGAAGATAATTTAGATGGAAATATTTATAAAAGGCCAAATTCTACTAGACTAACACCTGATTCCACTTACGGAATATAAAAATGAAGTACTCTGCTTTTCTGAGCTATATCCCTTCAAGCCTGGATTCTGTTGGTTAGAGTCAAGAGGTAGTTTATTCTGTCTGGAATGACTTACATACTGTTGGCACGGAATCTGTGTAGCTCAATTAAGTAAGGAAGCCTAAAGGGAAGTAGGACATCAGACTGAATCTAATGGTCACAGAAAATGTAGAAATTACTCCTTGTATTCTAACAATCTCAAATAAATACATTTAGGTGCAAAAAAAAAATCTTCGGATTGATTTTCTCCTTTACTTGAAGCATTCTTTATTTGTGCATTCATGTCAGAGAGAGCTCTTTTTCATTTAAAAAAGGGAGTGGGGCAATGTGACAAGTTCTCCTTTTATCACAAAAGCCAAAGCCCTACCAGAAGCCCCAGCCCTCGTCACCTAAGGCATCCTTGAAATGAAACTGAGTCACAGGGGTACCCTTAGCTAAAGAAGCTAGAAAAGCAAAAATTTGTCTTTCAGCTTCCACAGGAGAGGAGAAGAGGAGTGGAGGTACCTACCTGCTGGGTCTCCCACACCCTCCAAGTCTGAATTACTCTGTGTTCCCAGAAGCATCCTTTGCTATTACTCATCATCCTACTTACCATACTATATCTTTAAAAATCTGTCTATAATCCCAATTAACTAGAGGCTTGTACCCTTGAGTATTTAAAAAAAAAAAAGCATTCAGAGGATCTACTGTATATTTAAGGAAAAAAAAAGATTAATTGTGATATTTTTTGAGATATAACTTCCCATTTTGAGTGTTCAGTTCGAGTATACATTCATGTAAATATAACATTAAAGACATAAGTATTTCCATCACTCCCAAATTGTGCGTCTTTGCAGTCAATCCACTCACCTCACCCTAAGCCCCTGGAAACCATTGGTCTCCTTTCAATCACTATAGTTCTTCCTTTGCTAGAATGTCGTATAAGTGGAATGATTCTGTATGTAGTCTTTTTTTGGTTTAGCTCTTTTCATTTAGCATAATGCTTTTGAGATTCATCCTTCCTGTCACTTATGTCAGTAGTTCATTCCTTTTTTTAATGACTAATATTCCATTGTATGGCTATCCCGCAATTTGTTTATCCATTCACCAGTTGGTGGACATTTGGTTGTTTCCAGTTTGGGATCATTATGAATGAAGCTGCTATGAACATTCATGTATGAGTCTTTGTGGGTACATATGTTTTCATTTTTCTTGAGAAATACCTGGGAGGGGAATAGCTAAGGCAAACTATAAATTATAAGAACGTGGTTTTTTTTTCTTTTTTTATATTTATATAAAATAAAATATAAAATATAAATATATTTTAAAATTATAAATATGTTATTGACATATAGTTGACATACAGTGTTATATTGGTTTCAGGAACACAAGATACTCATTCGACAATTCTATGCCCATTGCTTACCATGATAACTATAGTCACCATACATTATTTTATGATATTAACTATATTACCTATGCTGTAGTTTTCATATCCTTGACCTATTGATTTTATAACTGGAAGTCTGGGCCCCTTAATCCCCTTCATCTATTTTGACCAACCCCCCCATTCACCTCTCCTCTGGCAACCACCAGTTCTCTATATTTAAATTTTTATTTTTTTGTTTTTAGATACCTCATATAAATGAAATTATATAGTGTTTCTTTGATTTAACATCCATCCATGTTGTCACAAAAGTCATTCTTTTTTATGTCTAAGTAATATTTGTGTGTCTGTTTATCACATTTCATTATTATAAATAATGCTGCAGTAAACATACCGGTGTAGGCACCTGGGCGTCTCAGTCAGTTAAGCGGCTGCATTCAGCTCACCTCATTATCTCAGGATCCTGTGGTCAAGGCCAACATCAGGCTCCCTGACGGGAGCTCCTCAGTGGGGAGTCTGTTTCTCCTTCTGCCTCTGCTGATCCCCCTGCTTGTGCTCTCATTTGCGTGTGCTCTCTTTCAAATAAATAAAATCTTCTAAAAAATAGAGGTGCATATATCTTTTCAAACAAATGTTTTTGGGGTTTTTTGAGTAAATAGTAGTGGAATTACTGGATCATCTGATAATTCTATTTTTAATTTTTTGAGGAACCTCCATGCCGTTTCCCACAGTGTCTGTACCAGTTGAAACTCCCACTAAGAATGCATGAGGGTCCCCTTTTCCACATCCTTGTCAACACATTATTTCTTACCTTTTTGATCCTAGCCATTCTGACGGGTGTAAGGTGGTATCTCATTGTGGTTTTCGTTTACATTTCCCTGATGATTAGTAATGTTGAACTTTTTTTTATATGTTTGTTAGCTATCTGTGTCTTTGGGAAAATGTCTTTCAGGTCTTGTGTCCGTTTTAAAATCAGATTATTTGGTTTTTTGGTGTTGTATAAGTTCTTCATATATTTTGGATATTAATCCTTTATCGTAAATTTGCAAATATATTCTTCCATTCAGTAGATTTGCCTTATTGTTTTGTTGAGAGTTTCCTTTGCTGTGCTTTTTATTTTGCTGTAATCCCAGTAGTTTATTCTTGTTTCCTTTGCCTGAGAAGACACATCCATAACTACATCGCTAATGCTGATGTCTAAGGGATTATTGCCTATATTTTCTTCTAGGAATATTATAGTTTCAGGTCTCACATAAAGGTCTATAATCCATTTTGAACTTATTTTTGTATGTGGTGTAGAAACACGGTCATTTCATTCTTTTGCATGTAGATGTCCAGTTTCTCCAGCACCATTTATTAAAGAGATTGTCTTTTCTCTGTTGTATATTCTTAGTTCCTTTGTCATAATTTAATTGACCATATAACCATGGGTTTATTTCTGGGATGTCTATCCTGTTCCATTGATCTGTGTGTTTATTTTTCTGCTATCACAATACTGTTCTGGTTTCTACAGATTTGTAGTATATTTTGGAATCTGGAATTGTTATACGTCCAGCTTAGTTCTTTCTCAGGATTACTTTGGCTATTCAGGGTCTTTTGGGTTCCATACAAATTTTAGGATTATATGTTCTAGTTTTGTGGAAAAATGCTGTTGGTATTTTGATAGGGATTGCATTAAATATGTAGATTGCTCTGGTTAGTATGGACATTTTAACAATGTTAATTCTTACAATCTGTGAGCATGGTATATCTTTCTGTTTGTTTGTGGTGTTGTCAGTTTCTTTCCTGAGTACCTTACAGTTTTCAGAGTACAGATCTTTCACCTCCTTGGTTAAGTTTATTCCTAGGTCTTTTATTATATTTAGTGTAATTGTGAATGAAATTGACTTCTTAATTTCGCTTTCTGGTTCTTTGTTATTAGTGCATAGAAACACGACACATTTCTATATGTTAATTTTTTATCCTGTAAGTTTACTGAATTCATTCATGAGTTCTAATAGTTTTTTGGTGAAGTCTTTCAGGTTTTCTATATATAGTATCATGTCATCTGCAAATAGTGACAGTTTTACTTCTTCCTTACAGTTCTGATGCCTTTTATTTCTTTTTCTTATCTGGTTGCTGCAGCTAGGACTTGCCAGTACTGTGTCGAATGCGGGTAGTGAGAGTGGACATCCTTGTCTTGTTCCTGATCCTAGAAGAAAAACTCTCAGTTTTTCACCATTGAGTATGATGTTAGGTATGGGGTTTTCATCATAAGACCTTTATAAGGTATGTTCCCCCTATACTTATGTCATTGAGAGTTTTATCATGAAAGAGGTTGTATTTTGCCAAATGCTTTACCTTTGTCTTTTGAGGGGATAATGTGATTTCTGTCCTTCCTCTTGTTAATGTATCATATTGATTGATTTGCGAATACTGAACTATCCTTAAATCCCTGGAATAAATCCTACTTGATTATGGTGAATGAATCTTTTAATGTATTGTTGGATTCAGTTTGCTAATATTCTTTTGAGGATTTTTGCATACACATTCATCAGAGATACTGAACTATAGTTTTCTCTTTTGTAGTGTCTTTGGTTTTGGTATCAGGGTAAAGCTGGCCTCCTAAAATGAATTTGGAAGTTTTCCTCTGACTTTTTTTTGGAGTAGTTTGAGAAAAGTAAGTCTTAACTCTTCTTTAATGTTTGGTAGAATTTACCTATGAAGTCATCTGATCCAGGACTTTTGTTTGTTAGGAGTTTTTTTTATTACTGATTCAGTTTCATTTCTGGTAATTGATTTGATCAGATTTTCTGTTTCTTCCTGCTTCAGATCAGAAGGTTGTATGTTTCTAAGAATTTAATCATTTCTTCTAGGTTGTCCAGTTTGTTGGCATATAATTTTCCATGAAATTCTCTTGATGTGGTGTAAGTTATTATTTCTTCTCCTTCATTTTTCATTTTATTTGAGTTCTGAGGTTTAATTTTGTTTATCTTTTCACAGAGGCAGCTTTTAGTTTCACTGATCCTTTCTATTCTTTTATTTATTTTTAGATTTTTTTTAATTTGAGAGAGCGTGTGTGTGTGTGTGTGTGTGTGTGTGTGTGTGTGTGTATGCGCAAGGATGGGGCAGTTGGGGAGGGAGCAAATCTCAAACAGACTCCACACTAAGCATGGAGTCCCAACGCTGGGCTTGATCTCATGACCCTGAGATCATGACCTGAGCCGAAACCAAGAGTTAGGTGCTTAACCAGCTGAGCTACCCAGGCACCCCTCTCTTATTCTTTTAATCTCTATTTTATTTATTTCCGCTTTAATCTTTTCATTTTCATTCTACTAGCTTTGGACTTAGTTTGTTCTTCTTTTTTTAGTTCCTTTAGGTATAAGGTTAGGTTGTTTGATGATTTTACTTGTTTCTTGGGTTATGCCTATATTATTATAAAATTCCCACTTAGAACTGTTTTTGCTCTGTTTCAAAGGTTTTTGGACCATTGTGGTTTTCATTTTCATTTGTGTCCTTGTGTATTATTTTATTTTCTCTTGATTTCTTTGTTGACCCATTGGTTGTTAAGTAGCATGGTGTTTAACCTCCATGTCTTGTTTTTTCCAGTTTTTTTCTTGTAATTGATTTCTAGTTTCATTCCACTATGGTCAGAAAAGATGCTTGATATGATTTAATATTCTTAAATGTATTGAGATTTGTCTTGTGGCCCAACATGTATTCTGTCTTAGAGAATGTTCTGTGTGCACTTGAATATGTAGCGTGCTATGTTTGGATGGAATGTTCTGTACACATCTGTTAGGCCCACCTGGTCTAATGTATTACTTAAAACCACTATTTCTTTGTTGATTTTTCTGTCTGGACGATCTGTTCCTTGATTTAGTTGGTGTTTAAGCACCCTAGCCTTACTGTCTATTTCTCTCTTTTTGTCTATTATTACTTGCTTTATGTGTTTAGGTGCTTCTGTGTTGGGTACATAGATATTTACAGTTGTTACATAATCTTGTTGGATTGATCCCTTTATCATTATGTAATGCCCTTCTTTATCTCTTGTTACAGTCTTTGATTTAAAATTTATCTTCTCTAGTGTAAGTATTGCTAACCCAGTTTTTGTTCCACTTCTATTTGCATAGAATAACTTCTTCCATGTCTTTACTTTCAGTCTGTATGTATCTTTAGGTTTGAAGTGATTCCTTATAAGCAGTATATAGACAAGTTTTATTTTGGGGCAGTAGGGGGGGGGCGCCTTGTTTGTGATCCATTCTGTCACCCTGTGTCTTCTGATTGGAGCATTTAACCCATTTACATTTCGAGTAATTATTTTTTTTCAAGACTTTATTTCTTTGATAGAGAGGGAGCATAAGCAGGGGGAGAGACAGAGGGAGAAGCAGACTCCCCACTGAGCAGGGAGTCCAATGTGAGGCTCGATCCCAGGACCCTGGGATCATGACCTGAGCCAAAGGCAGATGCTTACTTAGCTTACTGAGCCACCCAGCACCCCTACATTTAAAATAATTATTGATTAATATATACTTAGTGCCATTTTGTTGATTGTTTTATGGTTAGTTTTGTAATTCTCTATTTCTTGTTCTTTTGCTTGCTTCCCTTGTGGTTTGATGGGTCTCTAGTGTATGCTTTGATAACTTTTTTTGTGTGTATCTACTATAGTGTTTTGATTTGTGGTTACCATTAGTTTTGTAGATAACATCCTATGTGCATAGGAGTCTATATTAAGTTGATGGTCACTTAAGTTTGAACACACTGTTAAAGCACTAAATTTTTTTTTTTATTATCATTTGCCCCAGGAGTACAAGTCTGTGAATCATCAGGCTTACACCTTTCACAGCACTCACCATAGCACAAAACCTCCCCAATATCCATAACCCATCCACCCTATCCCTATTCTCCCACCCCCAAGTAACCCTCAGTTTGTTTCCTGAGATTAAGAATCTCATGGTTTGTCTCCTTCCAGATCCCATCTTACTTCATTTTTTCCTTCCCTAGCCCCCATGACCCCCTGCCCTGCCCCTCAAGTTCCTCATATCAGAGAGATCATATGATAATTGTCTTTCTCTGACTGACTTATTTCGCTTAGCATAATACCCTCTAGTTCCATCCACGTTGTTGCAAATGGCAAGATTTCATTTCTTTTGATGGCTGCATAGTATTCCATTGTATATATATACC
>LNAC01000283.1:1042230-1198523 GCA_002007465.1 Ailurus styani
CAGCTTTGGTTTTCTTTTTCAACATTCCTTTTTGGCTATTTGGTGTCTTTCTGGTTCCATATAAATTTTAGGATTATTTGTTCCATTTCTTTGAAGTAAATTGCTGGTATTTTGATGGGGATTGCATTAAATGTGTAGATTGCTCTAGGTAGCATAGACATTTTCACAATATTTATTCTACCCATCCATGAGCATGGAATGTTTTTCTGCTTCTTTGTGTCTTCCTCAATTTCTTTCATGAGTACTTTATAATTTTCTGAGTACAGATTCTTTGCCTCTTTGGTTATGTTTATCCCTTGGTATCTTATGATTTTGGGTGCAATTGTAAATGGGATCGACTCCTTAATTTCCCTTTCTTCTGTTTTGTTGTTGGTATATAGAAATGCAACTGATTACTGTGCATTGATTTTATATCCTGACACTTTACTGAATTCCTGTCTGAGTTCTAGCAGTTTTGGAGTGGAGTCCTTTGGGTTATCTACATAAAGTATCATATCATCTGCAAAGACTGAGAGTTTGACTTCTTCTTTGCTGATTTAGATGCCTTTTATTTCTTTTCGTTGTCTGATTGCTGAGGCTAGGACTTCTAGTACTGTGTTGAATAGCAGTGGTGATAGTGGACAGCCCTGCCATGTTCCTGACCTTAGGGGAAAAGCTCTTGGTTTTTCTCCATTGAGGATGATATTTGCTGTGGGTTTTTCATAGATGGCTTTGATGATATTGCGGTATGTACCCTCTATGCCTACACTGTAAAGCACTAAATTTTTATTCCTTCCTCCATGCATTATGTCTGTGATGTCATAGTTTACATGTTTTTATTTTCTATATCCCTTGACTAATTTTTGTAGACATAATTGATTTTACTGTTTTTGTGTTTCAACCTCCATACTGGCTTTATGAGTGATCAGTCTATCATTACTGTATGTTTGCCTTTTACCTGTAACATTTTTCCTTTCATAATTTTCTTCTAGTTATAGCCTTTGCTCTCACTTAGAGAATTCCCAGTAACATTTCTCAGAAGAGTGGTTTAATGTGATGAACTTATTTTTACTTTTGTTTTTTGTTTTTTGTTTTTTTGAAAACTATTTCTCCTTCAGTTCTGAATGGTAACCTTCCTGGGTAGGGTATTTCTGGTTGTAGGTTTTCTTTCAGCGCTTCAAATATATCATGCCACTTGCTTTTGGCCTACAGAGTTTCTGCTAAAGAATCAGCAGCAAGCCTTTTGGGGTTTCTTTTGTATATAACTGTTCTCTTGTTTTCTTGATGCTTCTAAGATTCTCTCTTTATCATTACTTTTTGCCATTTTAATTATTATGTGTCCTGGTGTGGACCTCCTTGGGTTGTTTTAGGGGTTCACTGTACCTCCTTTGCTGGATGTCTGTTTTCTTCCCCAGATTAGGAAAGTTTTCAACTATTATTTCTTCAAATAACTTTTTGTCCCCTTCTCTCATTTCTCCTTCTGGGATCCTTATAATGTGGATGTTATTATCCCTGATGATGTCCAGAATTCCCCTCACCTATTCTCATTTTTTATTCTTTATTCTTCTGCTGTTCAGCTTGTTTTCTTTCCTTTACCTTGTCTTCCAGATTGCTGATCTGTTCTTCTGCATCCTCTAATCTACTATTGATTCCCTCTAGTGTAGCTTTCATTTTCGTTAAAAATTCTTTAGCTCTGACTGGTTCTTTTTTATATTTACTGTTTCTTGGTTGACGTTCTGAGTTCATTCACTCTTTTCTCAAGTCCAGCAAATACCTGTGTGACCAGTACTTTGAATTCTTTATCAGGTATATTGCTTATCTCTGTTTCATTTAGCTGCTTTACTGAGATTGTGTCTAATTTTTTCATTTGGGACATATTCCTTGGTCTCCTCATTTTGTCTGACTCTTTGTATTTGTTTCTATGCCAGGTATGTCCTCTGGTCTTGGAGGTGGTGACCTTGTGTAGAAGAGGTCTTGTGGTGCGCTATATAGTACAATCCCCTAGAGTCACCAGAATTAGGTGCTTTAGGGATGTCCCCTGTGTCGGCTGCATGCACCTTCCCATTATTGGTGAAGCACATTTGCCTCTAGCCCAGCCTGCTGCAATGTCCCACTTTGCATCATTTGCTCACAGTGCTGTTGGGAGGCCCAACTGTGACTACCACAGGCTTACTGCTGTGTGGAACCAGTGGTCAGCCCCACTGTCTGTAGTTAGCTTCTCTGCCACAGCTGCAGGTGCACTGAAGGTCAGGGCTTGCTCCCTGCACACCCAGCCAAGGAGCCTGGCTGCTGTAACTGGGGCCACACTGGTATGTGTGGTTATCTCCTTTACTGTCTAGGGCAGGAGTCGTTTTGGAATGGTGCTGGTCCTGGCCAGGGCTGCCTGTAGGGTGTGGTGGAGCCAAAGCTGCTTTGGGTAGACAGGTAGGGTCGGGCAGGTCTGCAGCGGGGAGCACAGAAGCAGGACATACTTTGTAAGGCAGGTAGATAGAGAGTGTTAGCATTGGCTCCTGCAATCTTCTGGCTGTCTAGGCTGGAGGAGGAGAAAAAAATGCCACCTGCAAGCATTTTTGTTCCTGGAGAAATCTACAGATCCCTGTCCCTTCGGCATATGTTCTCCTTCATGTATGTCCCAGGCCCTTTTCAAACTGCTTGTGCTGTGCTGTGTCTTGGGCAGAGTTATTTAGAATGTTGGCTCTTTAAGGGTAAGGACTGTTTTCATTGCCTTCATACTCTCCCACAGTGGAGCTTGCTGATATTTAAAGCTTCTGAAGTTAAGATCCACTGACTTTTAAACTCACCAGAGTTAAGCTTCACTGGTTTTCAAGCCAGGTATGATAGGGACTCATCTTTCTCATTGCAGGTTCCCATTGCCAGGAGTGGGGTGGCCAGCATGGGGTCTCATCCTCTCACTTCTCCTTGCTTGTGATGTCCCTCCTGTTTTTGGTTACTTGCTTGGGGATGGGGGTGTGGAGTTGAGGGGGGGTTCCCAACCTTGTCTCCACCACTCCTTCCTTTTTTGGTGTGGCCTTCTGTCCAAGATTAGCTGTGGCAAACCTGTTCTGCCAGTCCTCAGGTCATTTTCAAAGTTAGTTGCGGTACATCTAGTTGTTACCTTGCTGTGTCTGTGGGACAAGGTGAGTCCAGATCCTCCTACTCGGCCATCTTCTCTCCAGTTGAACTCAAGAATCTGTTTTTTAAAGTTGCTGTACCATTTTGTATTTCCATCAGCAGTGAACAAGTTTGGGTTGTTCCACTTTATTTTGTCACTTTGTGTTGTCAGATGTTTTAATTTAAATATTCTAGTGGATGTATACTGAATGGCATCTCCTTGTGTTTTTATTTTTTGCATTTCTTGAATGACTTAGGATGTGAGCTTCTTTGATGTGCTTGTTTCCCATTTGGATGTCTTTCTTGGTAAGGTAGCTTTTAAAATATTTTGCCAATTTCAAATTAGATTATTTGTGAAAAGGTTTTAAAAAATATGTTCTAAAAACAAATCCTTTATCTAATCCTGGCTTGTAGGTGTGGATGGTATTTTCGTTCTCCTAATGTCTTTTAAGGAGAAAAAGGTTTTCATTTTAATAAAGTCCAGATTACCACTGTTTTTCTTTTATGGCCAACGCTTTAGTGTCTCCTCTATGAAATGTTTTCTTAAACCAAGGTCACAAAGGAGTTCTTATACAAATTTTATAGTTTTAGCTCTCATATTCAGGTATAGAATCCAGTGCAAGTTAGTTATTGAATATAATGGGAGAGAAGATCTGAGATTTGTGGAGGTTTGCATATGGATATGCATTTTTTTTGTTTTATTGTAAATACTATCCTTTCCCAATTAAATTACCTTGTATCCTTTGTTGAAAATCAGTTAGTTATTAATGAGGGTCTTTCCTGGATTCCTTATCCTGCTCCATTAATCTGTGTGTCTCATCTTTATGGCAGTATCACCCTGTATTTGTTATTATAGCTTTATTTTAAGACTTTAAACCTGTTTTTTTCCTTTTCAAAATTGTTTTGGCTTATTCTAGTTCCTCTACATTTCTACATAGATTTTAAGTTCCAAAAGGAAAAAAAGAAAAGAATAAAGCTTGCTTGTATTTCGATTGGATTGCATTGATTCCAAGCATGTATCAATTTGGGGAGAATTGCTATCTTAACAATATTGAGTCTCCCAATCCATGAACATAGTACATCTCTCTACATATTTAGGCCTTTGCTTTCTCATTAATATCTTATAAATTTCAGCATACAAGCACTTCACAATTTTATTAAAATTATGCCCAGCTATTTCATGTTTTTGATACTATTTTTTTATTTTAATTACTGTTTTTAAATTTTTTTAAAAGATTTTATTTATTTGACAGAGAGAGAGATCACAAGTAGGCAGAGAGGCAGGCAGAGAGAGAGAGAGAGAGAGAGAGAGAGGAGGAAGCAGGCTCCCTGCTGAGCAGAGAGCCCGATGCGGGCCTCAATCCCAGGACCCTGAGATCATGACCTGAGCCGAAGGCAGAGGCTTTAACCCACTGAGCCACCCAGGCGCCCCTGTTTTTAAATTTTTTTCCAACTGTTCATTACTGGTGATAAAGGGAAATTTTACAGATATTTTACTTCTTGATATAATTGTCTTTCATTTAGCAATTGATGAACTAGGAAAAATCCAGTCTAGAAAATAGAAAGGAGCTTCTTACAAAGTAAGAGGTTTCATAGACGAAGGTGAACAGGAACGAGGAAGTTATACTGGGCATGTAACTGGTTAAAATAGGATTACTTTTCATATATGGAAAAAAGGGAAGACTTGGAACTTGGTTAAGTAACTTAAGCTGAGGAAGCAAGAACTAGTTGGTTGGTCTGGGCATTTCTTTTCTGGGAGAGCTGAGCATAGAAACGGAGATGTTTTGGTTTGCTGATGTGGGATATAGAATAAGCGACTCCATCTTGGGCCTAGTCTGGACACTAACACTGGTATACAAAAATATGGATGATGTTTTTTATATTGACCTTTATCATGTGATCTTGTTAATAAACACACTAGTTCTAGACTTTTTAATACATAGAATCTTGAGGATTTTCTACATAGATGATCATGTCATCTGCCAATGGAAGATAATTGTACTTCTTTTCAAACTGTCTTTTCTTTTTCTTTGCTCTATTGCATGGGTTCAAACTCCAATACATTGTTGAAAAGAACTGGGAAGAGTGGCATCCTTGCATTGTTCCTCATCTTAGGGGGAAAACATTTAGTATTTCACCTTTAAGTATGACATGAGCTGTTTTTCATAGACGGCCTTTATCAAGTTAAAAATATTCCTTTTATTCCTAGTTTGATGAATTATCACAAATGTTGAATTTTGTCACATTTTTTCTGCATCTATTGACATGATCATATGGTTTTTCTTTGTTAGTTCATTAACCCTGGTTTTCAAATATTAAGCCACCCTGGTTTCTGGAATGATGTCAGTTCGTCACGATGTACCATCTTTTTTTTTTTTTTTTAATGTTGATGGAATTGATTTACTAATATGTGCATCATGTTCATGATACTGGTCTTCAGTTTTCTTTTAACTTGTAATTTTTGATAGAAGGGTAGTGCAGGCCTCATAAAATGGGCTCTTACTAATATCAGGAAGTATTTGAGTAGCACTGGTGTTATTTCTTCCTTAGAAGTACAAGGCATTGATTCATCAGGATTATTTTCATTGTGTTTAATCCTTTTCATGTGATGTGTATGTTTGAGAGGTCTATGAAATCCACTTTCCATGTTGGGTTTACACTACAATGACCTTAAACAAATTTGTAACCTGTTGACTGATTACCCATTTTCCTCTTAAAATATTTCCAACTCTTATTATCATGCATACCTAAAAAAAGTTGTTTAAAAATACTGAGTTCTGGGGCAGCTATATGACTCAGCCCATTAATCATCTGACTCTTGATTTCAACTTAGGTCACATCGGGGCTGAGAGATAGAGCCGCACATCAGGCTACGGACTCATCATGAAGTCTGCTTAAGATTCTCTCTCTCTTCCTTCCCTATCTGCCCCCTCCCCCTGCTCATGTTTGTTCACTCTGTCTAAAATAAGTAAGTCTTTTAAAAAATACTAGGTTTAGCATTTATTTACAAAGATTTAGAAGTCTGCAGTGAATAGTCAGGCACTACATATACCACCAGGGAACGTTTTGGGGTAGTTTTCAAGTAAGTTAACATTAAAATCTAGCAAAGTAACAACACTACTCAGAATCTGGTTTTAAAATTGTCAGTTGGAGGACATATTTTGCTTCTAAAACTTCTCCTTTTCTTTTCTTTCTCAGCTCTAGGATTAGGGTTAGAGTATGTGCCTGGTATTTTGCAGTTTAGAGATCTCTCCTGAGGGTTAGGGTTATGGTTAGTGTTAGGAGTAGGGGTGAGGGATGAGGGTGTGTACCTGGTATCCTGCCTTTCAGAGATCTCTCCAGAGAATAAAATCCCAGACTTCTGCTTGCATGAGAATAAACATAGCAGCCATCCACTGAGCTGAGGCAAGGAGGGATTTGGGGCTCTAAATACTCTTTAAATACATATTCACTTGGTCCTTCTGTTTTTAACTCTACCTTCCCAACCACTTTCAGAAATACTAGCAATACTTAAATGTTTGGGGTCTTCTCCAGGGTAACTAGGCTGCTTCTCAGCTTTTCTTATTGTGTGTTCAGGAAGCCACTTTCTTCAGATCTAGGATTAGGATGTGTGCCTGGTATTTTGCAGTTGAGGGTATTTTCCAGAGGATTAGGGTTAGTGTTAGGGTTAAATTTAGGGATTAGTTAGGTGTTAGGGTATGTGCCTGGTAATTTGTAGTTAAGTTCTCTCCACATAATAAAACCCCTGACTTCTGCAAGGTTAGGGCTAGGGACCAGGGGTCAGGGTTAGAGTTTGTGCCTTATTCCTGCATAGAACTTGTTAGTTCTTGCAGTAGCACTCATAGGATTTGTATAAAGTATACAGTATTTTTGTTACTTGTAAGAATGACTCAGCGATTCCCATTATGATGGCTACTATAAAAACAAAAAAGAACCAGGCATTGAGGATGAGAATGTGGATACTGGAACCCTTGTATACTGGTAGTAAGAACGTAAAATGGTGTAGCTGCTATGGAAAGTAGTATGATGGTTCCTCAAAAAATAAAAAATATAATTACCATAGGATCCAGCAGTCCCAATTTTGGTGTAATAAGAGATGTTTGTACAGCCATTTGCATAGCATTATTCATAATAGCCAGAAGGGGAAAGCAACCCAAGTGTCTGTTGATGGAGAAATGGATAAACAAAGTGGTGGTATATATACATACAATGGAATATTCAGTCTTGAAAAAGGAAGGAAATTCTGACAGATATGAATGAAACTTAAGGTCATTATGTTCATGAAATAAGCCAGTCACAAAAACACAAATATTATATGATTTTACTAGTAGGAGGTAGCTAGGGACAGAAACTAGAATGCTGGTTGCCAAGGGCCACCTAGAGGGGAGAATGGGGAGTTGTGGAATTGTTGTGCAGTTTCAGTTGTACAGGATGAAGGGCACTGGAGACTGAGCTGCACGATACTGAATGCACTGAAAGCTACTGAACTGTACACTTAAAAAATAGTAAGGATGGTCAAGCTATGTGTGTTTTACCACAGTTAAAAAATAGAGAGCCATATGTTATTTGTAGACCAGCAGTGAACAGACGCCATATGGCAAGAGCCAAACAAAATCATGACCATTTCTCTCCTACATGTTTCTGTTCCAGTTTGGAAACATTGACCTTCCCCTTCAATACTGTGTGTCAGTGTTTCATGCTCTCACCATGCCAGTGACAACAAAAAAATGTCCTCAGACATTATGAAATGTCTTGTGTGAGGGTTGGGAGTCAGGAAGCAAACTCCCCCCTGGTTGAGAAGCACTGCTTTAGAATCCTAGACTGTGTATACATGGACAAAGTACGCATTTTACATATTGCTGGACATTGGAAACATGCATGCTGTGCCTTATGGGCAAGTTAAAGAATTTTTTAGGAAATACTTTTCAGTATGTAAGATTTTCATCCTTCTAACCAAATTCTGAATCTAAACTTTGTAAAAATCTGACTCTGTGGTATTTATGCAAAATTCATTCTTTCAGAAACGGGAGCCTGAAACTCTGAAGGACTGAATTTATTTATTTAAAAAATGATAAATATTATGGAATGCTAACTTCACACTTTAGGATATGAAGACCTTTGTATTTGTCATATTCCAGGAGGTATCTTTTAGACTTTAGAAATGTCATCTAGATCATTCTTTGGGCCCAAACAAGGAATACTTATTTTACCTTTTTGTGATGGGGTAGTTAAGAAAGACCGCAGAGTTTTTAGACTGAGACACAGCCCACCAGGCTGTTCTGGGTACTGACAATGGACTGGAAGTGGTGGGTCTGCCCACCACTTGTTAAGGGCTGACTGTTCCTGCCTCGCTCACGGCTGTCTCCCTGGGAACCAGCCTGGGCGGGGCACACAGAACACTCAAACGTCTGATAAAATAAATGAGTCTTCGCACATATTTTCTTCTAGAATTATTTATTCAAAAACAGGGAATAGTGTAACCAGATTCTGGTAATAGTGTAGTAAAGAAATACATTCAGTGGTACTAAAATCTACAGAAAATATATAGTTTCATTAAAGTGCAAACAAAACACTTGAAATGACATGTTTTTCTATATTTCAGGTCAGTATACTTTGTACTTTTTTAAGGAACTGCCTACTGCAAATAAGAAATCCAGAGTTTTTCCTCTTTGCTTTGACTTCCTTTATACGATATTTAAATCTCGAGCATTTCTAAGTGCATATATTTTAAATGTGTACTAGACGGAGACACCTCGAGGTGGTATGACCGGCAGAGAGAGTGATGTCTGGGTGATGATCTCCCTTAATCCAGACAACACTGTTCTGTCTATGATTTATTAGCCTATCTAGTAGCTGCTTTACTTGGTTTGCACTGAACTGACTGGTGAAGCCTAGATTCTTTGCCCATAGTACATTTGTACCTTCAGTGTACTATATTCTGGTCTTGGACAAGTTGTTTCTCTAAACTTCTCTTCCTCCAGCTGCAAACTGGAATAACATCACTAACATACCACAATATGATGCGGAGAAGGTATGGGAGGCACCCAGCATACAACAAATTGTGTAATTAGTACTTTAAAAGCCTATTCATTTCTAGACCAAAATGTCTGTCAAAATCTTTAATTCTATCATCTGTGAATTAGCTATTCCTCCTAGATTTATTATCTGCAAATTTGGCAAACTTTTCAAAACCATTATTAAGAATATTTGAACCAGGACAGGAAACTTAGAGTGTATCTACAGGCTGACAAGAAGATTAATGATGTTATAAAATTGCATACATCAACTAATAAGAATAAGCTACAAATTCATATACTTGTGTTGTCATCTAGCTAGTAATTTCTTATTCTGTCTACAAAGATTTCAAGGCCTTCTTAAAGACATTATGTTTATTACAATCCCCTGATTCACTACAGTAATAAAACTTCCTGTACATATCAAATCTTCATTTAGGCAGTGTACAAGAAAAAGACACATCAAGGTCAGTTTATAATTTGAAATGCAAGATAATTTTAGGAAGAGTTCTCCAGAAACCTTCTCTGGAATGAATTCTTATTCTTAACCCAGGTCACTCAAGATTCCTACAGAGAAAGCCCTGCTGAAGCTCACCCTCCAAAAATTACAAAATACATGGATAAACATTCCACCAAATACAAGATTCAACAGATAGAAACAATAGGAATTTGACATAATGTAGAGCTATTAGAAAAATAATTTCTTAAAAAGATTTTCTCTCTCAAGAGAGAAACCATGAGATGGAGGAGAGAGAGAGGGAGGAGCCCGATGCGGGGCTCGATCCTAGGACTGGGATCACGACCTGAGCCGAAGGCAGACACTTAGCCAACTGAGCCACGCAAGCACCACAAAATGAAAAATAATTTTTGAAAAAAGAAACACAGTGAACAGTCTAAAATTATATATAGCTGACAAGAAAATTCATAAACTATAAGAGATAAAGTCATCAGAGAGAAAGCACAGAAGGGTTTAAAAAACAGAATAGAATGGGAAGGCCCAATATACATTTTTAAGAAGAGAAACCATACAGTGTCTTAGAAATTTATTCTCCATAATGTAATAGGTTCATTATTCAGTAACACTGGGTGATTTTCCTGAAAATTCTTAAGTGCTAACTTGCTTTCAACATTGCTTATTTTTAATGTGGCTTTACCGTGATATATAGGTGGTTCCAATTTTAAAGTTTTTTTCTTTCTTTTATAAATTAATATCACATAACTTATTCATATATAGTATCCGGGAAACAAGTTTTAATTAAAAGCTACCTCAATCCAGCAGTCTCTTCATTCGAATCCATACTCAAGCAAACACTGTCAGTGATGCTCTGCCCTCCAGCTGCTTCTGTTTCCAGCTAATGCCTCTGTCAGGGATTTTACTGAGAACACCAGAAGTATATACTTGAGAAGAAAAAACAAATGTTTAGCCTAGACGTACAGCATGAATGACAGTTATTTCTAAAATTTGCGAGAGGAGATTTTCCTTGAGACTGTCTAGGTGACTGAATCAAGTATTACATATTTTTTTAAAAAACCGGCAAATAGTTCACTTGGTTAAATATTAATGCCAATTTGAAGCCTGTTCGATGGGTTAAAAATAAAGGCCACAGTATCACTGTGAAAGGTTTAGCTGAAGGGAAATTCACATGCTGGATCACACCCAAGCTTTCCATCCTGGGAAAAGTCGGCTGAGATTTTTGGGGTCCATGGCTTGCTGTATGAGCAGATTCACCTGCCCCCCAACACTGAGCACCGTTCCTTCCTCCACTCCTTTCAGTTTCTCTTGTAGTCTCATCAAGACGCGTTCCGCAACTTTGTTGAAACTCTGGTCACTGTCACTAGGGACAAACATACAGGTTGTGGTCAGGTGGGACAGTTCAAGGGCCTTGGGAACAGAAGACAGTAGGGCCCTCATTGGTGACAGGCGGCTCACCTGAGATGGCGTTTGCATTCCTGGTCCTCTCCGGCAGGAGTGGACTGCAGCTCAGTGTCGTCCTCTGGCCTCTGCTGTAAATACAGAGCCTTCAGAGGGTTCATGGTCCAGTCAAACAGGGGGTCATAGAGGAGAACCTAGACAGAACACATGTGTCAGAAGAACAGTGTGCTTTCTGATGATGTATATAGAGACAGAGAAACTGGTGTGATAAAAAATAAGAGGTCAAACGGTAGGCGACGGGGGGCGGGGGGGGGGATGGGGACGACCTATTGAGGTATCAAAGGTCGACCTATCAACCTTCCTGTTTTCTTGTGGAGGAAACTGTACTAGCATAATGCGCTGGGCTGCTTCTCCCGTTCCGAATCCATTTCTCCTCTTTGGGTGGGGGTGGTGACATCCCTTGACCTCTGTTTCCTGACTGGGTGAAACTAATCTATGAAAAAGAACTAAGGACTAGTCCCTTCCTTCTCTCTCCTCTTCACCACTAGGGTCCTGGCCAAGGGCATCAGCTCTGCGCCCCGCCTCTCCCTCAGGTGGGCTGTGCCAACCGAGAGAGGCGCTGGACAGCACCAGCCAGCTTGTGTGGGGTTCACGCCTGGGCCATCTTCTCCAGTCATTTTATCAGTAATAAAGCTAACATTTTGATTTCTATCCCTACGGCTTTTTCTTCTTCTCTCAATTCTAAATTCTCTCAGTTCTAAATTCCACGAGAAAACAAAGGGTATACTCTTTTGAAAGCTCCTCCAAACCCAAGGTCCTTTTTGTGGGTGAACTTGGTCTGGATCTCTCAACTCTAAAACCACGTCACACAGGAACCCTGGAACTTATGCACAAACCGCATATAATTGAAGTCGTTGCCCCCACAGTTTTTAGTGGCCCTGGGGCCCTGAACAGCATGAAACAGCAGGCAGATTTTGGTCCTGCTGATGCAGGACATGTCCTGGAATGAAGCATGGAATGCTTCAAGGACCCCAGCCTACGGAAGTACCAAGAAAACACACAAAAAAGGCTGCACCAGGAAGTGTTACAACTCTGTCACAGTGGAACATTTGCTCACCTGCAGCAGACTGCTGCCCATTGAGTCTGTGTCCTGTGACTTTACTGAATTCATTCATCAGGCCTACTAGTTTTTTGGTGGAATCTTTTTTGGGTTTTCTATTTTTGGTATCATGTCATCTGCAGTGAAAGTTTACTTCTTCCTTACAAAGTTGGATGCTTTTCTTTCTTTCTGTTGTCTCTTTGCTGTGGCTAGGACTTCCAGTACTGTGATGAATAAAAGTGGTGAGAATGGGCATCCTTGTCTTGTTCCTAACCACAGAGGGAAAGCTGTGTTCCTCCCTACTAAGGATGATGTGTGCTCTGGGTTTTTCATATAAGGCCTTTATTATGTTGAGTTTGTTCCCTCTAAATGTTTGTTGAGGGATTTCATCATGAATGGATGTTGTACTCTGTCAAATGCTTTTTCTGTGTCTAGGGAAATTATGATTTTTATCCTTTCGCTTATCAGTGTATCACTTTAACTGATTTGCAAATACTGAACTACTCTTGCATACCAGGAATAAATCCCACTTGGCTACATGGTGAATAACTTTTTTAATGTAATGTTGGATTCAGTTTGCTAGTATTCCGTTGAAGGTTTCTGCACCTATGTTCATCTAGGATATTGGCTCGTAGTTCTCTTTTTGTACGTTGTGTTTATCTGATTTTGGTGTCAGGGTGATACCTCATACAAAGAATATGGAAGTTTTCCTTTCTATTTAAAATAATTCAAGAACAGGTATTAATTCTTCTTTACATGTTTGGGAGCATTCCCTTGTGAAGCCATATGGTCCTGGAGTTTTATTTGAATCAGTCATCAAAAACTCCCAACAATTTATTGCTGGTAATGAATCTGTCCAAATTTTTTTTTACTTCTTCCTGCTTCAGTTTTGGTAGATGCTTCTAGGAATTTATCCATTTCTTCCAGGTTGTCTAATTTGTTGGCATAGTTTTTCATAATATTCTTACAATTTTATTTCTGTAGTGTTTTTATTTCTCTTTTATTTGTGATTTTGAGTCCTTTCTCTCTTTTTTGATGAGTCTTGCTAGAGGTTTATCAATTTTGTTGATCTTTTCAAGGAACCAGCTCCTGGGTTCATTTATCTCTTCTATTTTTTTTTAAGCTTCTATTTCATGTATTTCTGCTCTAATTTTTATTATCTCTTTCCTTCTACTGGTATGGGTTTTGTTTGTACTTTTTCTAGCTATTTTAGGTGTTTAGATTAGGTTGTTTGGGATTTCCTTTGCTTCTTGAGGTAGGCCTGTATTGCTGTAAACTTCCCTCTGAGAACTGCTTTTGCTGCATCACAAGATTTTGGACCATTGGGTTTTCTTTTGTTTCCATGTACTTTTTGATTTCTTTGTTGACCCATTCATTGTTTAGTAGCATGTTATTTACCTCCATGTATTTGTAGTCTTTCCAGATTTTTTCTTGTGGTTGACTTACAGTTTCTTAGCATTGTGGTGAGAAAAGATGCATGGTATGACCTCACTCTTTTTTAATTTGTTGAGACGTGTTTTATGGCCTAATACACGATCTCTTCTGGAGAATGTTCCATATGGCTTGAAAATACTGTGGATTCTGCTATCTTAGGGTGGAATGTTCTGAATATATCTTAGGGTGGAATGTTCTGAATATATCTGTTAAGTCCATTTGGCCCAGTTGGTCATTCAAAACCACTATTTCCTTGTTGATCTTCTGTTTGAACGGTTGGTCCATCAATGTAAGAGGGGTGTTAAAGTCCCCTACTATTATTGTATTACTATTGATTAGTTCCTTTATGTTTGTTACTGTTTTATGTATTTGGTTACTCCCATGTTGGGTGCATAAATATTTACAATTGTTAGATCTTCGTAATGGATTGTCCCCTTTATTATTTTTTTAAAGATTTTACTTATTTATTTGAGACAGAGAGAGTGCAAATAGGGAAGAGGAGCAGGGAGCCCAATATGGGACTCCATCCAAGGCCCCTGATATCATGACCTGGGCTGAAGGCAGATGCTTAACCGACTGAGCCACCCAGGCGCCCCCTGTCCCCTTTATTATTACACCATGTTCTTCTTTGTCTGTTTTTACAGTCTTTGTTTTAAAGTCTATTTTGTCCAATGCAAATATTGATACTTCACCTTTCTTTTGACATTCATTTGCATGAAGATGGTTCTCCATCCCCTCACTTTGAATCTGCAGGTGTCTTTAGGTCTGGGGTGAGTTTCTTGTTGGCAACATATAGATGGGTCTTGTTTTTTATCCATTCTGTCATCCTATGTCTTTTGATTGGAGCATTTAGTCCATTTACATTCAAAGTAATTACTAATAGATACATATTTATTGCCATTTTGTTACTTGTTTTGTGGTGGTTTTTATAGTTTTTCTCTGATTCTTTTCTGTCTCTCTTTCATGGTTGTTAATTTAATGATGTACTTGGATTCCTTTCTTTTTATTCTTTGCATGTCTATTACTGGTTTTTGATTTGTGGTTACTGTTAAGTTTGTGTATGATGTCTTCTGCCTCTAGTAGTCTATATGAAGTTGATGGTTGCTTAGGTTTGAACCCATAGGGAGGTACATTTTATTAATTAATCAAATCACGAAAAGGAATGAAGGCCTCTAGTATTAACAAGAGCGTATATGGTCTTGGGTTTCAGTAGAGAAACAACACAAATTATTTCAAACCCTAGTAGTTCTGTTAGGAGTCATATTTGTGAATTTTGAATTCAAGGAAGAACCAGAGTACTTCAAACAATGATTTCAGTCTGACTATCAGAAGAGAAGCAGAATGAAAACAGTAAAGGGATACAGCCCAGTTAAGCTAGAGCGGGGTTTCTCCACGCTGGCACTACTGACATTTGTGGGTGGGATACTTCCGTGCTGCAGGGGCTGTCCTGCGCGTGATAGGATGTTTAGTGGCATCCCTGGCCTCCACCCAGTGGGTATCAGTAGCTTCTAAAAAAACATAAATGCTCCAGCCCCACCCCTGGAAGTACAGTTTGAAGGTGGTCAGCATCAGTATTTTTTAAAAGCCGTACGTACAGGGGATACTCAAGTGCGGACCGTCGAGCACCAGCAGGTTAAATGAATGAACGCTGAAGGCTCTAAGGGAGGCTGGCCTGTGCTCTGCCTCCCACAGTTCCTTGTGCGGGAAACACTACTGATCTCTTGTCCCCCCACACCCTTTACCAGGGTGGTGAACCACTGCTTTAAGGGACAGAATTCTCTCTGGGGTAGAGCTAATGCCATTAAGCACTGGAAGTCTGCGTCACTTCCTTTTTTTTCTGCCTGATCAACATGAGGCAGTGATGACACTTCTGAACCTGGGCCAGGGCAAAGGGGATATAAGTTACTGATTTTTCTCAAAAACCCAATGGAAACCATTCTGAAAGCAAGTCATGCCACAGGAGAGAGCAAAGATGTCAAAGTGCCGCTTTATGAATTAAACACTGGAGGTGACTTACGATGCTATAATGATGTGCCCAGAAACCTGGAAAGAATGGAGGTGTTTCTAAGCCACAGTTTACTGGTGTGCGCCCCCCCCCCCCCCCCCCCCCNCCCGCCCGCCGTCATCCCACCACGTTAACACGAAGCACCAACCCAATCCGTGACATCCTAACAAGATGCACAGTCTAGCAGCAGAGATACAAAGATTTCGGGGCACCTGGGTGGCTCGGTAAGGCAGCTACCTTCGGCTCGGGTCGTGATCCTGGGGCCCTAGGATCGAGACCCACATCAGGCTCCCTGCTTAGCGGGGCACCTGCTTCTCCCTCTCCCTCTGACCCTCCTCCCTGCTGCTGCTTGCTTTCTCTTTCCCAGCTAAATAAGTTTAAAAAGATTAAAAAGAAATAGATTTCTTTATAATACACTTTACCTCCACAATGGTTAGCAGGGTTTCCTGAGAGCTTCTCATGACCTCCATGGTTTTCTCACAGCATCTACAAACACGTTACAAATGTGGATTTTGTTACACACCCTTTCCATCATCTCTTCATCCCTGTTACTCACGTACACTGTGCCGAGACCATTCTTGTTAATGATTCCCAAATTAACATCAAAGAGCACAGTATTAGGCAGACTGAGTTTTCAGTAAATGTTTTTGAAAGGGATGTAATTACCTCTGTGAATGTAAGCTAAGCTTTATAAGAGTATGCACAGTACTACTATGAGACACAGCTTCCAGTTGGCGACTGCTGTGAGTATGCATTCACGCTGACTAGAACCCACTCGAGGAAAAGCGGAGCCCATGGACTGATGCTGGGGACGACAGGGCCTGCGAAGTGCTCTCAGCAGGATTGCTGCCATCATGCACTCCTTGAGCAGAGCTTACCTGCCCCCCACTGAGCGCCCGCAGGAGTGCTGGGCCGTCAACAGTTGCTGGGACAGAGGCAGGAATGGTAGAGGCAAGCTGCTGCCAGAGGGGCGAGGAAGGACGGCTGTGTATGTGATACAGGGTGAGGCCCCAGACAGTCTGAAGGAAGGGGAAACTAGTACTGCCTTTGCCCCGGGGTTTTCCTTACTGCCAGTAAAGCACTGGAATATGACTTAGCAGTGAACCCTAGAATCTACAGAAATGAATAATCCAAATAATTCTGACACGAAAAACCATCTGCTTTAGGTACTGACCTTCTGAAGACCCCTTCGACACCGGTAATGCCCATCCCATCCACAATATCTCTGGTGAGTCTGAAAGGAACCGTTTCAGGAGTCGGGAGGATCTTACCCTGTTCAAAAGCAACTCCTAAAGCAAACAGTACAGCAAGGTTAGGATCCAAGGCCATCTGACTGTCCTCCCTTGGGGCCTGGGAGCTGTGCAGAGGCTCCACCTAACCTGCCCTTAGCAGTACACAGGCCCAGAACGCATGGGGGTTTCTTCTGTTCCTGCTCGGCCACTGTTATGAAAGGCACCTCAAGTTTAAAAGCATAACTACTTCTAGACATAATTAGAGAAGTTCTAGATTAAAGGGTGATTTTTAAAAAGAAATAGTGATGGGTAGGATTTAAAATGCAAGATATGCATATAATCTTAAATTCTACATGTTTAAGTATTCACACATATATTAAGTTTCTACTAAATGAAACTTGTTATTCTGAGATAACTATAGACGGATATGCATTCATAAGATACAATGTGCAAAGTATAAGATTCCCCATATACCTTTTCTTGCAAAACTATACAGTATCACAGCCAGGACATGGACACCGATCCAGGCAAGGTCCAGAATATTCCCATCACCACAAAGATCCCTCACACTCCCCCACCCTTCCCAGGCCTACCGCCCTCCCCTCCCCCCGTGCCTCCAGCAGTCACTGATCTTGTACTTTGTATAACTGAATTCATTCTAGGGAAAACCATGTAATACATGTGATCTCCTCTATTCTAATGGAACTCAATCTTATTCTTTCCGCAATGACTTCTACATATTATAATACAGACTTACAATTTCCTAATACTACACCTTCTTAGAAATCTTAAATTCCACATTCTAACTGAAATCTCTTCTTCAACCCCCTTATTAAAGTCTTCAAACTCAGTGAGATTTCCAGTCTGTCAGCCTTCCTTCCTTCCCTAGTCCATTCAGGGTACAGAGTGCAAGGCTGGTCACTCGCTGCCTCACCACTTCGTTCCCAGTCTCCACTCGGCTCTTGGTCTCGCCTCCGCAGAGCCCAGTTTGCCCTGTACTGTTCTTACTCAGCCAACTACCATCCCTCCGACGCTCAGCAAGCAAGCATGCTTTCGTTTTCTCAGTTAAAACAGAAGAGCAAATGTTACTTCCCTCCTATCTTTCCCCTCTTTATCAAGACTTTCCTCCTCTGAGTGGAAAGCGGATGCGCCTCCTGTGTAAAGCTAACTATGCCCCACGTGCTTCAGGACTTCCCTCGCTGTTTCAGGATCTGTCTCCTCGAGCTCACCAATGTCGAACGTATCCATATAGGACATGTTCACACCACTCTCATAAAAGCAAACCAACAAAAAAACCCCTCAAAACCTATAAAACAAAAGGCTGAAGCATGTCTCGCTCATCTCTACAGTGAATGCCTCCTACGTGGACAGCTGCACACCCCTGGTCCGCACGCCTAACTTCTCTTCTGTCCTTACCTTTCCGCGATCTCACTTCTTCCATTCTATCCAAATTACTTCCTAGACCGCGAACACTGATTAACTGTTCAATTCAAACGCCTGTTTTCAGTGCTGACCTTATTTGACCTGCTGTAGAGACACGACTGGGCACTTCTTCCTTCATGAAAAATTTCCCGCCCCTGCCTTCCAAGATACCCACGACTTGGTTATTTCTCAAATTTTTTTTTCTAACTCAGGCTTTTCAAAGCTGGCATCCCTTAGGTTTCTATTCTCAGTCCTCTCAACAAGGATGATGTAGAAGATCAGAACCTCCTCCGGTCCAGTGACCTCAACTGACCTCTATTAGCAGAAGGTTCTACAGCTCTATCATTATGCTCAACCTCTTTGCTTTCCTGTATATTAAACACCCATTACACCTGGAAGTCCCATTAATACCTAAAAACAAGATTCAAAAGTGAACTCATTGCCTTCCCATTCTTCACAAAACCTACGTTCCTTTGCTAGAAACGTCAGTTATCCTGGCGTTCCTTCTCCCGCTGTTGCCAACATCTAACATCCCTGCTCCAAGTTACAGTGAAAACGTCCCACAACCCAGTCCTGACCTCTACATCTTCAGTCCAAGTCCTCATCCTTTCTTGTCTGCACTATTATACTAGCCCCTAACATGTTTTTGCACTACCAGTACTGCTCCCCAAATCATTTCTCCAGTAATTAAATATGGCCATGTCCTCCTACAATTAAATGTTCATTGATTTCCCCTTGTTTCACAGGTTAAAAGTTGAAATGCTTAGCCCGGCTCTTTACAGTCTAACACCAAGCTACCTCTCCAGCTCCTCAACTGCACGCAAACTTCACTCCAGCCATATTTGACGTCTCACTGTTCCTACAGGTCACATCTTCATGAGTCCCCGTTTCGGATTTGCTCTCTCTCTTCTGTCTGGATTACCTTTCCTTTCTTTTAAGACCTGGCTTAAATGTCACCTGTTGTAATACGTTTCAGTCATGGTCTCTCAACAGAGTTAGCTATTCCCTCCAGCATGTGTTTTTTTTCTTTTTTAGACGACATTTATTACTACTTTGCTCTATCTGTCTCCCTCACACTTGTAACATCCCAGGGGCAAATATCATTTCTTATGACCAAATATTTAACGAACAGAATAAAGATGCATTTCTAATCTTCTGTTACTCACCCAAATCTATATGTACAAGTTCTGCAGACTGCTCATTTATCAAGATATTCTGTACATGTCGATCACCAAGTCCAAGTATGTAACCAACTGGGGAAAAAAACAGTAAACCAACCTGAAATCACTGGGATCATCTATTTCTAGAACACATTTACCCATAATTTCTAGTAATACCACTGACAACATGATTTTTAAG
Source organism: Ailurus styani (assembly GCA_002007465.1). Classification (NCBI taxonomy): domain Eukaryota; kingdom Metazoa; phylum Chordata; class Mammalia; order Carnivora; family Ailuridae; genus Ailurus; species Ailurus styani. Next base: position 1,061,759 of record LNAC01000283.1, read on the forward strand.
TACTGTAGGCTTTTTAGCCTGCTTCAAGGAGAATATGCACCTAACTTGCCTACGTCTTGTCAGCTGTTTTCATTAATACTCCATTTTACAAATTTTAGATGATGTGCTAAAACATACATTTAAAAATATTCATACCTTCAAAATTAGTATGGTTCAATTTAAGACCCATTATTTAGCAAGGCCCTCAAATATTTTGAGTATACTTTTAAATTTAACATAAATTAATCATTAATTCATTTCATCAGGCATATATCCAGGAAAAACTGCATTTCTGTTTCGAAGACAGATGATGGCATGCCCAAATACTTTGACCTAATGAAAACAGCATGTGCCGTTACAAAAGAAATGTGTGCCTGGCTGGCGCTGTCATGCATTGGGTCTCCTTTCTTGTTTATAAACTGAATCAACTGGATCAGATTAGTGATTCTCACTGTGGACCAGAGAGCATTTTGTAATGACCTAGAGCTTGTTCAGAACATACATTAACTATGGCCCTGCTTAAATGATGGAGGGATGGTCTTTGTTAGTTATTAAAAATCAATAGATTAGAAGATCTCTGGTATTCAACATCAGTTTTCATATTCTAGGATTTTGCTAACGGCCCATCTAGCTATTCTTAACAGTTAAAAAAACAAGGTCACAATATGTAGTGTACACTGTGTATTTGAATATATATCATGATTTCTAATCCAGACATAAAATTCTATTAAATAGATTCAATCACTGAGTGATAAAGCTTCTGTGCAAAAGAACAACCGTTAAATTAAGAGTTAAGTTAAATATAGTTATCATGGGTTTTACTATTTCCCAAAGGCAATCTCAGAAAATAATCTATTGAGGGAAGATTGAAAATACGCCATATTCACTACTGAACAAAGAAGCGCGGTCCTCTCTCTCCTTGGAGTAGGTGAATTCTTTCCTGCAAAAGCTCTGAAGAGCGACTGTCACGAGCCGAGAACCGGGATGAACGAGCAGCACGGCGGTGGAGAGAGGACGCCCTGGCTCACCAGCTCTCCCAGCACAGTCCCCCCGACACAGAACGTGGCCGGCGGCGACAGAGACGAGGACTTACCGATAGAGGAAGTGGCCACGCTGCGAGTATAAGCCAGTCGCTTCTCAAACCAAACTGCTGGGTCCAAGAATTTTTCCATGCAGAAGTAACGGAAAACCGGTTGAAATTTTTGGCAGACATCCATGAATGTCTTATATTTCTCTTCAAAAGACTTCTTCTGTACATCCTTAAGATCAGATATAAAATTTTCTCAATATTGTGTTCAACTACTTTAACGTCTATGAGAGTTTCTAGATAGAAAATAGTTCGACGGATGCGGAGGCAACAAAGAGACGAACACTGTATTCTCTACTCCCAGCAGCTAACCGCCTGGTCAGGGAAACAGTGACGAGGGATAATCCCTTTAGGGCTCACGGGTGAAGGGAAAGAGGACACACCAACAGTGACTGTTGTTTATTTTAATTCAGCTCGAATTGGAAATGATTCTGTTACCGATGCGGAAGTAAACACAAAACCACAAGAAACGGTGCAAGAGGAAACACAGAAGCCAGAATGGACAACAAACCTCAGATCTGTCCTCCAGTGTCTCCTCACCAGACTCCTCTCTGAGGAGTGTCTCCTGAGGCAGACTCTCCTGAGGCAGAGCCGATCCACCTCAAGGGGTGGCACCCTCACCGTGTGCCGACAGGCCCACAATGGCATCTCCGGCCCCGGGTGTCTCCGTGACCCTCCGGCCTGGCCTGCCGCCCACTGCCCACTCAGCATCTTTCCCTCGTTCACTTCCAGACCTGCACGACTTCTTCCCTTCTCCTCCTCAGCGAACCTCAGCCACTTCTCTCTTCGTCTACACTGTAGGGAGCCCCTCCACATCCACCCCATCGCCCAAACACTGGGCATCCCTAACTACTTTTTTCCCCAACCTCACTTCTAATCAGTAACCAAATCCTATCCGTCCCGCCTCCCTAGTATTTCTGGTATGTACGCCTTACTCTCCATTCCTACTGCCATTCGTCTTCATTCACAGCCCGTGTCATGCCTCTAGTCAGCTTCTCCAAAATGTAGCCCACAGTGCTCAGAGTTCTTTCTCTAAATGCAAATCTCGTGATTACTGTCCTTCGAGGGTTCTCTACGGCTTATAAGATAAAGTACCAAGTTCTTAGCATTTCATGAAGCCACCCTCCGTTTTCTGACTAACAACTACTGCTTTTGTCTCGCTGATCTCCTCCTCAAAAGCCAGACCTCTGCTGTCTCTACCTGCCTGTCCAGGCCTCCTTCCGTTGGACTGTGTGCGCCTTCTGCTTAGAAAGCCGACTCCAGTCCTACCTGTCGTGGATAGAACGAAGCACTTCCTCTGCGGGGTCTGCAGGGTACGTGTGACGGCCTTCCATTACAATGCCTGTGGCACTTTGCCACCTGCCACCCAGTTAAAAACTTACACATCACAAAGCACAGTTAGGAAAAGTAATGCATTTTCAGGTTGAACAGACAAGATTCAAATCCTTGCTTCACCATCAGCTCCCTGACCCGGGCAAGTCAAATTTCTGAACTTCCTTTCATTTTAAAATGGGTCAGTATGATGACGATGAGTCCTAACATTTGTGAAGTGTCAGCGCAGTGCCCAGGAGAAGGGACGTGTCTGTCCACGCTGTGACTGGCTGGGTGAACATCAGGCCACAAGGCCAGTGTGACATGGCCAACGTCTTAAAAGGTCTATCAGTTTTATGTAAAAATTATCTGTTTTTTTGGTGGTTAAGAATCAGTTTACCCCAAACTGGAAGCAAATTAGCATCCCACCGAACGTTCAGTCTCTCATCAGCCAAGCGTTAGCACTTGACAGAGCTTACAAACCTTCCTGTGTCACTCACACACGTGTCCATGCTGGCGGGCCTGCTTTCTCTCACTTCGGATGGCCCCCTGGTGACAGTGAGACAGCACGTGCGCTGACGTTTGAGAGCGGTCAGCTGTGGCACACTGACACACCGTCTCACGCACTTCCCCCGGGGAGGGTCACTCACCATCATTTTCTTCTGGCAGTGAATGGCACTGAAGTCCTTCGGCCTGTATCTCTTGTGAGCACCGTTCTCGTTGCTGACAAGGAACTCACCGATGGGGACGGTTCCTGTGCACCACTCGAGAACTCCGCTTCGCTGGGACAGTGGAACCACCTGCACCACAGAGGAAATGCCTATTGGTTATCGGAAGGGTCCCGAAGAGCAGGTGACTGTCACTCAACTACCAGTCTGTGGAAAGCAGCTTTTTGTTTCTGTGTCCAGAAGAGGCAGAACTCCTTGGGGTAAGCAATGGGAAATACACTGAAGCTCCAAAAATCAGATTTCTAGCCTGCGGCTGAGACTCCAGAGGATCTGCTCTGCTCTCCATCGCGTGATTCCCTGAGAGGTCAGTCCTGTCAACTAGGTCTTTTAGCATCATCTGTGACTGAGGCCCAGTTTGCTCCATGTAGCATAGGAATTACCTGCTTTCCTCGTACTTTTTTTTTTTTTAAAGATTTTATTTATTTGTCAGAGAGAGAACACAAGAAGGGGGAGAGGCAGAGGGAGAAGGCTTCCCGCTAATAAGCAGGGAGCCCGATGTGGGGCTCGATCCCAGGACTCCGGGATCATGACCTGAGCTGAAAGCAGATGTTTAACAACTGAGCGCCCCTCATACTTTTAATATCAGACAATTTGAAGAATTTCACTTTGGAAAATACTGAATATAACCTTAATACTAATATACTTTGGTAATTAAAAGTATATGTATTCTTGCTTTAGAGTCTTGTTAGCTACACCAACAGGAAATATATTCCTGAACATAAAATTAGCAGTTTTACTGGAAAGGGTCACCTGGGTGGCTCAGTTGGTTAAGCCACTGCCTTCGGCTTGGGTCATGGTCCCAGGGTCCTGGGATCGAGCCCCACATTGGGTTCCCTGCTGGGCGGGGAGCCTGCTTCTCTCTCTCTTCCCCTGCCTGCCGCTCACTCTGCTTATGCACTGTCAAATAAATAAATGAAGTGTTTTTTAAAAAATGACATATGTAAACATACACAAAGCATAGAAAATGATATAAACAAACACCCTTTTTACCCACTGAACAACTTTATCAAATCTTAAGATTTTTCTCATATTTGCTACAAAGCAACGAAGCTCCCTTTTGTGCCTCCCGGGCCCCATGCCCTTCCATCAAGAGGACTGCTAACTTATACTAAAAAAAAAAATGAATATGAAATTTTTTATTTCAAAGCAATATACACATAGATATGTTTTAAATAAGAAATATTATACTCCGTGAATGCTTCTGCAATTTTTTTACTCAACACTGTTTTACCATTAGCTGCATCAGTACGTGTAGCCCTAGATCAGTTGTTTCACCAACCACAGACTGTGTAAGAACACCGTAACAACCCACACGTCTACACACCCAGGAACTGAACACCTGGGTCACAGGGATGTGCATCTTCTGTTTAGTTATCCAGATATTGACAAAGAACAGTCCAAAGTGGTGGTGCCAATCTGTACACCCAGTATTGTGCCGATCAGAGTGCACAGTATTTCTCTGTGGTTTCGAGGTCTATTTTCAGATGCCCAGTAAGGCTGAGTCAAATTTAATAGGCTCACTGGCCATTCAGATATTTTCTTCCTGCGCTGTCTGTATCCTTCACCCATTTTCCTACTGACAAGTTAGCCTTTTTACAACTGCTTGGTAAGAGCTATTTATACATTCTGCATATAAATCCCTTACTGTTATTAATACTATAACAGTCCTTTGTTACTATTATTATTAAAGTCATTTTTCTTAGTTGGCCACTTGTCTTTATAGAATCTTTAATTCTATCAGTTTTTTATTTTAACACACTCAAACATGCTGACCTATCTGGTGTCTTAAGGCCTTTCATTTACTGTTTGTGGAGAGTCTATTATGTGTTTAACAGAACAAAACAGGCATTTAAAAAAGTGAGAGAGGCAGGGTCAGAAAAGGCCTCTCTGAGGAGCTGACTCAGGGAGGAGGTACAGGGTCTGAGAGACGCGTGCTTCCGGCCGAGAGGAGGAGGGAGGCCCTGACGTGCACCAAACCGGCAGGTCGCAGCCACCGCGGGAGCAGCAGCGGGGCCGAGGGGAGAGGACGGAGCCGGCACGGGGAGAGCGGCAGCTGAAGCGGCCGAGGGAACAGCGGAGGCCGACCACTTCATTCAGCGGTAAGTGAACTCCTCTGGAGTTCAGAACAGCCAACGGACAGATCTGTTCTGTCTCAGACTCTTCTAGATGGATCAGCCTAGCTGCTGTGACAACAGCTCTGGCGGGCGCAGGGAAGACGGGGGTAGTGAGACTCCACCAAGGAGCCGTGTCGGCAGAGGCCGGTGAGGACGTGCTGGTGGAGCAGGTGTGAGCGCTGAGTGAGGCCGGAAGGCAGGGGTCTGAGGTGATGATGACGCTCCTACGTGATGTTCAGGGAGTCCTGCTCTTTGAGGAGTGATGCCAGTATTGTGGTTCTCTTTTGCTTTTTAAAGAGATGTTACCTTACACAGCTACACACTGAAATAAGTGTTCACAGATGAAATGATAGGACATTTCGTTTCAAAATAATATTGAAGGGAAGGAAGTAGGTGGAAGTAGAAATGAAACAAATTATCCATGAGCTGATCACTACTGAAACTGGGTGATGGTACAAGGGAATTCATTACATTATTCTACGTACTTTTATATTATATAGGTTTGAAATTTCCAATAGTAAGAAAAAGAAAAAAAGAAAAGACTGGTTCCTGATTTCAGACCGAGCAACTGGGTGAAGGCTGTGCCATCTGCCGGTCTGTGAAGAGCAATGGTTTTCAGTGTGGGGTTTTGTGGGGGTGGAGGTATTCACGGCAAGTTCTACTTTAAACTTGCTGAGCCTGAGATAGCTCTCAGACCTCTACAGAACCCACTCATCTTGTCACCATGTGATCTGACAAAACACTTCTTTTTCGACTAACTTAAGGGAGAACCAGGGCTTCGTGATTATCAGGGAGGATGGCCAAAGGGCAAAAGGACCACCATCCACAATGTGTATTTTTCCAGTGACCATGCCACAGAGACCTTGCATAGCCCGCAAAATCCAAAATGTTTACGCTAACAGAAAACACTGGCTGAGCCCTGGTCTGGATAATGGCATCTTTTCTAGGCTCTTAAAGAAGGGGCAGAAGCGTGAAGAGGTCACCTTGTATGTGCAGATGGTCAGTTTCCTCTTCCGGGTCTCAGTGTTCCTCTGCAGTAACGTGTTACACATCTGGAAAACCTGCTGCATGACCGCATCCTGTCTCAGGTCGTCACGGCCCTTCAGAGTAATCAAAGCACGAACAACTGGACACAGTCCATTTTATGATCAAGTCACACACACAGCCCCATGAGGACAACTGAAAGGCGCTCAGAAATCCACGTGAGCACCCGCCCTCCTCTTCATAGTCTCTTAAATGACTAAGACCTAAGGCCAGTCTTTCGTTTCGAGTAAGCTGTAACACTAGGGAGGCAGACCCGTTTAGAAGAACACTTCCCCTCGCTGCTTCTGGAATCAGACTACCTGGGACTCCTCCACGGGAGGGCACGAGGCACTGTTCCCCTCCACGACCTCCCAGCGCGGCCCAGAGAACTTGGGAGCAGAGTGAGGAAGGAAGGTGGCCCCTTCCTGATACATTTACTAGCGGCTGGCATGGTGCCACACTCCAGCTTCCTGAAGCAAGGCCCTTCCACTTGAACTCAAGGAAATAAGCACAGTCACCTAAATGGTTTTTCTACAACAAACAAGCAGATTGTTAACCTCATCATATCCATGTGTGTTCGAAGTATTCTTTTACTTCAGTCAGCTATTAACAATGCTGACCTTCCAGAGACACACAATTTAAGAAAAGCAATCTGCTTCTAGAAAATAATGTATTTATATTCTGTAAGTTTTCCTCACTTGCAATTTTTGAGAAGAAAAATAAAGACCCAAAGCAGGAAGTAAATGTCAACTATAGTTTGTCACTAAGCTGCTCAGGACCGCACGACCGGAGGGCAGTCTCACCTTGACGAGCTGTCTCCTTTCCTTGCCATCGGAGCCCAAACAGTCTATTATTTTAGGTAAATTTAAACCTCCTGCTAAACGAAATTCTGCTTTAAATGACTCTATAGTCACCAGATTTCTGTATTCTCCAGTGGGGTCCACCTAATAAAACATGTAAATGAGAGAACAGGTCAGGTACACTATGTGCTTTTAAAGAAGAATGAATTATAAATGACAATTTAAGTATGAAACAGGAATGAATGACAGCGTGCTGTGGGTTAAGAGCTCAAGTGATAATTTACGTCCTGTTTAAATGAAATAAACAAAATTCAACACCGGAAAGGTTTATGAAGTCACACAAGTCACCTCTCTAAGCATCTCTCATTAGCCCTGGGGCGCACAGTGTTACAAGAGAGTTGCCAAAAAGCTACTGAAGATTCAAACTGCTCTCAGGTCTCGCCGCGGCCTTTGTCGAGGTTATGTCCTCTGAGAAACAGTGATGTCTCACAACAACACAGGAAGGTAGGAAAGTGTGGAGAGTGGTGCTACAGGTTGAACTGCTAACTGTGGCATTTTCAGGAAATACTCAGCTAAACTACCTTTGCCAGCGTAGCCGGAAAGGTAGTAGCTAATCCATATGACGCAGCTACATTTCAAATCAAATAACTGCATATACTGAGAATGTAGTCAAATGATCCTTTTTAAAATTTTTTTAGTTTTTTATTTTAATTCCAGGTAGTTAACTTAGTTATTAGTTGTTAATTTCAGGTGCACAAGATACTGATTGAGCACTTGCATATGTCACCCGGTGTTCATGTGACAAGTGTCCTCCTTCATCCCCACCCCCCTGCCCACGTCCCCTCTGGTCACCATCCGTGTGTTCTCTGTAGTTAAAAGGCCATTACTAAACTATCACCTCTATTACTACATACATCCCTGCCAACTTGGTATTTCTAGCAATAAAAGAAACAATATAGCTAAAAGTATCATGCATATTACAGTTAATACTGTAACACGTACTGTATTACTTAATAGCATAATACATGACAGTCAATACATTCTAACACAGAGACTTTTTAAAATATAAAGCAGTTAGGGACTTTCTTGCCAAGTTAAAAATTAATCTTGGCATAAGCACATAGAACCTTTTTTTCTTCTGGTAACAGTCTACAAACCTTCTTCACAAGGAAGATGGAAAACTGAAGGCAAAAGAAAAGAAAGCAGGAGAATCCTTTAAGTATTTTAAGGGTTGGGTAAAGGGAATCTATAAAGAAACTATAGGTTGAAACAAATGAAACTGCCAATCTTAACCACTTTTGATTTCAAATAGTTAACCTAATGAAGGGAATTTAGTTCAATAAAAAAATCAAAACAGTTAATTACCTTAATTTCCATAGTTGGGACAACGACATCTTCTAAATTCTTCAGTTTAGTAATTGGCTGGTCTGCTGGGATATTTATGCCTTCTGTATTTAAAATAAAGAGGTTTTGGTGACAAAAAGCACTGAGGAACAGCTCTGAAGGTACAGCAAAAGACTTCAGCAGTTGCCACAGACCCCAACCTGTGGCTAATCTGCGGTTTAGGCCCTGACCCAGAAATGAAGACCTAGGGCTCGGGACACGATATAGCTCAGGGCCAGGGCAGGATGACGGCTGGTGTGGCCGTCGTACTGCACGTGACTTCCCAGGGACGTGGCGTTAGTCATTAGGCCCGAACCCAGCTGACCATCCAGGCTCAGCGCCTGAAGACAGTTACGCAACAGCCTTCACAGCACAGATAGATAACATACTGGATAAAAATTCAGCTGTGGACAATTATAAGGACCTTCATGTCTGTAATGAACATTACGAAGGTAAGTCAGATTACATGTTAGGCTCTGTACTTAATATATCCGTCCAGAGAAAAACAAAGCATAAAGCCAACTGTTATTCTTTCAAACACCTACTTCTCTGTGTCTTCCACTGAGCAGCATCTAAGTTTGCTAATATGATATAAGCATCACAGAGCGCCTCAACACTTCTGACCATCCGAGGTCTCCTGCTTCGGATAGTATGTATTATTCTATTTGCAGCCTCAGTTCGATCCTATTCGGAAAAGAAACAACAAAAAAAACCATTACATAAATACCCAACACTTAAACTTTTCAGAGTTATAACACAAGGAAAAGCAAAATTTACGCACTAAACCCTGGAAAGACTGTAATTGCTCAGAAACAAAACAGTCACCTTGTGAATGAAATACATCAAAGACAATAATATCAACAGTAAAGGATTTGGATGTATTTTGAAACGTATTTTTTCTCTGATGCTGTGAGAAAAAAAGTATTGGTATCTAGTATGCTTGAAGAATGTTCAGGAATTTCAACCAGTTTTAGATGGCATAATAACAAAGGATTTAAAAACTATACAGTTGCTATTAAACTTACCATGATGCATTTAAAAAAAATAAAAAAACAATACGGTCAGCAACACACATTCTTAGAATCCCTGAGACTTAAAGGAATACTGTGGGAAAATATGAATACTACAATTCAAAAAGGTATGTATGTTTGATCCAAATACCTCATCAAGCGGAGAGCTTTCTTTAGGTGCATTTTTAATTATTCTATTCCTTCTTGCTGCCTCTGGTTTGGTCAAAAATTCATCTTTGTTTGCATTTGCTAAGGCCAGTATAATAAACAAAGTGTGGTGGGGGTGATCCATTGAAATTCTAGAGATGAGCTGTCAAAAAATAAAGAACTGTTAGATTTATGCAACCAACCAACCAAATAGAAAATCCGTAAAATTTTTCCTTTTGTTTGGCGTTACAGATATGTGCTGCTCCACCAGATGCCTACGTACGTGTGACTCAGAGGAACGGGGAGCAATGACAGAGAAACCGAGTAACTTACGTGGAGTGAAACGAGACAAAAGCAAATTTTTATTCCCGCCCTTTTACAGCATAATAAATAAGAATGACTAGAATATTTTCGTATTTTCATTTCCTAGAGTGGAACAGTAATATATATGAGGAAAAGCAACTGTGTTTTGATTTTCACCTCTACTTACGTTATTGAGGACTTCGTGAAATCCGAGGCCTCCCATCATTTTGGTCCCCATTCTAGCAGCCAACTGGTACATAAGAGGCAAAAACTTGTATGATGGAATCTTCATTCCATCCGTCTACCATTAAAAAAAAAAAAAAAAGCCTTCAGAAACAATGCATTTAAAAATGTCTCACATCAGGGCGCCTGGGTGGCTCAGTGGGTTAAAGCCGCTGCCTTCGGCTCAGGTCATGATCTCAGGGTCCTGGGATGGAGGCCCACATCGGGCTCTCTGCTAAGCAGGGATCCTGCTTCCTCCTCTCTCTCTGCCTGCCTCTCTGCCTATTTGTAATCTCTCTCTCTGTGTCAAATAAATAAATACAATCTTTAAAAAAAATAAATAAAAATGTCTCACACCTAAGTAAATTATTCTAAGATAATGCTACTAGCACAAGCATCTTCTTGTTCATAAAACTTCGCTAATTACAGTTTTTCCCTTGACATTCATCTTATCTCAGTCTTCCTGATGGGCATTCTAGATTGATTCATTGGTGAGTCACACTATTTGATCCTAAATTAAATGGTTTTCAGAACTGGAACACCTGCAGTGATTTTATTCCAGTAAGTCCAAGGTGGAGAAATGTGGATCTGAGGGCTATTATGATCTTGACTACAGAGAAGTCAGTGTGTAAAACAATGGAGTAACTTGTGCCCTATATGCTAAAACTAGCAGGATTTAATGAGCACTAGCAGCAGAGACTGCCTGTATCTATTAGGAGTCTTATCACTCTTTTCATCCAGAAGGAACATTTTACTTTTAAGCTTCAAATTGGCTGCCAGTGTAGATCCGATTAAGCAGAACTTTAATATTAGGTATCCTCAATAAAACCTAAAATTTTTACATGAAAACTTATGAAATACTACTGCCTTAATGTTTTCCTAAAACTTGATTTTTCATTTACAAAAGTAATTCACTGTAAAAGTCTCAGAAAAGATAAAGCAGGAGGAAAAACCTGCCTGTGATCACATCATCTTTAACTGCCTTCTGAATCTCCCAGTCTGGCATTCTGGCACTTTCCGGCAGTAACTGAGAAGGTATGGGCAAAGAATTAACCAAATGCTCTCATCGCCACATAAACCTGCATCATTGGAGCTCATCAAGTACCTATCAGAAGAGCACTGAACCAAATACCAGGGATACAAAGAATATATAAAACCTATGACACTGGTGGGCTTATGTCTAAGCTTATCAAACACAGGCTAGAATACTGGGTTTAAAGAAGACGACCTGCCTTCATCATGCCATTGACTTCAGAAACTCCAGAATTTTCAAGCCAGAGAGAACAAAGACGGAATATCCACATATCATGTCCTTCTCCACTCAGTAAGCAACTGATGTAATTTTCAACTGCTTTACATAGGAAACGCTTACGGTCCTCTTTCAGAGCACGGAGTGCACATTCATCCAGCTCCAGCTCCCGCTGGACCTTTACTGTGTATCTTGCATTGGATAATTAAAAGAAAACACAAAACCCATCAAATGGTATACAACTACAAAGTCATACATGAGATACAACACAAACAGGTGTTCATCCCAGGAGAAAAAGCAAAATTCTAAAAATTCTAAGGGAACAAACTTACTTATAATATCCGAAAGTGAGTCTGTGCAATTCAAAAGCCATTCTAGGCAACCAGGGACAAAGTGGACCCTATCCGAGATGCATACTTAACTCTCTTCTTTCCCTATTGTACACCAGACAAAGGCAGGTCTGAAGAAGGGTTTGATTAAACTGGAAGAGACAACTCTTCTGTATTTAAACTGAACACCTCTCTCTTTTTAACTATGACACCAACAAACCCAAATAGCTCTCTACGATCCACCCAGAATCACAGAGCGTGAATTCATGCTCTGGTTCCATACATCTCTCTTGTCACTGGTAGACATCTCATTACCTGTTGGTCTGGATTTTATGTTCCCTAAGAAGGCCCACTTCCTCTTTGGCCCTTTTCAGAAGAGCCTGCTTGTTTTCAAACTCTGATGATTTCATGTAGTTTTCAATTCTCTGGTACTGAGTGTCTGAGAACCGTGCTAGGGAGAGAAATGCTTTCATTTTTCCATTCCTAAGCTCATCACTGCTTTCTCCGTCATAATTTCTAGCAACTTCCACCGCCTTAAAGAAAACACAATCCGAAAAAAAAAAAAAACAACACAATCCGTTATATTACATAGAGATACTAAATGCATCTAAAGACTCACTCAAATACCGCACTGAAGTTCAATTTGTGTGTGTGTGTGTGTGTGTGTGTCTATAAGCTAAAGTATATGTAGTTATTTTAAATTTTCAAAAAGCCTTGACGGTGCAGAAATAACCCAAACAGATAACATTTTAAAAAACTGTACAAAAACGAAAGGCTCCATAAAATTTAAAGACAGTTATATTATGATTTCCATGCTACACTCTTTCCAAAATGAATTAAACTAAAGGAGAAAGAGCAACAGGAACGCTGAAAGGGGCTGGAGCGCAGCAGTGGGAGTCCTACTTGGAGGGCGGCTGAGATTACAAAGGAATAAAGAATGACGTGCATATTCTTTAATCAGCTCTTTCTGTAGATGAATGGAGAAATGATCAGAAACAGCTGGTTGAGAGTGTAGCTGGTGGTGGGGGGTAGAGGGAAGACAAACAGCGTCCTTCTTTTTTACCACTGTACTTCATTGTGCTTTAAAAATTACACAGAGCTATAACCGCAATAATATATCCAAAAAATGAAATCTTACTTTTCTTTGCATTTGAAAGGCATATGGCCTTGATGAAAAGATCAAGTGTATTCATGCTGAACAGCTCTCCAGGGCTGCTAGGAAAGCTTACCTTTTCTAGATAGGTCTGCATGATGACCGCAGGGTTCTCTAGGCAAGTCTCTGCTAACCAGGTGCCGCAAACCCGCAGACACTCTGCGTATGTAAGTCTTAGGTCAGGATCATTCTGTACGAAAAGCAAAATCTTAAAATGCAATTCACCACCACAGTATACCTTCCATGTAGGGGAAAAAGCAAGATAAAAATACTTTTTACCTCATCTGCTTTCACCATACAATGATTTTAATAATGACAAATAGGTAAGTTTTATGAAATAATCTTCTACTGTTTATTATCACTACTACTATTGGAGCAACTCACAATTACTGAACACTCGTATACACCAGGCACTCTACAAAGGTTCTGTTCTATTACCTCATTTCAAGAGGTTCAAGGTTCAGGAACCCTGTGAAATGAGTCCTGTCATTATCCTGATCTGCTGAGCGCATCACTTCCACCGAGGGACAAGGAGGGGGTGACCACAGCCAGGCCTACTCCAAGCTACACTTGTCAGGCACCAGTAAGCCCCGCACTGTGTCAGCTCCCAGTGCGGCAGCGCGGGGATGAACGCTCGGGTAACGGAGGACGTGGTCCGAGGGACCGGTTGTGGAAACGCGGTCAGCGGGGCGTCACTGAGCACGTGCGTGTCAGCCCAGCACCGCACGCTGCCCGGCAACGCCTCGACTGAGTGCACCACGCGCCGGGCAGAGCTGCAGAAGTGGACGAGTTTTCAGTGGCCAGTAGGAAACGTTACAGAAATAATCAGCCACTGTATTTCCTAAGCAGGTGGACTGACAGTCATTCCAACTTGCTCTTCTTTTAACTTCTGTTCTTTCATGCGTTTCCTCTCCTATTCGTTTCAAACTTACAGTAGCTCTTTCACGTTTGTTCTCTACACACCCTTCTCCAATTCTACATAAAGTTAAAAAACAAAACAACAAAAAAACGGCTTCACATTGGGATAAATCAAATCTACCACAAGAGGGACTGGTGGAATTACTGCAAATAAAAAAAAAAAAAAAGAGTATTTTCTAGACTTCTTTTACAAATACTAATTTTACCGGCTTCTTTTTATAATTTCCTGTTCATGGACCAGTAACTTCATGGTGGGTTTACTAAAAATATTTTAAAACACAGTAACTTTTTTATAACAGGAATTAATTCAGCCAATAAAAAAAAGTGAACCTCTGCAACACTGGCATCCAGCTTCTTGATCATCTGCTTGAGAATACTCAGGGCGAGACTCTGCTCCTTTTTGGCCCAAAATACTTGTGCTTCCTCCAGTTGCCACTCAGAGACTCCACAACTAGCTGGATTATACTGTTTAATTTGAAATATTGCCCTTTCAGGGAGCTGAAATGAAAAGAACAGACGAGAATTACTACTTTTACTATTATTCCCACGAGTGGTAATCAGAAGAGCGCGAACCACCATTCACTGACGACCATTTGTCAGGACCGTCTCAAGCACATCTCTACCTGCGTCCCCTGGCCCCACGTCTGCCTGTTTTTCTCCTAAGTACGTGTGTACATACAAGCATATGTATGTACCTACATGTGTGTTTACACACACTACATACAATCAGTGAACTGTTATCGTGTCGTAAGTTACATATCTTACCACCTTAGAACCAGGAAACAGGCTCAGAGAAGGTAAGTACCCTGCCCAAGGCTTAAACTCAGGTCTGATGCCAAAATGGGAAATCTTAAACAACGGTGCTAAACAATATTTCCACAGCAATCTGTTTCTCAATGACATGTCTGTTTTACTAGGGCTTTCTATTTCCTGTCGCAAAAGGAAAAGTCATGGGGTGAGAAGACATGGTTTTGAATCCTATTACCTGGGTGTTCTTGACAGTTCGGGCGAGAATGGAGAGTTCTACGAGGTGTTTGGTGAGAATATCCCTGAAACATTCTCTCTGGGAATCCTCCATTTCCCTTTCCATGAGGATCTCCAAAATGACCGTGCGGAGAGCCATGATGGGCTCCTGAAAACTGAAGTCACTGTCTTTGAGGAGCTGGGAGTGTTTCCGCCACTTAGCGTACACTTCGGTGGGCTGCCTATCTGTGCCTGAGCTGAAAGCACAGTCACAGAATTCACGTAAGCAAGA
The DNA here is from genome assembly GCA_002007465.1 of Ailurus styani. Classification (NCBI taxonomy): domain Eukaryota; kingdom Metazoa; phylum Chordata; class Mammalia; order Carnivora; family Ailuridae; genus Ailurus; species Ailurus styani. The sequence goes on from LNAC01000283.1 coordinate 1,076,770, forward strand.
GAAAGGAAGAAAACAAAATCCCTACTGTTAAGGACACTAGAAATTCAAAATGGTTCAAAAGCAGGACCAAAGTTTAGAAAGCTCCAAAAGTATCAGCTCTCTGAGGGTCAGCACGGGGGCTACACATGATGAACATTTTTAAAGATTTTCTTAAAAATACTCTTCAACCTCAGAAAAAGTGGCACTTCTAAGTACATATTCTCCTGGAAAGAGAAGACATTCATCAGGCCCGTCGCACAGGAGGCCCACACCCCCGGTCCTGCTTCAGCGCTCCCTGTGGCAAAAGCAGACATGTCGGTGAGGAAATGAAGTGAACTCACTAATCTCTACTGTGCCCAACTAGGTGCAGGGGATGACTCTATGCATAATTACAGTTGTGAAAGAAATCACAATTCAGTGAGAGAAATCCTGGCACCTGGCAAACATTATCTATTAAAGGAAGAGAAAACATGCACTGTACAACTAGTTTACAAGAGAAGTGCACATGAAGCAGTCCTGTCCCATCCCTCAGGACCCCTGCCCTGACAGGAATTGAAAGGGAGCAGGGACAGGAAGACGACGACAAGGGGAGGACTAGGAAATGAAAGCTGCTTCGGAAGCTTCTCTGGAGGACAGCTAGAACGACACTGGTCCAACCAGGCGTACAACAGAATGTCGCACCGTGCGCTCTGGCAAAAAAACAAGAAGAAACAACTTTATCTGGGGTATGAGAGGGGAAGAGCTGTGAAGAAAGCACAATGATGCTAAATTTCAAAAACTTATATTTTTACAGTAAATATTTTTGAAAATGCTTTTTTTAATAAGAACACAGCTCATGAGGCTCATCGACTTATATCTTGGTAAAAGAAACAAACCTACTGACAGTCTCTTTTCTTGTTTTGTGAGTCACTGCAGAGAGGAAACAGCCGAGCTGCACTTGAGGGTTCGTTACGAAGTCGTCTGAACCACATACCTGGAGAAGAGCTCCCCGATGTTCTCAAGCTCGCCGATGGCCTGCAGCCTGCTGAGCGTGGGGTAGAGGGAGTACACAGACTCGAGGCCCCCCCTGCACAGCTCCTCCACCTCTTTCACCCTGGAGGCAGAAAACGCAAGACAGGTGGGACACTAAGAGGTTTTCAGAAAGACGGAAGCTCAGATCTGCTCGTAAAGAGTCTTCTCACTGGCTCTGCTGGTGACCGGGTGCTCCTGACATTCACAAGCACCAGCACAATGCGGCGGGCACGGAGTCGTCGCTCAGACCGAGAGTTCACCCGCATCTCCCACTCCTGGATGCTAACCCAGGCCACGTTACTGGGTTCCTATGTTTTTTCCACTTTCAGAATTATTTTGAAGCTTAGAGAACATGTACGGAAAGAGCCTGACAAAATGGCTAGCACATAATAAGCACTGAAATGGTAGCGAATATTTCTGTAATAAAATACAGGATTTAATAGGTCACTAACTACTGTTAAGTAAAAATCAGTGTGTTACATGTGTTTAGCCTGTTATAGTTAAGTACCTTCTTGTGCATGAACTCATCTGTGCCTCATAACAGCCCAAGTTTTGGTAAGTCCTGACCAGGAGTCACCACTTTACAGAAAGAACACTACGGTAAGAGGTAAATGCCACACAATTACTAGAGGAGACAAGATTAAAACTATCAGGACACAGAGGTCCAAGAAGTGCACAGAGAGGGGGGAATCAACAAGACATTCTTGAGGGGTCTGCATAAAGAGCTAACCTGGTCCCAAAGGGAACTTTCTTTTTTTAAAGGAAAGAATAGATCTGAACCATATGAACAAATAAAAACGTATTATGTGTGTGTGTGTGTGTGTGTGTGTGTGTGTGTGTGTGACAACTGATGTAAGCACCTAATCTATGAGCATGCTACATCTAAAAAAATAGGTTCAACTGGTACAATATGTATATTTGACAAATATGCATTAAAGCATTCTCTAATATGAAACACTTGAAACACAGAGAATCCCTTTCCAAGATACAGAAGACAACTATTAGGATAGGCATACCCACAGGTCCTATAAAAACCTTCCTGCAGAAGAGAAAATGCATCTAAGCGCTTATTTCTCAGATGTACAGGAGCTAAGAAGTTGTTGGTCACAGGACTTCACCTCCCCTGTCCGCACTGCTCGAGGGTCAATTTATTACATAGGGAACTTGGTTTCTGAGAGGGGGATGGGAATGACAAAGAACCAGACCAAAGCCACCAAGTCCTTTATCCCTTCACCAGTACAAATCCTCACACTGAAATTATTCATCAAGTTTTCAGAAAAGAAGCTAAGACATTAAATGTTAAAAGATGGTAATTCATTTTTTAATACCTGGCATATCTGAGACTTTCGTAAAATGTGGAGAATTCTTTATCTCTCAGAGACTGTAGAGCATTGTACAGTGATTCGTGGTAACTGGTTCCTTCCATTCCTTTGCTGTGAAATAATTAAAACATAAAAGAAAAAAATGTAATTGTGAACAAAGAGTCCTAAAATATACATGTATAAATAGCTGATCACTAAAAAAAAATCTGACTAAAATCTCCATTTAAAAAAATGCATTCCTAGGAATTCTGGCAAGAAATACAAAGAATTTTGTGGATCATTTGAATTATTCAAGCAGGAGAAATTAAATTTCTCAGCTGTTTTGCCTGGTTCTAACTATGCTACATTCTCAGGTACTGACTCTGAGAACACCGACTGTGAGCCAGGCGCTTGTCACCACGTTCCAGAGGCAAGGGATCCGTGAGTGGACAAGTCACACAGGGTCATCATTCTCATGGAGTTTATGCTGTGGTGTGGAGAAGATGGCCAATAAATAAAAAAAAATACTGGACAGTGACGAGGGGCGCGTGGTGAACTAAAAGAGGGTACCGCGACGCCTGGGTGGCTACTTTGGACGGGTGGTCAGCACAGGTCGGACAAGATGCACGTAAGGCCCTGAGGCAGGAACAGCCTGGCCTGCAGGGAGCACCGGAGAAGGCCGACACGCCCAAGTGCAGCCTGCGGCGCACAGAACAGTCTCCGGGGGTTGACAGAGGGGAGAGAGAATACGCTCCACCAGTAAAATGCTGCAAAAATATCAAAGCAGTTCTCTAACTTCACCGCAATCTAAGAGTTTGAAATTGGAAAAACACTTCACTTAATGAAATTTTTTTTCAATGAAGCCAATTCAACATAAAATTCATGTGATTTCATTGTTTTGGTGTTTATGTCATCATAAGCCTCTTGAGATAAAAGTGAAATCTTTTATTATTGCACCGTGTGTAGCTCTCCCGCCAGAGAGACGGTGCTAACACGATGCGGCTTATCCCCGGCACCGGCCCTGCTCCTGGGAGAGCAGCTCTTACGGACGGACGCAAACGCTGTATCAGGAAAGCCGAGCAGTCTTCCGGGAACCATCGGCCGAGGCAAGTGCGGGCTAACCCCAGAGTGTGCAGCAGGGCGGGGGAAGGGAAAGGACCGGAGTTTCCTCTGGACCGACAGAAACTCTCCTGAGAAGCACGTTCTAGATTTCTACCTTCAAGCGTCTCTCTGGGGGCGGGAGAGGAGCTGCCCTGAGTAAGGAGAGGCTGAGGCCCAAGCCCCACACAATCCCCGCGTCCTGCTGTCCTACCGAAGCCGCGTGTGTGCGGCACGTAGAGCACACGAGCCCGCGACAGCAGATGCAGACCGGGGACAGCTCGCCTGCGCCGCTGGGGAAGCGCAGCGACGGCGCCCACGCCCGCTCACCCGCTGGGGAGGCCGAGGTCCCACTGCATGTTCCTCCAGGCTGCCTGGTAGTGGAGCTCCTGGAGCCCCACGCAGCACTCCTTGTTCTCACGGTCTAACCCCCTCAGGTAGACGGACAGAACGTGGCAGAGCCCCAGGTTCTGCAAGGCCTACGCAGGAGTGTAAAAAAAAAAGCTCAGTACTCGAGGGTAGCAGAACTAGAGAAATAAAAAACGGCAAACCCGAAAAGCAGCTTTCACAACACATCCCTGAAAGCCCCCCAATCCTGGTTAGTACGTTGCCCCCAGACACGAAGATGGCGCTCCCGAGCCTCGGCTGCGGCAGAAGAACGGCCACGGGACGGCGCCCGGCCCGACTCGCACGCAGATCCCGAGGAACGGTGTCCGGGAGACCAGCCCCCCGCGGCGCACTGGACCCCGAGAGGATGTCTTCTGCTGTCGGCTAACAAGACCACATCAACAAATCCACACTCGGAGGCCCATGACCTGCTCGATCCGGCTGCGTGTCCGCGGGGTTTCAGGCCGATGCCACAGAGCAGGGCAGTCCTCAGCTCTGGTGTCCGCGCTGACATCGCCAGCAGCTCCGCACGAGGCTGCCAGTGCTCCCCCAGGGCTGCCAGTGCTCCCCCGGGGCAGGACACAGCTCACCTGAATTATCCCTGCCTGGCGGGTTGAGGAGGAGATGGCCGTCTCAAGGTCATAGGTCACCAGGGCTTTCCCCCACATTGCTTCATGTTCGTATGTTCGTAGTCTGTACCGAAAGATTTCCAAAATAACTGAGTTCCACACGCACGGAAGTCCTTCACACACAGAACTACGACAGCGTATCTAGAAATGTGCGGTTTACCTAGTGAGAGGCTGCAAGAGTTTCCCTCCGCCACAGCCATACAGACTGTCGGGCTCTCCTATACTTCTGTAGATTTCTAGGAGCAGATCCTAAAAACACAGCAGCAACAAACATGGGAAAGGGAAAAATGCCACGTTGTGAATGTAGCAAAGTGGAACTTTCATCATTACCAACATGCATCTCCCAACTCTAAATGTTATGTTACAAAAGGAAAAAGGCAGTGATACTGAAATATAAAATTCCAAACCAGCAACACAATAAATCGACCCAAAGAACAGAATGAAGAAGCCTGAAGACAACAGCTTACAATTTCATGAATTAAATAAGAAATCAATCCCAATCTACCAGGTTTTTAACACATACAAAAATAATCCTAAAAACAAAAACAAATGGGGCAGCTGGCTGGCTCAGTCAGAGGAGCGTGCAACTCTTGATCGCACGGTCGTGAGTTTGAGCCCCACAATGAGTGTAGAGATAACTCAACAATAAAATCTTAAAACAAAACATAAACAAAACCATTATATGCAATCCCCGTCAAAACACTACAGCATTTTTCACAGAACTAGAACAATCCTAAAATTCGTACGGATCCACAAAAGACCCTGAGTAAAAAAAATACCAAAATGAAACAAAAACAAATAATCCTCTCAACAGCTAAAACGGGAAAATGACGTCTGCAAAGTCTGACTCTTGAAAACTGAATGTAGTAAAAATAAAGGTTAGGGATTTTTCTTCAAAAAACAAAAACCTCAAAATTGCATTATGTTAAAATTGGTAAAATGTGGTATAGATAAAGAAGTGGCTTACTGACTCAAATCTTTGTTGTAAAGTTTGCACAAAATTGATTCAGTTTAAAACCATCTCAGTAAAATAAAAATGAAAATAGAAAACAATAAAAAAAAGAAAGTGGGGCATCTGGGTGGCTCAGTCGGTTAAGCATGCGACTCTTGGTCTCAGCTCAGGTCTTGATTTCAGGGTCATGAGTTCAAGCCCTGTGTTGGGCTCCACGCTGGGCGTGGAGCCTGCTTAAGAAAAAAGAAAAAGAAAAACAAGAGAAAAATGAGAGAGCTAGAAACTTTTGCATAGAAAACCAGTCAAGCACTTACAGTACCTCACGGTGCTTGCTCTGGGAAATATTTAATACATACAAATTCACTGATGCTGGCCTAACTCTATCCTTCTAATTCTAATTAAACTATTGATATTCATAAACATGAAATTGAGCCCTTGGTGTTGTTCATTCAGTACCCAAGCCTTGCACAGTGTCTGCCACACAGAAAATACTCTAAAAACTCAGTAAAAGAGAGTAAGACTATAAAAAAGCAAAAAAGGAAAAGAGACGGGAGAATGGGATCAGCCAGTACAGAGAGTACAAGTGACACAAGGCGTGGTTGAGGGGTCTCAGTGCTGACAGAACATTAGGGAGGGCGCTGAAGGAAAGGCGACCCCCCAACTAGTCACGTGAGGTTCAGGGCATTAGCAAGTGCTGCTTCAGGCAGAAGCCTGGAAGAGGAGGAAAGAGAGACAGCAGAGACACACAGGTCCTCCGCCAAGTCCAGCCGGCCATTATGGAAGGGTGGCCAGAAAGGATGAAAGAGACGGAAATGATTTTGTGTTAGGTTAAAGGGGAATGATTTTGTTTTATTTTTTCTTAAACAGGCTCCACACCCAACAAGGGGCATGAACCCATCCCCCGAGATCAGAGCCTCCGGCTCTAGCGACTGAGCCAGCCAGGCCCCCTGAAGGGGAGTGATGTTAACAGCAGTGTGGAAATGTTTAGACACATTCAGAGGGAGCGCTGCACAGTAAAGAATAAATTCTCTGAGAAAGAGTTCATAAAAAACGAAGCACAGGAAGGGCTGTCTTGATTAGAAGGGGAAGGTGTATCTCTAACGAGAGGAAAGGTTACAACGGAGCAGAGGCAGGTAGGTTTCCATGTCCGATGGTGGGACTTCATCCCCTTGTCCCCTGTTTTCTTCCAGAAGCAGGAGGTAAGCTACAAGCAAAAGCAGGAGAGACAACCAGGGGTTTAAGCGAAGTCAAAAGGCTGAAGCTGTCATTTCAGAGGAATGAGCTGACCAAAGAAATTCAGTGAGGATGGACATTACGAGATTTATAGAAGTCATCTGCCCGAGGTGTGGCCCACAATAAACAAGGAAACCAGTGAATACAGGATTATAAATGTTAAGTGCTACAAAGAAAATGAAGACGCTACCGTGGCAGAAAACACGTGGTGCAAATTCACCCTGTGAGACAGGTGCTTTTCCTTCCGGCTTTCAGACACAGGAACTCAAGGTTGGAAAGGGGAGTAATTTTGTGCGAGATTTTACAACGAAGTGGCCGAGTCAGATTTAGAACTCAAGTCTGTCTGCTACTCCAAGGCCTAACCTTCAAACCAGGAATTTACGTACATGATGCTCAGTCCAAAAAGTAATATCTGTTTGAAAATCAAATGATGTCTCTATAATCTCTGTAACAAAATAATTATCCAAAATGTAAAATAAATAGAATCACAAATAAGGTCTCTATAATATTTACCTGTAAACTTATTCCAGTTTCTTCTTTACTTTTTTCACTCAGACTAGAAATAGCTGTATTCTGGCTTGCTTCTTCAAACGTAAGACTTCTGTTTGTAACAAGAGCACTTCTTTTAATGAGAATGTACTACTTTGAAGCTTGTTAATATAGACAGTACCGATATGGATAGGAAAATCTAACCAAGGCCACAGATAAAAACACAGTGAACCATTTACACTTTAAAATGCAATAAAACTTATACCTAGAGTAGGAAAAAAGATTGTGAACATTAATATTTTGAAGGAGAATCAAATTTTAATGACAGTCTGATACACGGGGAGGCCAGATGCCAAAATACACTTATTTACAGAGCCTGGCCTGTTTAAAACCAGATGCTCCCCAATTCCTAAATGTTTTCTGTCAGTGGTTTTATCTGCCGTTCAACCTCATTATAATCACGGGCACACAAATTAAGACCACAATGAGAAACCACTTACCACCTGATAAATTGGCAAAAATTAAGAAGTCTGATAATATTAAGTGATGAGAAAGAAGGGTATCAGTGGGATCCCCCTACACTTGTACAAGATCATAAAACTAACAAGCGACAGGATGAAAACTCGGATTTGTGAACTCCAAGGCCTGAGCTTTAAACCATGCATTTATAGAAAGGTCATTCAGTCCCATAACTAATTTCAACTCAGAAATCATGCCACCTGTGAACTGTTTATGACAATAATAATGCAAAGTATAAAGTGAATCTTATCCTAAGTGACAGTACCTCTGTTGTCCCTGTTCGGCCCCCTTCCTTCAATGTACGGCTTTCTACTCACCTACTTCCTCATGAACTACATTAAAAAACAATTTGGCATTATGTTTATAAACTGAAATTCTGCACACCCGGCAACCCAGTGATTTCACACGGAGACACAGATCATTAACCGGGGAATGGGCCGACGAACTGTGCTGTGTCCTCGCGAGCAACATGAAGCAGCAGCGACAAATTAATCAACTACAGCCACACACACACAAAGCTCACAAAAATACTCAGCAGAAAAACAAGTTGTAGAAAAGTCCACCTATATGTCATCATAAAGCTCAAAAATGTGGCAAACTAAAGTGTATTTATGGGTTCAGACCCGTCTGGTAAAAAGAGCATCCGTGAGAACGAGGAACGCTGACCCCTGGAGGGGGCACAGAGCGGGAGGGGCAGAAGCACACTGACAACACCCGACCCTTCTCTGCAGACACGACACAGAGTTTCCTTACTGGCAGGTCAGAGAGAAAGTCAGTTTTCAGAGGAGAACTCTGCGGGAGGGACAGTCCTGGAGGTGATGACTCAGTCAGCCCAGGGCTGTAAGAGACCCAGGCTAAGCGCGCGGGCCCCCACCAGTCTGCGCCCCCTGGGCCAGGAACACCGGAACCATGGAGGCAGGGAGCTAAAGGCCTCCACTCTAAATCAGTCTGAGGGAGTTTCGGATTTCCTTCTGCAAAACTACGGACACTAACTTGGAAATTTCATCTGTTCTCAGGAGTAAGTGAACAGATCAAACTGCAGGGCACCTATCGGAGTCCCTGAAGAAAACCAGCATTCCCTCCCCTCGTTTCCCTGTCTGCCCTCCCTTTGCCGTCAGGCACCTGGGGGAAAAAATCAAAACCAAACTGTTAAAGCAAACAGCAAACCTTATGTGTCAAGGGCTCCTTCCTAAAGTTAACCAAAATAAAAATCCAGGCCCGACTGCTTATTAAACAAGCAATTTTGCAAAAATGTGCCAAATTCTATACAATCACCTACCTACCAATTCAGGTGATTTTATTTACACTCAAAGGGCTCAGTATTCACTCCTGATTAGTAAGAAATATTCCACTGTGAAACCAGGATACTGAAACACATTCAGATCATAATTACCATGCAGACCCTGACTCAAATTTTTTTAAAGCTTTTATTTATTTATTTGATAGAGAGAGAGAGAGAGATTACAAGTAGGCAGAGAGGCAGGCAGAGAGCGAGGAAGAAGCAGGCTCCCTGCTGAGCAGGGAGCCCGATGTGGGCCTCGATCCCAGGACCCTGAGAGCTTGACCTGAGCTGAAGGGCAGAGGCTTTATCCCACTGAGCCACCCAGGAGCCCTCAAATTTTAAGTATTTAAGAATAAGCAATAATCAATTTCTTACTCATTACATACAGACCTGTTTTCATACAAAGTCTACAGTGATGCTGAACATATCAATCACATGTTATACACAATTTCTACATATCGTAGATTTTTGTTTTCAGTTGAAAAATAGAAATTAAGTACCAAGCCAGAGAATTAAAAATCAGTCCAGGCACACTGATTTATGTTTGGAGGAGGATCTGAATTCTGGCTCCTGGTTTTCCACAGTCTAAGAACCACAGCACTTCCAGGTTAAGGACAACCCAAAGCAGAAACTGTAAGTTGCAAGCATGAGAAATATAGCAACATTATACATCTTTGCTGTTTCAATTCTGTAATATGAATGGCTCTGTGGTTGGAAACGAGACTGACAACAAAAATAAACACTAGGCTAACTAAGCTGAATCAACTCCACGGAGGGCAGGTGGAGTAATACAGTGTACATTTTCCACTCTTTACCCTTGTTATTTTTTCTTTTCCACTACGATCTAGGAAACATGTACTCGACTCTTCTTTAGAAGAGTTCTAACTCAGAGGAAAAAAGCTCATTACATCAGCAGAAATCCAGGTAGAGAGCAAAGTAATCAAAGTGATTTAGTCAGAGAGAGAAATCAATTATATTACTTTATAGTCAGCAAGTAAAATGGATCTTGAATAAGCTGGGCTATTAGTGGTAAAATTAATTTCACTGAAATCGGGGAATCACTCAATCACGTGAAAACTGTCCGTGATCACTTATGTAAGTTCGCGATGCTCCCTGCTCGGGGAATACGGAGAAAACTACGGTCTCTGTCCCTCAGCAGTTTGCTATCTGGAAAATTTCTACAATTCTTAATAAACACCTCTTTTATTTCAGAGAGTAATAACTTATTTCTTTTAAAATATTATCGTTTCACTTTTAAAGACAGAAAACTTCTAAGATGTCTTTTAAATGGGGGCGCGGGAGCAAAACGAACTATACAACCTTTACAGAAACCACGTCAACACCAATTTAAAAAACCAAAGGTCTGAATTCCATTACCTTTTGTCTTGGTCGTCCATGGTTTTCTTATCTGCGTAGATTTCTGCGTAGAGCAATGCTGTAAAGTGAGCGGCACAAGACTGAGCGACCTTGGCTACCTCGAGATAATTCAACTCCAGCCAGAAAGCATCATCGAAAACCGTTCCTAAGGAAGGTCTAAAGAAAAATGTAACATGCAGTCATGTCTGTTTCTTCAACTTCACCATCAAGAAGAGAAAAGCGTGCTCACCTAGAATTCAGTGGTACTGAGCGCTGGTGAAAAAGAAAATGACGCTCAGATCACCCGAACCCGCGTGACAGCCACCGCGTTCTCAGCACGGCTGAGGAGCCCTACCTCTGACCCCAAGTGGATCACCAACCATGAAGGCGATGGGTCATCAGATCTGCCCTCCACCAAGGCGTCCATGGACCATGGGCTGAGCACGGGCTGCACACACCGCAAGCAACACCTACACGAAGCTTTTCAAGCGGCCAACTGAATGGAAATACTATTTCTGCTAAGACACGACTAGGTGTTTTTCCTACGAGCAGTTCATTTTCTAAGTTACCAAGTCAATGTCTCCTGTAGTAAGAGCAGGTCAGGACTGGAAAGGACCGGAGTTACCACCTTTTCCAAAACCAACATGACACATGAGACACAACAAGGGAGTAGTTAAGTGCGCTGGTTTTAGAGGCGGGCATGACCTGGTTCACACCCAGCTGGACCCGCACTACAAGCTGTAGCATCTGCAGCAACTTCACTTCCTGAGCCTCAGTTTCCCCACCTGTAAAGCCTGGGGACAACATATTCATCAACAGTCACTGCAAAGATTAAATGATGCTTACAGGCTGATGAATCAGGTGCTAACACTTAACCGCAGCTATCGGGGAACCTGCATTTCAGAGCTCACACAGCTCCTAAGTACTGAACCTGGACTTGAACTCGGGTCCTTAACACCCTTTGTTCTATTCATATTCTCTTGAGCTCTTCTTTGAGGCCTATTCGGAATGAGAACTGAAGATGAAGACCTCCTATCTTCTCCAAGACCTTCTCAAGACCATTCCACCTCAATGCTAAATCCACACTGAATGATTCCAAGGTCAAAGTGCCTCCCCATGGGAGAGTTTCCTCACTTTCCAAATGAGGAAAGAGAGGCTTCCAGTCGTTCTGGGCCTTCTCAGAAGAGGATCTGGTACAGGACAAGGAAGTCAATCAGTAACTTTCTAACTCACAACAAAGATCCTGAAAGACCTAACACTTCTTTTCCTAAGAGTGGAGTGGGATGAATGAGGGGGATACAGACGTAAAGGCATTCAGGGATTTTCCATTTTCCTCCTACCTCTCCTTCCCACTCTTTACCAACCACTGCCACCAACCAGCCTACACGCTCACAAGACATTATTAGTTCCTACCTCCTCAAGTTACAGGCCTCCTACACTGTTTCCTCACAACTCTGGTCAACTCGGGAGCAGTATGGATCAATCCGACCATGACCTCTAGCAACTCCTGCGCTCACTGCTAAAAATCTCATGAGGAGTAACAGGAACAAGATACTGTACTATAAAACCATTAATCACCATCAAAAAAAATAAACACTGCCACAGCAGAGTACAGAGAACCACATATTTTGAGACCGTGATTCACAGTAAAGAAACTTTTATCTTGGGCGCCTGGGTGGCTCAGTCAGTTAAGCCTCTGCCTTAGCAGGTCCTGATCCCAGGGCCCTGGGATCGAGTCCCACATCGGGCTCCCTGCTCCTCAGAGAGCCTGCTTCTCCCTCTTCCTCTGCCTGCTGCTCTGCCTACTTGTGCTCTCTCTGTCAAATAAATAAATAAAATCTTAAAAAAAAAAAAAAAGAAACACTTATCTTACAAAGTTCCTGACATTGACTTAACCAAAGTGCCACCCTGAATATGGATTATTTCAAGAAGATCCAAGCATCACACAAATTAAATACAGCACCTTGCAGCAGCAGCACCTAAAACAATCATGTTAAAATTCAACCAGCAAAATGTAAAATTTAACTTTAAAATTAAAATTAACAAGCTACACTTCTAAATCCCCAAACTCAAGCAGCAGTATTCACTTCGTTACCTCTTTTGTCTCCTCATGTAGTCTACGACAGCAAGCATGGTCCTCTGTGACTTTTTATCCACACAGCATCGGAACAGGTGCTCGGACTCTGACAAAGAAAGAGAGCTCCCCTTAGACCCAGACGGACTTGCTTAGGTATGTTCCTCCCTCTGTGCGTCCGTCTCCCTCTACGCTATACGCATCTGGTAGCAGGAACCTGGCACAAAACTGGTTCTAAATAAATATGAATGAAGAAGCAGAATTTAATGGCATTTCTAATTCTTTTGAAACAAACTACTGTGCTTGGGGGCACGCGGGTGGCTTAGTCAGTTAAACATCTGCCTTCAGCTCAGGTCGTGATCCCAGTGTCCTGGATCAAGCCCCTCGTCTGGCTCCCTGCTTAGTGGGGAGTCTGCTTCTCCCTCTCTCTCTGCCCTTCTCCCCTGCTCATGCTCTACCTCTCTAATAAATAAAATTTTAGAAAACATAAACTGCTGTTTAACACTGAGAATTTAATTACATTTGTACTAGGTGCTCAGGATACAATCCTGAACATAACAGGCTACTGCTGTGCAAACCGAACTCACAGACCACACGGTGTGCCGAGAGCTAGCACCAGGCAGGGAGACGGCATGGAGAGGCCTACCGAAAGGAACCTGATCTGAACAAGCAAAGTTTCACAGGAAAAGTATCTGACAGAAGAGTAACAGCGTTCCAGGCAACAGTCACACTAGCTGAGACAGCCAAACAAGAATTTACTGAAATAGTATCAACTGTGCCGAACCACAGAGCTGGAAGGCAGTATGGACACTGGGGCGAGCGGGGAAGAGACAGACTCACATTCTTTACAACAGAGAACTGGCAGGACCTGGCCATCAGATGGACACAGGAGAGAGGTTCTCTGGCTTGGGCAACTGAGTGCCATTCACTGAAGACATTAAAGAAGTAGGCCAAGGGAAGGGGATGAAGACGGTAAGTTTACTTTGGAGAAGTGAGCCCGGGATGCACAGGAGACATTCAAGGGAAGGCAGGAGACAGACAGACATCAGAAAAGATAAACCATTTAATCTGACAGAAATCGGGATCTACCTTCCTTTTAAACCAGAGAATTTCACAGGTGAAATTTAAATTTTCTTTTACAGCCATATAGATATTGGCACTTTACGTAGAGGTAAAATAAAACGGGCTATTTTTATCTATGAATGGTGATAGCATAAATATGTATGTCCATATGAGAAACATGAAAAAAAAAGTCTTGGCCATGTTTATGGTGATGGACTGCAAGGTCATTGTAAGCAGTGATTGATTACATTAAGCTTGTAATAAAAATTGTTTTTAATATGACTTCAATATTATCTTAATATTTAGAATTTAAATGCTTACTGGTACTTGAACCACTTACACCTTATTTCCCAAATTAAGGACAGTAGATGTAGTTTAGATTGCAGGCTCTATGAGAATTTTTATTTCATCAATTTCATTTTGATAATCTAAAGAAAATTCATGTAAGCATACTGTGGATCAGGCGCCTGGGTGGCTCAGTGGGTTAAAGCCGCTGCCTTCGGCTCAGGTCATGATCTCAGGGTCCTGGGATGGAGGCCGCATCGGGCTCTCTGCTCAGCAGGGAGCCTGCTTCCTCCTCTCTCTCTGCCTTCCTCTCTGCCTACTTGTGATCTCTCTCTCTGTGTCAAATAAATAAATAAAAAATCTTTAAAAAAAAAAAAAGCATACTGTGGATCATTTACAAGACCAACTTGTAATCTACTAGGAAAACAGAAGGAGCTTCGGTGTCTATGTTTAAAATTGTATCATTTCACACGGGAGATGTGTAAGTGCTGTCAATGGGAGAAGAACTCCATAAAACACAACAGAGCAAAGTGAGGCCGGCTGGACACCATGGGTCACGTCAAGCAGAGGTTTCAGCAGTCCAGAAAGAAACACCAGGGAGAATCGTGTGATCACAACCTACAGCGAAGTCACAGGGACCAGAGTCGAGACTGGAAAGGGCAAGTTAACTGCCGTGAAAACAGCACACAAATCAATACCTGACTTAGGACTGTACTGATCTCAAGTATACTAAGTGAATTTGTACCTGGTTTTATGTTTGCACATAAAATACATTAATAACACATATTAAAGACAACAAGTTAACATTCTAGATTTGTGAAGTTTTTCCCTTTAATTTTAGGTTTGAAAACCTGACCCCCAGTGAGCCCTCCAGTACGCGTGCATGTATCCCACACACACACAGCAAACTACTCCTGCTCCTCAGGAGGTTCTCCTGCTGTAAGCTCCTACTGTGGAGAATATGTATTAAGAAGCATAAAAAGAAATTCGGTTATGTAAGTAAATAAAGTATAATCTATTTTGGTTTTCTCTGGGGGGCCGGGGGGGTGTATTTTATTGGGGCTTTTTTATTGTTGTTGCTATCATTTAAAAAAAAACCCAAGCGAATATACCAAATGTTAACAGCAGTGATCCTAGATCATAGGAGTAGAGGGAACTTAATTTTTAAATTTATGCTAATTTCTCTATTATTTTTCACAACAAATATTTTGTAATACAAAGGGTTATTTTCAAAGAATGAGTTGGCCAGATCTTTACCATAAAATTTCAACCTCTCTTCCAGCACGGGACCCAGAACAACACGGGACCTTGCATTTATTTGTCTGCTTTTTCCACTGTGAGAATGTAGGCTGTCTTCTTCGTATTTGGGGCGCCAGAGCTAAGCACAGGGCCTGACACACACTGAACGCTCAGTTAGCTGCCCACTATCAGCAGCCAAAATTCCCTGATGAAGCATTACACATCAAATACTACCCTCGGTGCTTTACATATATCATCTCACTGAAACAGACCACAACTTTCATATCCATCCTACAGATGAGAAAATACATATTTAGAGGTTACAGAATTATGCCAACATAGCATCCTGAAGGGATTCAAACAAATCTTTCTCTAGAACTGAGAAGTTATCAGTATAAATGCTAGCAATTTAACAGAATACCTGAATCCAAATTTGCAGGGGTCGTGGATCGGCTCGGCGGTGAAGAGTGTCTGAAACAGTTAGTGAAAAATCCCTGAACGTGTGCAGACAGCAGATTTCTCCATGATTCGTCTGTATCTTGGAGTAGAAGATCATGAATCAAGTATGGAAGCACAATCTGACAAAAGTCCGTTTTTACCTGGAACACACAAACACCTCGAGTCAACAGTCTGCGGGAAAATAATCTATTTCACTCAACATTTTCAATCCCTGTTACACTGGCACATTAGACTCAAAAGAAAAATGATAGACAAATCTGTCATGAACTCAAATGTATCCCTGAAACCACACACAAAATGCATGTACCAGGCAGTGCTCAAGACAAATCAAAGTAACCTAGAGTGTCGATGTGAAACTAATGTGTGAGTGACACCACAACTGTTCACTGCCAATCTAGGCCATATCCACATAATGAAACAGGATAATGCTTACAAATGAAATTAGTACATCACGACTGTAAAAAAATTTCACAGTTGCAAAGTGTTACTAATAACATACAGTTTTCTAATTTGATATAAAGGAAAATAGGGAATCAAAGTTTAGGAGAAAAGCTGAAAATCTGATTTTTGTTCATTTTCTATACTCACTGAAAAGCTACAACAGTCAAGTTCAAATGTTTATTATTTTAATAAACTCCAATTTGAGTATATTTTGGGTACTTATTTGTGGTATACTCCAAAGGGTAGAAAAGTAATTTAGTCCTTGTGGTACATTAAAACAGTACTCAACCTTATCTTTGTCAAGGTACTCTCTTCATAGATTCATCACACACCACACTCTCAAAACAGATGACAGATGACCAAATGCACACTTTTTTTTTTTAAATAAAGACGAATAAAAACGGCAGTTTTAGAGATAAAGAATTGAAGGAATTTGGAATTGGGTTGTTGTGTGTATGTGTATCTGGAACATGTTATCTCGTGGCAGGAAGTCAGAACTTTATAAAAAACCCTTGGCCATGTTCACCAGCGGGAAATACACTGTGTGTCGAGGCTATCACGGAGCTGACTAGTACAAGCCAGTGTGGTAATGCACACTGTGGCCATTTATTCACTGCCAACACTTCTGTAGAAGCAAAGACTGCTTTTTAAACTTTCAATGAGGGCACTTTATCAAAATACTCTCCTCTATCAGTTTTGGTTTTTCCGTTCAAGTTTTTACTTAAATCCTAGTTAGTTAGTTAACACACATGGTAAGACTGGCTGCAGGAGAGGAATTCAGTGATTCCTCCCCACCTACAGCACCCAGGCCTCACTGCAAGTGCCCGCAAGTGCCCTCAATGCCCATTCCCCGGCTAGCCCATCCGCCACTCACCTTCCCCTACCAACTTTCTGTCTGTTCTCTATCACGAGGAGTCTCTTACCGTTGGTCTCCCTCTCTCTTTCTTTTCCCCCCTTCCCTAAGTTCATCTGTTGTGTTTCTTAAATTCCACGTCTGAGTGAAATCATAGGGAATTTGTCTTTCTCTGAGTGACTTACGTTGCTCAGCATAATACCCTCCAGTTTCATCCACACCACTATCAGCTACTTTTAACTGGTAGATGTTTGAACTAGTCAGCTATTTTGTTTTCACACTGTCATTGACTCATGCTCGATGGGATCATATAAATAAGGCTAGCATTAAAATCTTAGAGCATCATTTCTTTATACTGTTTTGGACGGCACACTTGAAAAAAGCGTGTAAATTCTGTGTTTGATTCAGCACAGACTCCACTCTTGAAATAAACTGTACTAGACCTTCAAAAATTAAAAACCAGGGGTGTCTGGGTGGTACAGTAAGTTAAACATCCAACCCTCGGTTTTGGCTCAGATCGTGATCTTGGAGTCATGAGATGGAGCCCCATGTCAGGCTCCACACTTAGCACAGTATCTGCTTGGAGTTCCTTCCCTCCCTCTGTGGGAAGGGAGAGAAAAAGACTGCTTGCTCAATCTCTCTCTAATAAACAAATAAATCTATAAAAAATAAAAAAACAAGTAAATAAAAAATAAAAAAACAAGTAAATAAAAATTAAAAAACAATGTTAATTGCTACCTTATCTCCTTTTCTTACTCAAGAAGGTATACTGGGGAAAGTAAGACCTTAAAAGACCTTATAAGAAATTAATTAAAAAAAAAAAAAGCAGACTTTTGGTTACTGTAGGTACAATCATCAGTATTGTAACTATTGTCAGTAACAAACTAGGCAAAGCACCCTTTGGAGCTCATGCGGTGAGCAGCGACCCCCACAGCAGAAACCGACCGCACAGAGCTCCAGCTACACAAAGATGCCCGCCCTGTTTGATGGATTCCCGACAGCTGAGCACGAGTGATGCTTCCTGGACATGATGTGCATGACCCCCGCACTCTCTTTAGAAAGAGAGGCCATAAGTACGGACACAGACACCAAATGGAACGGGACAACCAAAGAAAACTATGAAGAGAAGGCTCAAACAAAAAAGCACAGGTAGAAAGGGCTTAAGGCAGACTCATTAATCTTACTTCACACATTGGCTTTAATAATTGAAGAATTTCACTTTTTGTGCCTCCGCTGTCCAAAAAAGCACAAGTCAGCCTCTTTATCCAAACATCATGATTTTCACTTTGAGGAATCCACAGGCTCATCTCACCCAGGCCTTCAAGAGGACTTTCTCTGTCTAGTCTAGGCACTTCTAAAAACTAGAAAGAAAATAGTCAAAACACGGATGTAAGGTAATTAGAAATAAATTTTATCTTTCCTATGCAGAACAAATATCTAGGCATAAATCTGTTTCCAAACCAAACTAAATACAGTCAAAAATAATTCTGGAGGCAATGGATAACTCTTAAAATACATTTATGTTTATACGGAAGGCCAAGTGGTATGATAAAAAATTACTGGTCTACACAGCAGGATACTTGAGCTCTATCTACTCTAAGCTCACTAGTAGCATATTACACACATCACAAACTCTCTGCCTCATGGGTCTCATGGACGAAACCAGTCCAAGTCTACCACAGAGAACTGATTTCAAAATGTTAAAACTACGGTGCTTTACAGATTATATATTACTGGCTTTATTAATAGTTTATATTACCAGTAATTTCACTAAGACCAAAATTATATTTGATATATTAAAAAGACTATCACTACAATACGTATGTCCCGAAGTTAACTTGGTGAAAGTTCTGTTTATCTCCGAATTGCTTTATGAAAGGAAAATATTAAAGAGGAATACTTAAACTAAAAGAGAAGCAAGAGTTCTTAAATATCCTTCCGAGTCCTTTCAGTCAAACGTGGTTATAATATTAAAGTGGCAAAAGGGAAAAAATCTACAGGTATCTTATATTTCACTAGGGGGCTGTGATGCTTTAACTTCCTATGGACATAAATACCCGCTTGTGGCACAATACCTACAAACCACACCCAGCATCAGTGGATTTCATGGCATCAATGGAAGGGTTTTCTACTCCTAAGAAGAAAGGCCTATCGTTAAGAACTCCTCCTATCCCCCAAATTAATCGTAAGTTGAGCTTTCTATCTCAACTTTTCCACACTGCTATAATTAAAAACAAAAAATCCCCTGGATTCAAATACAGTTGGAATTACTTCTAACAAAGGTGAAATGTTAGTATGATACTATTTAGGCAACCTGATATTCATATCCCACAGCAAATAGAACTGTTCCAGATAGAGCGGGTATTCAATAAACATTCACTACTTGAGAGACCTTTTTTTTTGATGTTCTAAAAGGCTGCAGATAGATCAGCATGGGATCAGGTGTCGTCTTATAAATCTCCCAGAAACTATGTCCAGTCTTTGTGGCTAAAATGCTTTTCAAACAGGTAACAGCAGCTGATCGCACTTTGACACTGAAAAACAAATAATTCAGATGCCTATGAAGTATATCAACTACTGATATATGTGAAACAACCTCCAATAAAAAATTTAAATCTAAAATTTTAAATTTATATTACAGGATGACCCTTGAACGAGTTAGGAGCACTGATCCCCAGTCAAAATCTGTGTATAAATCCTGACTCCTCCAAAACTTAACCACTAATAGCCTGCTGTTGACAGGAAGACATATAGATAACATAGTCAATTAACATAGATTTATGTGTTACATACTATATTTTTACAATAAAATAATCTAGAGAAAAGAAAATGTTCTGAAGAGTATCATAAGGGAGAAAAAATACATTTACAGTACCATACTGTATTTATCAAAGAAAGTCCACACGTAAGTGGACCCAGGCAGTTCAAACCTGTGTCGTTCAACTATAAAGTATAAAGGTCAAATGTGTCAGGCAGTTTTTACATGAGGTTTTCACATTATTTACATCTCTAAATAAAAATTCAAGGGACATCTCGGTGGCTCAGTCAGTTAAGCGTCTGTCCTTGGCTCAGGTCATGATCTCAAGGTCCTGGGAGAGAGACCCCTGTCAAGCTCCCTGCTTAGCAGAGAGTCTGCTTCTCCATCTCCCTCTGCCCCTCCCCGCTGTGTTCTCGCTCTCTCACTCTCTAATAAAATCTTAAAAAAAAAAAAATCTATAATTAAAATTCTACAGCATCATTGCCAAAATTATCAGAGAATTTTTAATATTCCTTCAGTAAACCTGAGTTACTAATCACTGCAGAGGGGAAGGGGGGGCAAAGAAAGAAAGCAGAAGTAATCTCACAGCCACCAAGCAGAAATTAGGATAGAATATGTTGCAATTTTATTTGCATGAACAATCAATGGGCAAAAGAAAACCCTCTCTGGTTAGCTTAAGATTTTTGGAGTTATGACGCTTCTTCTCTAGGACTTATTTTAAAAGGATCAAAATACTCTCAATGAGAGCAGTGCCTTTGATTTTGACAAGTACCCAAAACAACCGCTTTTGTAATTCTATTTTTAATATTCTGTATTGAACCACCTGGCAGTTTTCTTATTATTTGTCTAGTCTACTGTCACTAGAATTTAACATGGACCTTGTCTGGTATGCGTGTCCGTGAATCCAGTGCCTGGCACGTAGTAGGGCTTCGGGGATTATGGCAATGAACAAAAATACCATGCTTTTCATTAAAATACTTAAGATTAAAAGAAAAGTATGGCAACTTGAAGGAGAATGTTTTCGTTCCGGGAGATGTTAATTTCTGTAAAGTATCCATCTCCCTGAATGTCTCGGTGCGAGCAGACACGCAGGGTCGTCGTTCCATACTCACCAATCTTCCACCAGCGCGTTATTCAGGTAGGTCAGCGTTATGAAGGTCCACTGAAGTTCTTTATCTTCAAATAACTCGGGGGCCTTGGTAGAAGATCCAGCTCCACTATGCTGCAGAGCGATCGTGGAGAAATCGACAGGACCCACTTCTCCCAGGCAGCTTCCAACAGCCTCTAGATTAAGAAATTCTTTTTCAGTACAGTTGTAGCTAAAAGATCTCCAATAAAACAAGATTTCTAATTTCAAAAATATCATGTTTCATCATCCTTCAAGATTTAAGTGGTTTCTCAAAGATTCTGAATAGAGGGCGCCTGGGTGGCTCAGTGGGTTAAAGCCTCTGCTTTCGGCTCAGGTCATGATCTCAGCATCCTGGGATCGAGGCCCGCATCGGGCTCTCTGCTCAGCGGGGAGCCTGCTTCCTCCTCTCCCTGTCTCTCTGCCTACTTGTAATCTCTCTCTCTCTCTCTGTGTCAAATAAAAAAAAAAAAAAGATTCTGAATAGATTAAAGAAGCTACTATATATTGTAGCATTTTCTTTATATATCCATGTGGGCAAAAGATATTTTCCCCTAGTAACAGAATACAGACAGTAAGGATGAAAGTCTAAACACAAGAGACTGTATGAACGCATCAAGAGACTTCAAAGCTGTTAAGACATTTTTGAGGTATTATATACAGAAAGTACATAAATCTTAAATAACACTTCAGTGAAAATTCACATACACATTTTTTTCTACCTGTGTTATCACTACCCAGATGAAGACAGAGCAGTTCCTGCCAAAGAACTCTCTCATGTTCCTTCCCAGCCGTGAGGGAATTTAATTAAAATACACTCACAAATTTTTTGATAGCTCTCCTTTCAAAATGTGTAGCCCTAGTTCCTCTCCCTGAGTGTGGGGTGTACCTGGTGACTCACTTCTAACAAACAGCCTACAAGTCTTTCACTTCACCTTCAGATTTCACCTTGATGAAACTTATCCCCAGGCACTGGATTCTCTTAGAGGCTATTATAAACAGAATTGTAAATGGAATGAAATTTTCTTTTTCGATTGTCCACTGATGGCGTACAGAAATACAAGTAAATTTTGTATGTAGAATTGCAATTGTGTTCACTTATTAGCTTTATTACAGATTTCTTGTAGATTCTCTGGGGTTTTCTAGATATAGGATCATGTCATCTGTGACTAGAGAGAGTTTTACTTCTTTCTTTCCAATCTGGATGCTTTTTCTTTTCTTCTTATCCCACTGCTCTGGCTAGAACTTCCAGTACAAGGTGGACCAGCACTGGTGAAAGCAGGCAACCTTGTCTCCTTCCTGACCTAGGGGTGAAAGCTTTTAGTCTCTCACCACTAAGAACGACTAACAACCATACTAAGATTTTATGCTACACAGGAAAGCCACTCGGGGCTCCTGAAGCAAATCAATTCTGTCCCTAGAAATAGCTCAACTACAGCCAAACATTTGAATTCTTTGGTAAAAAAAAAAAAAAAAAAAGAAAAAAAAAAGAATTCCTTGGTCAGAGGAAACTTCCAGGATGCTGGTAGGCTCTGGTCTCAAGTTTCTTGGTCTGGGTGCTAGATGCACAGGTACTTTCTGCCTATGAAAATGTCCAAATTACATACTTCTATCTGTATACCTTTCTGTATGTGAAGTGCATTTCAGTAAAAAAAAAAAACCTGACAAAATAAAGACGTGCCCTAGTTACTGGCCACCCACTGAGAAGACAAGGAAGCCTCCACTGAAAGAAAGCAGAATCTGCGAAGGACCTCTTCTTCCTCCCATGTCTCTTATTTGAAGCAATGTTGTCATGACAACCTCCAGGTGACGCCAGTCGATCAGT
Source organism: Ailurus styani (assembly GCA_002007465.1). Classification (NCBI taxonomy): domain Eukaryota; kingdom Metazoa; phylum Chordata; class Mammalia; order Carnivora; family Ailuridae; genus Ailurus; species Ailurus styani. Next base: position 1,099,128 of record LNAC01000283.1, read on the forward strand.
GTCTCCATCCAGTGGTCACTAAGTCTAAGACACCTCTTGTAGGCGGGATGTGTGCTAGCCATTCACCTGACACAAGGACACCCCCCACATGGTGGTAGGAAGGGCCCGGACGTGGTTTTCCTATCTGCATTTAATTCACCTAGCCCTCCAAATGCTCATTCTTACTCTGCCCTATACAAGAGACTAATAAGTACTGGTCAGTTATATTTACAAAATATATCAGAAACTGATGTGCAACCTAATACTATAGATGTTTGTGGCTTTCCTAATATTTATAAGATGTTTTTAAATGAACAGGGATGCACACGTGTAAATCACTAACTTTTCACTTCATGCAAATGTTTAAGAAAGGAAAATGTAAAAGGAGGGCTGCTTAGGGCAACTACGACCAAACAGAAATACAGCTCAGCTAGCATCTCACATTTCCCTATTACCCCAAATGACCAACTTTTACTGCATTTGAAAACAGAGATGACCACTTCAACATAAAAACTCATATTCATTTAGCCCAAGGGTTTACCTAAGACTTCTCTTTCCCCAGTGTGGCTCACGGCCATCCTGCATAACTGCAGCAAGCTGACAATGAGCTTCACCATGATGCCCTCCTGCGGGTTATCTAGGAGGTTAGGAAAAAATGGTTTCAACTATAATGCAGAAAACATGTTTCTTTACAGTATATTTATAGATTAAATTATCTGACTAGAAAACTTTCATAAAGTTTTTTAAAAAACAAGGTTTTAAATCACAAGCAGGTCAAAAAACATGATGTGAATGTATCTGAACTTCCTTATAAATCAGAACCATGTAAAAGTGACAGTGAAGCACTATCGGGCGGGCAGACAGAAGTAAGTTGCGTCGATCAGCCAATACCTTAACAAAATCACTAAGAGTGAGAAACACAAAAATCATTCAACACTGACCGACAAGAAACCCTGGAAGCACACTTGGTCTTTAAGCCCTAGAGTTAGTCTAGACCAGCAATGTCCGATGGAACTTTCCACAGTGATAGGAATGTTCTGTGACGTCCACCACCCACCAATAGCCATGAGCGTTGTTACTCCTGAGAACCTGACGTGTGCTCGCACAATGAAGAAACTCAATTTTAAATTTTATAAAACTTTAATTCACTGAAATTTAAATATCTACAAACAGCTAGTGGCTGTTTTGGACAAGACAGGTCTGGACCAACGAATTACCCAAACACACCAGAACAGAAGAAAGACGTGTTCATCTTTTACACACACACATCTCAGAACAAATGCACTACAAACTCTGAGCTCTTACGATCCAAACCAAAATTAGTTTTTAAAACTACTGGGGGAAAAAAACCCACCATGGAAATAGGAAATTAATGGGCAAAAGATGAAAATCAAAACATAACAGAAAAAGTTTCCCCTAAGTACAATACTACAATAACCTAAACTCAAAGTAACAAAAATGAATTTCTTAAGAAAAAAAGCTAGTAACATATACAAATGTGTGTATATACAGAAAAGCGCACACACAAACATACACCCATCCACGTTATACGTATGCACATACACAGGAGACTTAAAGTGGGCTACTTTTCTTTTATTTAAACAAGTTGGAGCAATATGTGCAGACTACCCGTATGCTCGAGCCTAAGGAATTCAAATGTTTCTTTCAGGCGACAGGGAAGTGGTTAAAACTTTTCAAGCAGCACAGTAACACGATGGTTTTAGAGATACCATCCTGGCAGAGGTGTAGAGGACAGATAAAATGGGGTTAACTCAAGCTGAGGAGACCACTCACAATCTCTTTTCCGGGGAGATGAGAAATGACGAACGACGTGATGAGAGTCTAAAGTAAGGCCATGGCGATTAAACAAAGAGCAAGAATTTATAAAGACTCTCTCGGAAAGAAAGAGGCACAAATAACCCGCGTCATTGACATCAGTACCCTGAGACGCTCTCATGAGGTCCACCATCTGGTCCTTGTGCTGAGCTAGTTGTCTACGCAGATCCTTCAACCCTTCCAGCCTTGTCAAAGGAAGTGCATCATAAACGCTCACGGACAGAAAATGATTTATTTCCTAAAAGGCAAAATTAGTTAAAAATGTAATGTGCTTTGTGGACATGGATGAAGTCTATCAAATAAAACTTAAAGAAAAAAATTAGTATGTGCCTTTTAGACACTGATTCATATGACTATTAATACCACACGAGGTAAAAATAAATGGCTTCTTCCATTTCAAAGCTGCCAATGTTGTAATCACTTAAATTATAACAGACTCTTTCATGATAACATTCTTAAGAATTTAAGACTGTAATAGCATCCTCCAAAGGAAAAGCTTATTTAGTACTGTAACTCTGGTTTTATATCTTAGTACATTTAACTATATTGTCATATTGATATATAATCAAATATAGTGTATGCTTTTAAAATTATAACATTTTTACCAAAAAATACACCTGAACATAATTTTCAAGTTTATAAAGATTAAAGTAAGATTAAAACTGGAAAAACTCCTTAAAAGGTCAAATATCATCTCTAATTCAAACACTAAGCTCTCCCTCAAAGGATCAGAAGGTAATTTTGAGAAGTTAATGGATCAGATGCATATGAAAATCAAGCATATTTTAGATCATATTCCTTCATTATTTAATTTCATATCTTAACCAAGAAACCTTGATATTTATAAGTTCACTGCAATACAGGAGGATATATTAAGATTCAGCTTTTTATTTGTTGAAAGGGCAAATCTCATGTTATTTTTTATCACAATTTTTTAAAAAGATTCAGTTTTTTACTTTTAGAGAATTGGAAGTTTTTAAAAAGTAATGCTCTCTACCCTAATACAAAATAGTAAGAGGATGGAATAATTATTACCTCCAAAAGTGAAAAGGGTCCTTTACTGTATTTAATTTTCTGCTGAGTAACGCGCAAATCTTTAAAGACATCATGCTCAGGAAAGGGATCTAAAAGTTTAATTGTCATATAGAGGTTTTCATTATCCTTGTTATCTATCACTAGGTATTTCAACAAGTCCAAGACCTAAACATAATTTAAAGAAGAAAAAAAAAATCAAAAGGGAAAATGGTTTAATTATATTTTAAACAACCAAACCTACTGTAACAAATGATAAAAACTCTACTAACCCCGTTCAGATAAAATGCTCTAATTATTTTTACAGTACCACCTATGACAGTTCCTGTGCTTTCAAATGACTGAACAAATATGTAAGGTGCTGCTACAGGATGAGCAGTGGCACAGAAAAGTGCCAGTATCTCTGGAACATTCTGCAGACGAATATCTCCTGCACCATCACAGTGTCAACGCTGTCCCTGGTTGTTATCAGCTCTACACTTCAACCGAAGAGACAGAAACCCCTAGGTTATTTGTGAAATCAAAATTACTGAGTGCTCTGCCATTAAATGATTACAAATATTAATTCACTGAAAATGAAATGAAATGAAAATGGCTTTTCCAACCATTTTTCAAAGAATATTTTCACTGAAATGACTAATTGCACCGAGTAAACATAAAACATTCAGCTCCTTCCAAGAACACTCTGTATCGAGGTTATTTCATGCAACTCTGCAAGGATGATTTGGGGCAGTACCTGTTCCTGCACCTCCATGTGACCATCCACAAGCGGTATGAGTNGAGGAGGATTTGGGGCAGTACCTGTTCCTGCACCTCCATGTGACCATCCACAAGCGGTATGAGTGTACCAACAATCACGTGAAGGTGATTTTCTAGAGCATCCTTACAGGAAGTGACCGCTGTGTGGCAAACCCGGCTTAGTAGGTCACAACACAGGGAGAAGCTCCGTAACGACACATCCATGAAACGAGAAGGCCTGACACAGGGAGAAAAGTAGTCAGTTCCAGGGAACTACGTGAACATAAGCTCACACCGAAGTCAGTTCTCTTCAACTGCTCCAGTTCTGAAGTGGCCAGACACAAAAGTCACTTTTTGTATCTAATTCCTTAATAAAGTTTAAAAGCCAAAAAGAAAAGTGACATCAGCAACACAACAGGCTAGAGAGCTCCGATCTCCCGTCCCAACAGATAGTGAGNGTTCTCTTCAACTGCTCCAGTTCTGAAGTGGCCAGACACAAAAGTCACTTTTGTATCTAATTCCTTAATAAAGTTTAAAAGCCAAAAAGAGAAGTGACATCAGCAACACAACAGGCTAGAGAGCTCCGATCTCCCGTCCCAACAGATAGTGAGAAACAGTCAGAACTCTGCACAACAGTCCAAGGCTTACAGCAATCAAGCAAATGCTAAATTAAAAAAAGGGGGGGAGGACTTAAAAACTGTAGGAAAACTGTGGTGTCTTGTCTTTGCCCCTTTATTCCCTCCCCAGCAGGGCAGTTGCCATGAAACCTATGGTCCCCGTTCCCAATGTGGGGGCCTGACACTCTGCTCTGGAAGGAGCACAGCAGACCATATTTGCAAATTACTGTATACATCTGTTCTAAACCAGTCTGGGAGCTACCGACATGACTAATGTAAGGGGCTTAGCTCCGATTCGTCTAACTTGGATCTCCCCAGGCTGGAAAAGCCATGAGCATTACTTGAAAACACCATAAAACTCACCAACTACCCACAGCTATGAGGGGCAAAAAGTTACTGCTGAGAAATACAACAGACTGCCTCAAGTCTAGGATGAAAATGAAATGCTGGGAAGACAATTTCCTTGTGAAATTAGAGCATTCAAAATCACACATATATCTGGGAAATTTAGAAACTCACACACATGCCCAGGATAAGATACTTGCTCAAAAAACACCAGAGCTTTCACTCTGGACTAATCCCTAGGTTCAGTGCAAGCAGGCCTACATGTTGAAGGAGAGTGCTAATAACACAGAGCCAGTCTCCCAAAACTAGGAAAGATTGAGGGTGCCCGGGTGGCTCAGTGGGTTAAAGCCTCTGCCTTCAGCTCAGGTCATGATCTCAGGGTCCTGGGATCGAGCCCTGCATCAGGCTCCCTGCTCAAAAGGGAGCCTGCTTCCTCCTCTTTCTCTGCCTGCCTCTCTGCCTACTTGTGATCTGTCAAATAAATAAAATCTTTAAAAAAAATCAGGAAAGATTCTCGTTCTCTCTCCCTTTCACTCACTCACTCACTCACTCTACTCCTGGCATTCAAGGAAATCTCTGTCAAAATATGCCCTGAATGCAAGTTAAGGAACAGTCTTCAGTAGCCTCATGCAGCAAGGAATACACTCTGCACAAACAGTTGAGCACACTCATCAAACAAACGGACCACCACAGCCATCAACAATTAAAAAAAAAAAAGAAAAAGTCAAACCCTGGGGAAAATCTGATTTCCCCAGTTACATAATAATAGTAAAATATCCAGTTTTCAGAACAAAATAGCCCAGAAATAAATCCATGCTTACATGGTCAATTAATCTATGACAAAGGAGGCAAGACTAAAGAACAGGGAAAAGACAGTCACCTAATGGCGCTGGAAAAATGGACAGTTACATGGCAAAGAATGAAACTAAACCACTGTCTTACAACATATACAAAAATAAACTCAAAATGCATTAAACCTTAACGTGAAACCTGAAACCACAGAACTCCTAGAAAACAGACAGTAATTTCTTTGATATCAGCCAAAGAAACATTTTTCTAGATATGCCTCCTCAGGCAAGGGAAAAGCAAACTCCCCCCCCAAAACCCCCAAAAAACCCCCCAAAACAAAATCAAACACACACACACACACACACACACACACACACACACAATCACTGGGACAACACCAAAATAAAAAGCTTTTGTACAGCAAAGGAAACCATCAACAAAACAACAAGGCAAGATACAAGGTATCTTCACATGACATATGTGATAAAGGTTAATATCCAAAATACATAAAGAATTTACAGAACCCAACAATTAAAAAAATAATCTGATTAAGAAATGGGCAGAGTTGGGGCGCCTGGGTGTCTCAGTGGGTTAAACCTCTGCCTTCAGCTCTGGTCATGATCTCAGGGTCCTGGGATAGAGCCCCACATCAGGCTCTCTGCTCAGCAGGGAGCATGCTTTCTCCTCTCTCTCTGCCTGCCTCTCTGCCTGCTTGTGATCTCTGTCAAATAAATAAATAAAATCTTGAAAAAAAAAATGGGCAGAGTACTTGAATAGACATTTTCCCCAAAGAAGACACACAAATGCCCCCAAAACACCTGAAAAGATGCCCAACACCATTCAACACCAGGGAAATGCAAATCGAAACCACAATGAGGTATCACCTAACACCTGTCAGAACAGCTAGTATCGGGGCACCTGGGTGGCTCAGTCGGTTAAGCAGCTGCCTTTGCCTTGGGTCATGATCCCAGGATCCTGGGATCGAGGCCCATATTGGGCTCAAGGCCCACATCGGGCTCCCTGCTCATCAGGAAGCCTGCTTCTCCCTCTCCCTCTGTCTGCCGTTCTACCTACTTGTGATCTCTCTGTCAAATAAATAAATAAAATCTTAAAAAAAAAAAAAAGGCTAGTATCAAAAAGAAAAGAAATAACAGGTGTCAGCGAGGATGTGGAGAAAGGGGAACCCTCGTGCACTGCTGGTGGGAATGCAAACCGGTACAGCCACTGTGGAAAACGGTCTGGAGGGTCCTCAAAAAAAGTTAAAAATAGAATTACCATATGATCCAGTAATTCCACTACTGAGTATTTACCCAAAGAAGATGAAAACACTAATTCGAAAAGATATGTGCATCCCTATGTTTACTGTAACATTTTGTAGAGTGGCCATGGTATGGAAGCAGCCCATGTGTCCACTGATGGGTGAATATGGAAAGAAGATACACCCATACACACACACACACACACACACACACACACACATACACAGTAGACTATTACACAGTTATAAAAAAACAATGAGATCATGCTATTTGCGAAAACATGGTTAAACCCAGAGGGTATTATGCTAAGTGAAATAAGTGAAAGACAAATACCGTATGATTTCACTCATATGTGCAATTTGAGAAACAAAACAAACAAAAAGACAGACTCTGAACTACAGAGAGCAAACTGGTGCCTACCCAAGGGGTGAATGGGTGAAATAGATAAAGAGAATTAAGAGGATGCTTATCTTGATGAGTAATATATAAAACTGTGGAATTATTACATTATACACCTGAAACTAATGTAACAAATTTTCAATTAAAAAAATTTTTAAGGTAAAAAAAATCCATTATTTCAACAAAACTCACATGGCATACAAAGAAATAGGAAATAGGAAAGGAATTTAAAGAAATAGAAGTTAAAGAATTTAAATTAAAATTAAATAAAAATTAAATCTAATTAAATTAATTAAAAAGAAATTAAAGGAATTTAAAGAAATAGAATAAAATATACTGGCCGAAATAGTTCCTGGGGAAGCTCAGAGAGTGGAATTACCAAAGACTTCAAACAATTGTTTTAAATATGCTAAAAGACCTTAGAGACAAATGAAAACAGAAGCACAGCATACCCAAATTTACGGAATGCAGCAAAGGCATCTCTGAGAAGAAAATATGTAGCAGTAACCACTTACATTAAAAAAGACGACGGGGGAGGGGGCAGGGGCAGGAACACTACCAAACATATGCTTAAAAATTAATATCAGTTTGGGACGCCTGGGTGGCTCAGTTGGTTAAGTAGCTGCCTTCGGCTCAGGTCATGACCCCAGGGCTCTGGGATCGAGTCCTGATCAAGCTCCTTGCTTGGCAGGGAGCCTGCTTCTCCCTCTGTCTCTCCCTGCCACTCTGCCTGCTTGTGCTCTCTCTCTGACAAATAGATAAATAAAATCTTTAAAAAAAATTAATAGCAGTCTATCTCAAACTCTTCCAAGAAACAGAATAGTAGGGAACACTTCCTAACTCATTCTAGGAGGCCAGAAATTCTCTAATACCAAAGAAAATAAATATAGCACAGGAAAATTTTAATACCCAATGTCCCCTAGGAATATAGATTTAAGGGGCGCCTGAGTGGCTCAGTTGATTAAGTGTCTGCTTTCAGCTCAGGTCATGATCCCAGGCTCCTGGCCCCACATCCAGACTCCCTGAGCAGTGGGGGAGTCTGCTTACTCTCTCTCTCTGCAGCTCCCCGTACTTGTGTATATGCTCTCTCTCTGCCAAATAAATAAATAACATCTTAAAAAAAAAAAAAGGAATACAGATTTAAAACTCCTCAAAAAAGTACAAGCAAACTGAATATAAGAGCTTATTAAAAGTATTATATACCATGAGCAAATAGGTAATTTATGAAAAACCCACAGGTAACAACATAATCAATGTTGAAAGAATGGAAGCTTTCCCACTAAAATCAGGAACAAGATAAGGATGCCCACTTTCACCCCTGCTATTCAACAGTAAGTATTGAACTTTCGGCCAGAGTAATTAGACAAGAACTAAAAGGCATCAAAATCAGAAAAAAAGAAGTAAAACTATATTCACAGATGACATGACTCTATACACATAGAAATTCCCCCAAAATCCACAAGAAATCTACTAGTAACAAGTAAATTAGCAAAATTGCAGGTCACAAGATCAGCACATGAAAATTAGTTGTAGTTCTATACATTAGCAACAACAATCTAAAATGGAAACTAAGAAAGCAATTCCATTTACAAGAGCATCTGAAAGAATTAAATACCTGGGAATAAATTTAACCAAAAATACAAAAACCTTGTACACTGAAAATGACAAAGCAAGGATAAAAGAAATTAAACAAGTCCATGGAAAGACATCCCATGTTCATGGATTGGAAGACGAATTGTTGAGATGTCAATACTATGCAAATCATCACATATTCAATGCAATTTCATTCAAAATTCCAATAGTCTTTTTTGCATAAATGGAAAAGCTGGTCATTAAATTCACAGGGAAATTGCAAGGCGCCCCTAAATAGCCAAAACGATCTCGAGAAAGACAAGTAAAATTGGAGGATACCCACTTCCAGATTTCAAAACTTACTATGAAGCGATAGTAATCAAAACAGTGTGGTTCCAGCATAAGGGCAAACCAAGGGTATAGAACGGAGAATCCAGAGTTAAATCCACACATCAACAGCCAAATGATTTTTGACATGGGTGCCAAGTTCATTGAATGGGGAAAGAACAGTCTCTTCAACAAATGGTACTAGAACAACTAGATCTCTACATGCCCAAGAATGAAGCTGAACCCCTACCTCATACCATGTTTTATTTGGTATGTTTTATTTTATAAAATAAAATCCATTTTATTTTAAAAAATTAAAATGGATCAACAACCTAAATAGAAGAGCTAAAACCAGAAAACTCTTAGAATAAAACATAGTGGCAAATCCTCATGAACTTGGACTGACAATGGATTCTTACATAAAACACCAAAAGCTTGAGAAACAAAAGAAAAAACAGATAAATCAGACTCCATCAAAATTAAAAATTTTTGTGCATCAAAAGAAATTATCAGGAAAGTGAAAAGACAACGTACAGAATGGAGTAAACTACTTGCAAATCATATATACCGATTTGCAATGTATCCGACTACATTTGCATATCATCTAGTAAGAGCTTAGTATCGAGAATGTATAAAGAACTCCCACAGCTTAACAACAAAAAGACAACCCAATTTAAAAAAATGGGCAAAGGACCTGAACATACAATCTTCTGAAGAATGTATATAAATGGTTAATAAGCAAAAGAAAAGACGTTCAACATCATTACTCATCAGGGAAGTGCAAAAACAAAACCACAATGAGGTACCACTTCCCATCCATTAGGATGGCTTTAATAATAATAATAATTAAAACAAAAACAAAAACAAAACAGAAAATAACAAGCAAAGGTAAGGATGTGGGGAGAACTGGGACTCTTGGGCATTGCAGGAGGACTATGAAGTGGGTTCAGTTGCTGGGGAAAAGAGTTCAGCAGTCCCTTAGAGAGTCAAACACAGAATGATTATAGGACCCACCAAGGCCGCTCCCAGATATATTCCCCAGAGAACTGCAAAACACTCAAACATTTACCCATAACCCTACGTGCGCTGCAGCTTTATCCGCCAGAGCCAAAGACGGAAACCCAAGTGTTCATCAACAGTGAGTACATAAACTGTGTGTGTGTGTGTGTGTGTGTGTGTGTGTGTATAGCCATAAATAAGAATGACGTTCTGATACACAAGTCATGTCACGGGATAAACCATGAAGACATTATGCTGAGTGAAATACACCAAAACCAAAACAACATCTTTTTTTTTTTTTCAGAATTTTTTTTTTTAAGATTTTATTTATTTATTTGACAGAGAGAGAGAGATTACAAGTAGGCAGAGAGGCGGGCAGAGAGACAGCGAGAGGAGGAAGCAGGCTCCCTGCTGAGCAGAGAGCCCGATGCGGGCCTCGATCCCAGGACCCTGAGATCATGACCTGAGCCGAAAGCAGAGGCTTTAACCCACTGAGCCATCCAGGCGCCCCCAAAACAACATCTTGTAAATTATCTCCAATAGGTCAATTCACAGAGACAAGAAATAGATTACAGGTTACCAGGAGCTGGAGGGAAGGGGAAATGTGGAGTTACTGTTTAATGTGCATAGTGGTTCTGTCTGAGATAATGAGAAAGTTCTGGAAATAGATAATGGTGACAGGCTGTGAACACAATTAGTATCACTGAACTGGACACTTAAAATTGTTAAAATAACAAATTTTATGTTACATATTTTACCATAATACAGAAGCTTTTTAAAAAATTCAGTGAATGTGGGCGCCTGGGTGGCTCAGTGGGTTAAAGCCGCTGCTTTCGGCTCAGGTCATGATCCCAGGGTCCTGGGATCGAGGCCCGCGTCGGGCTCTCTGCTCAGCAGGGAGCCTGCTTCCNGCACTGGGTGGCTCAGTTGCTTAAGGGTTTGCCTTCAGCTCAGGTCATAATCCCAGAGTCCTGGGATGGAGCTGTCAGGCTCCCTGCTCAGTGGGGAGCCTACTTCTCCCTCTCCCTCTGCTCCTCCCCACTGCCTGCTCTCTATCTCCTACTCTGTCTCTCTCAAATAAGTAAATAAAATCTTTAAAAAAAAATTCAGTGAATGAAAAGACTGAATAACTACATATTCATGATTTAAATTAAAATAAAAATTATAGGATATTAAAAATATGACAAAAATGAAATAGAAAAAGATTCTTTGTGTGCTTTGAAGAATTCACATTTGAAGGCAATGTTAAATACTAATCAGAAAATAATAGAAACACCATCAAAATCAATGCAAAGGAATAAAGATGCTTAAACTGAATATACACCCAAAACCTACAGTAACTGTGATACTGTGATTTATAGAAAGAAAGATATACTTGGTCTTCATCCCTGCTTCTGGCACAAAGCTCCTCAAACTCTGGGAACACCAGTGATGAGGGCAAGAAGAGCGTCTCTAACTTCTGAAAGCATCCAGGTCACCCGAGGATGGGGCTGGGTGCATGGAGAACCAACCTCGTGGTCAGAGGGTTGGATCTCAGTCCCACTCCCCTCATCTCTGCGGAGGTGCTGTAATCAATACCCAACAGCCAGTGCTGTAATCAATCAGGTCTCTGTCATAAGGCCTCCATAAAAACCCCAAAGCACCAGCTTTGGGAGCTTCCAGATTGCTGAGCACATCCAGGTGCGAGGAAAGCGGCACCCCTGGAGAGGGCAGGGAAGCTCCGCCCCCTCTCCCCATACCTCTCTTCCATCTGGCTGGGCCTGAGCCGTATCCTTTTATAATAAACTGGTAATGCAGTCAGTAAACAGGCTTCCTGAGTTCTGCGAATTTCCTGAGTTTAGCAAATGAATCAGACTCAAGGAAGAGGGTCACTGGAACCTGCCGCGTAGAGCTGGCCAGTCAGAAGCACAGGTGGTACCGGAGAGGAAGGGGGGCAGGGAGTCTCCCAAGAGTGAGCCCTCCATCATGGGGTCTGACACTAAGCAACCATATAGGAGTTGGACTGTAGGACACCCAACTGGTGTCTGCAGGATTCTTTGCATGTGTGTGTGTGAAACACCGCCCTCCCCACACACAGGAATTGGGGACCAGAACTGCTACAGTGACATATATGTATCAAGTCACCCAAAATTCGTCCATTTTAAAACGTTGAAGACCGGGCGCCTGGATGGCTCAGTGGGTTAAAGCCTCTGCCTTCGGCCCCGGTCATGATCTCAGGGTCCTGGGATCAAGCCCCACATCAGGCTCTCTGCTTGGCAGGGAGCCTGCTTCCCCCTCTCTCTCTGCCTGCCTCTCTTGTGATCTCTCTGTCAAATAAATAAATAAAATCTTTAAAAAAAAAAAGTTGAAGACCCTTAGTACTTAATATTTCTAGAGTTGGAGGAGTAGGTAATGCAATTTTTAAAAAATATTGTGTGTATATACATTAAAAAGCAAAATTAAGAAAGCAATACTCTCACTTCTACCTCTTGAAACTACATAAAATTTCAATTAAGGTAGAAAAAACAACTTACATATTAGTCTGAATATATTACATACCTTTGGTTGATATAATGAATCAAAGTATAGATAACATCTCGAAGAACAAAGGCCCAAGCTCCTCCTAAGGCACTTTTAATATCTTTCAGTAATAAAGTAACAAACAGGTGATATATTTTAAGAATTCTGTGCTTTTTATAAACATTATTTGTCTCAGCAGCTTGCTCACATATGGCTAGCAGAATTTTCTGATAGGAATCCTAGAAAATAAAGACACAATTCATAAAAAACTTATCATGTATATTCAACTATAATAAACGTATTTCCTATTCAAAATAATAAATTACAGAATTTTGTTTTGGTTTGATATCAAAGGCAAATATTACATTAAGTAAATTAGTATCTTAAACTGTTGTCTATGTATCTAGTTTTCGGAAAGCAAAGAGCACTTTTAAAAAATATATACTCCCGGGCACCTGGGTGGCTCAGTGGGTTAAAGCCTCTGCCTTCGGCTCAGGTCATGATCTCAGGGTCCTGGGATCGAGGCCCGCATCGGGCTCTCTGCTCCGCGGGGAACCTGCTTCCTCCTCTCTCTCTCTGCCTGCCTCTCTGCCTACTTGTAATCTCTCTCTCTCTGTGTCAAATAAATAAAATCTTTAAAAAAAAAAAAAAATATATATATATATATATACTCCCTAAGTCAATGTATGACTAAAGTATCCTGAAATTCAGGCTTCATAAATATTTCAATTAATACTGACAAGCAAAATACCAAGATATAAACTCGTAAATGAGTGTTTTTAATTTATTCCAACAAGTTTTCTATTTTTTTTTCCTTTTAAGATGCACTTAGATTTTCTAACTGAAAAAGAAGGAATTCTCTCATCAGTTATTATAATAGTAATGTGTACTTACAGGGCTTTTGGAAAGAATTTCTAAAATGCTTTTCAGCTTCGTTTTATGGCAATTGCTGATATAGGCAAATGTTGCTTTAATCACGTGTGATGGAAAATGAGGTGGATTAGGGGCAGGATCCAAATCCCTACGAGTTACAGGGGAAAAAAAGCAGTCTTCATTTTCAGAACAAAATTATTAAGAAAAAAAGATTCTGCTGAAGTTTAAAAAACCAGTGAAGTTTCAGAAAGAAAATTTAGATTATAATAACCCCAGGTTCTAAAATTACTTTTCTACTGAAAAACTAGGCTTTTACTAAAAACACAAATGACTTATCACATTCTACACATTATCAGTCAGAATATCTAAATACCTTTACCCTCTATGAGTTACTTTTAAATGATTTGCTTAAGAAATCTTTCATGAAGTTAGTGGCAATTCTACAAATGAGCCTCGGTATCACTACGGGTCTGCATTAAAGCTCCATGCTACTGCTGCAAACACAGTCATGGTGTGAGACTGGCAATCAGACACTATTTATATCAAGTGAAATTATAAAGTGGAAGCACTTTGGTAGATACTACTTTTTCGTACAGCTGGCATGGTTAGGCACACAGTAAGTAAAGGGTGCTCTCAAGTAGCTTACACAGGAAACACAGTACATGCCTAAAAACTCAAAGAGACATCTGAAGGCATCAACCAATCAACTTCCCAAGGAAATTCTGAAATTGCAGCGAACTCTCTAAGTTTAAAATACCCATACCCTGAAAAGTCACAGAGGTCCGTGCTCTGGCTAGCACCAGAAGTTGCTGGTTCATGTAACGTCATCAATAACTCCACCACAATCTCTGGTAAGTTACTAAGGAATAAATGATCAATCTGTAAGGACACAAAATTAAATCAACACTTAAGTTTTCGTGTCTGTGACCTTTAATATAGTTTGAGGGACTAATGTTATTCCATCATTTCCAAAATTAACGAGTGACTAAAAAAGGAAATAGATAACCAAAGACCTAAGATGTGCAAGACACACAGCTAATTCTTTCTGCTATGCAACCAACCTGTAGCCTGAGAGGAAGGTAAGGACACCATACCACATAAGACTCCCTTAATCTAACTCCTGTTTAATTTTAAAGAATCAGGGGTGCCTGGGTGGCTCAGTCGGTTAAGCCTTTGCCTTCAGCTCAGGTCATGATCTCAAGGTCCTGGGATCGAGCCCCACATTGGGCTCCTTGCTCAGCAGGGAGCCTGCTTCTCTCTCTCTCCCTCTGTTGCTCCCCCTGCTTGTGCTCTCTCTCCCTCACTCTCTCGCTCTCTCAAATAAATAGAATCTTTAAAAAAATAATTTTAAAGAATCGTTTTAACTGACTAAGGCTTCAGGGGTAGCACCAAATTCCTCAACCTAGTGATTTTCCTGCCAACCAAATTCCCCACTGATCTACACTGCTTCTCAAACTGCATTTTACTCTTGATTTATCTGGAAAATCTCACTTCACAATACTTGACTAATAAGAATTCCCAGTGACCTTCCCTGAATGACTCTTCCCCAGATCTCTACTTGACAGCCCCGGTTCTGAGGCTAGCTGCTACCCACACCCCCATCCACAAGAGTAAACCGAAACCCTCCCGGACAGGAGCAGGCTTGTCATCCATCCACCTCCCATTACCCACGGCCTCACGATGACATGAATTCTCTCGCTATATATATTCTGCTCCACTATACCTCACCCAAATAAATGACAATCGTGGAGACCTAAAGGTGGATTTGTTAGCTCTCCAAGTAAGAAATTACAGTGCTCAAAACTAAAAGGTAAATGGCTGATTCACTTGGTGCACAAGGAGATGTGAAAACACGCTGCCTCACAACAGAAACCGTTCCAAATGTGGCAAGAAAGAATCGAATGTAAAGATTCTAGGCTTTCCCTCAGGCTCACGCATCAGTTATTCAGGTCATCACTTCCAAGGCTGCAGCCCTTTTAAGAATCCAGCCTCATTTCAAAGTATATCTGGGCTCAGGAACCTTAGCGTCTGTTTAATATCACATTAGTGAATTTCCTTGCACACAGAATGGCAAGTGGCTTCATGAGTTTTGTATCATTCTACAATAAGCAAGATCTGTAATGTTTAGTTAAGGGACATATAAATTATGTAGGTGTCTAGGTACAGTTAACCATTAATATTTCAGGCTTTTGACAACGGACAGATTTTAGAGGCTCAGAGACTAATAGTTGCACCAACACTTATGCACAGAATAATCTAGAAGACTGATTCAGAGAAAGTGTATATTAGAGAACCAAAGAAAAAGCAGACTCCTAACAATTTAATGCCAAATGGAATTGAGACTAACAAGAATTTAGGTCTTTAACCAAGAAGCTAAGAAATGATTATTCAAGTTTGCCTCTCTCCATTCTTGACACTGATGTTTTAATCAGGCCTCAATGTAATTACTTTCCCCTCCTTGACTTACTCTGACTGCAAATTGCTATCTTTTAGTTTGAATACATTTATTTTTTTAAACATTTTATTTTTAAAGATTTTATTTATTTGTCAGAGAGATGAGAGAGAGAGAGCACAAGCAAGGGGAGCAGCACGCAGAGGGAGAAGCAGGCTCCCCACTGAGCAGGGAGCCCGATGCAGGACTCAATCCCAGGAACCTGGGATCATGACCTGAGCCAAAGGCAGACATTCAACCAACTGAGCCACCCAGGGGTCCCTAGTTTGAGTACATTTTAAAAAAAAGTACTAAGATTATGCCTACTTAGAAGCAGGGAGATGGCTGGGAGAGGTTAAAAGCAGGGTCTTTCATAAATTCCATAACCTTTGGAGTGCCAACGTTCTGTTCCAACTGTCTTTTGAGAAAGGAGCTCCTCATTTGCCTCCATATTGACTTAGAGCTAGCTCTGACCAGCAGTGGTCCACCGAGGCAAGTGAGAAATTCCATGTTCCATTTCCTGATTCAATACAGTAACTGGGCAAACAGAAAGAGTCTCTTGAAGTTTAGCCAATCGTAATTTTACCATTTGCCAACCTTGGTTAGTCTTCTCTTATTTACACTAAAACACAAAAACAAAATCAAAAAAACCCTTGACAGTAACTAATCTCCTTTTGCCTTAAAAAAAAAAGTTTATCTATGTGTTTTAAGTTCCCTCAAATAACTTTGGATGTATCTAAATTACTATGAAACAAACAGAGTTGTTATAGATTCTTTTTTACTTGACTCCATCTTTTATCAAATAATGAGTATTCGCTACATACTAAGTAGCCAGGATATACCACCAAAACAGAAAAAGTAAAAAATCCTACCTTCAGAGTACTTATTGCAGAGAAGACTGATAAACAATGAACATGATTTGTAAGTACACTATATTACATATACTCAGTCCCATGGAAAAAGGCAAGAGCAGGGCATGGGACCTTGAGATCATACTTCTTGAAAAGTAAGGAAGAACACTTCCTAGACGCTGTTCAGTACGGCTTGATTTTAACATCCGGTTTGCATTCATTTATTATGCCAATTAAAATAAATTTTATGGGGAACAAATTGAGCAACTTCCAAGTGGACATGGGTGGAATATATTCGGGATTTAAGCTAATTTAAGTTTGCTGGTTTCATTAAGATAGACATGTTTTCAGAGTTATCAACATTAAATATGAACTTTTATCTAGGTTTGTTAAAGGTCAAATAAGCTCGTATTAACTCTGTTGTAATTTTTTAGCAAAAGAATGGCTTAAAATGGTGATTAATTTTCTGTCTCAAAGTTTTCACAGGTGATTGGTAAGACAGTCTTTGGTACCTAAGACTTTAAATGGCACTGAATTCACTGGACATTTAGGTCTTTTTCAAATGGAGTAAGATAGTAAAGCACAGATTATGGAAGGTAGGTTTGTGTTTTTGGCTTCTTATTGCAGAGAAACGAAGAATATTTGAGTGTTTGAAAACATGCTTTGTGTTTAACAGATTCATAAATTTGCCATCTAAAGAATCCCGGTGTGACATTCACAACTGGTTTTTAATGTAGTTTTCACTGGAGACCAAGGTTTCAAAGAGTTAAAATTCTTCTGCTACATGTAATTAAGACTAATGGAGATAAGGGAAACAACTCTGAATGAAAAAGCTGTAAAAGGTTTATGAGGGGAAATTTTGGGAAAAGAATTTTATACATGGTCAGGACTAAAGGTGAAACGAATGGATATTAAAAGTACATTGGTGTAACACTGAAATTTTGCTTTTTTCTCTGTTCACAGACAGTTTTCAATCACTGGTTTGCACCTGATAGAAAATGCAAACAAAAAAAAAAAAGAAAGAAAGAAAAAGAAAATGCAAACAAAGTTTTTTTTTCCTTTGTCTCCCCAGACTAGTTTCTACGTTTTGTCTTTATCAGTCTTTGATCACTTCCTTAAAGCTTCTAAATATTAAAGGACCTAAGTTTTGCTACAACTATATAACTCTACATATTAGCCTTTGGAATCTCTTTCTGCCATCTTGGTTAAATAAATAATTACGTTTTAAGCTCTGTAATGATTTGTAATCCACTATTCAGGCATGTGTTTTATAACTTTCTAAGGTTTTTGAACAAACTTCTCAGGATTTAAATTGTAAATGAAGTCTCATACTCATAGGCCTTTGTATTTGGTATGCTAAGTTCCTCCAGAAGGACCCTCAAATAAATTACGATGAGCCTAAGGTTCTGTTTGGGTAAATGCTAAATCTATTCTAGAGAATATATGTAATTCCTGAAGTTTTAATACGTTAAACATGTTTAATGTGTTTTAACAAGTTTTAATATGTTAGGGTTATGTTTCACAGAAATAACCAGATGTCCTCACCAGCTACACTGTAACCTCTCATCAAGACCTTTAACCATGTCCATTTTGGAGTCGTTTCTCACTTATAGTCATTCTTATTCTATTGCGACACATTTCATCTTTGAAGAGATTCATAAAAAGGGCTTTTGACAAAACAGGTTTTTTTATCTTAAAGATCCTAAAACTAAAATTGATAGAATTTCCAGAACTGACTAAAAAGCTGCATTCAAACTGAACAAGAATCAGTAATATGGATGGTTTTTATAACTCTTGTTTGAAACATTGCTGGTTCCTGGGATGCCTGGGTGGCTCATCGGGTTAAGCGGCTGTCCTTGGCTCAGGTCATAATTAGCAGGGAGTCTGCTTCTCCCTCTCCCCCTCCCCCCATCGTGCCTGCGTGTGTGTGTGTGTGTGTGTGTGCGCGTGTGCGTGCGTGCACGTGCTCTCTCTCTCAAATAAATAAAATCTTAAAAAACAAAAACAAAACAAAAAAACATTGTTGGTTCTCGAATGTTTACTCTACCAGATATCTATGACTTACAGAAAAGTGATAAAGTATTTATTTGTGAACAAACTGAAGCATTTAACATTTCCTTCTACCTGAACCCTCTGAAATTCAGACACTCACAGCGAGCTTTCTTTTTTTCAGGGCAATCACAGTCACTTGCATAAGTTCAAGAAGAATGTATTCTCCTTGCAACAGGACACCACTGGAAATACTGGTTATTTTACCACGGCTTTGGCTATAATGTCACTTCTGAGAGACACTCATAGACTCAGATATGACCATAAAGCTTTAAGGAACTAAGGTTGACTTTATGAAGCATGAAGTCAATAAAGCCCCTTGGAAGTACTGACCTGATCCCTCACTAGAGAGTTCCCGGCCGCCTTACCAGGTGAGTAAAGAATGTTATTAGGGAATGTAATTAGGGAATGATAAGGATGGGGAGCCTGGCTGACTCAGTCGGCAAAGCACATGACCCCTGATCTAGGGATCACGAGTTCAAGCCCCATGTTGGGCTGGGAGCCTACTTAAAAAAGAAAGAAAGAAAGAAAGAATGAATTAGAGGATAAGTAGGTAAAAGTGAAGCCATACCTGTTTTCCTAGCAAGTTTTCATCTTTAAGCATATCGTAGACTTTGGTAGCAGTCTCTCTCTTCTGTGCCATCCCACTGTCTCCTGTACCCTCGTAGGCAAAATAAGGAAGAATATTCACAAGAATCTTTGGAAAGCAATGTGTTAAAAGACTTTTCCAATCCTCTTCAATCTGATTAGCAATGGACTTAACCTCATCAAAACGACTTCTAATCACCAGATGTGGGATCAAAACTTTGTAACATGATCTGAAAATATAAAATTTTCAAATATATATAACTTCTCAGTCAAATTTTATAATATAGCTCTTAAAATAATGAAATCCTTCATTTAGTAAGCATGAGAGCATCACTTTATCTGGATCATTAAGCATTCTTACTCTGATTCTATAAATGGAGAAACAAAGTTAAATAAATTCTAAATAATCGAATATAAGAAACAGATCTGAGAATATACCCCCCCGAATTCTATAATCAAAAAAACTGTGAACTCCATTTATTTCTTCTGCATACCGACTGATGCAAAATTATTTATGTAAAATGAAATGTGAAAGAAATTTACAGATTCAAACCTTGAAAGAAGGGCCACTGAGTAATTATGAACTATTTTCCCATCATCCTGACACCTACACATTACCCTTTGTTCCAATCCTCTTCGTTTTCAAAATTTTCTTCTGAAGAGTTAGGAATTAGCAAAATAAGTATTTTTACATTAAACTTTAAATCTAATAAAAATGACAGAATGGTCCATAGCCAAGCAACAGGAAGGACAATTTGTTTTTTATTTGTCATAGGGAAGATTATCAAACATTAAAGCTGAAAGAGCCCTTAGAGACCTATATAATTTCCCTTACCGCACAGATTGAAAAACGAAGACCCAGGGGGTGTTTCCATGGCTTGCCCAAACTCACACAGCTCATCATTGGCACAGCTAAGACCAGACCCTAAGTCTAGTGATTCCCTTCAAACACTTCGATTCAAACAAGCAGCCCTGCCTCTCCTACTACCCAGCCTCCCAGTTCCATGTGTGTAAGGTGGGGGGAAGGGGCTGCCAAACATCTCCATCTAATTTTAAAATGAACATATTTCATATGTGCCATAGGTAAACCTACCTATAGAAATCCTCAACATTTGTGTAGTTCAGTAAAATAAAAGGAAAAGAATATAAGCTATGTTCAGTATCTTGAAGATTTAGCCATTCCAAAACCAGATAATCCAAATGAGAAGCCATGAAGTCTTCTAAATGTCTATATCCAAATGTTTCAGAAACTTTCTCTAACACCTACACAAATCAGAAAAAAGTCAATGCTTTAAGAAAATAATGAAAAAATAAATCACTTAAATTCTTTTATTTACAGTATAACTTTGAAGCAATCATTCAAGCATTCTATAGCCTGATTTCCTCATCTAGGAGATGAGGATAATAAAAGTACCTGGACTTCAGACAGACTAAGTGAGAAACACGAATTTAATATAATTAGCACTGAGCATGGCACACAGCAAACAATAAATGTTAAATGAATAAAAATGGAAAAAATATACTGCTATGTTCAACCTTTAATTATATTTCAAAGGAAAAAATTATTTCAAAGGAAGGTCTAAAGTAAAGTAATAATAATTCTCAGTTCTAGATATAAATGAGAAAAATCCAACCACTGTAATGCACTTATAATTATTAGGTAGTGGAGGGGCGCCTGGGTGGCTCAGTCAGTTAAGTGCCCGACCCTTGATTTGGGCTCAGGTCATGATCTCAGGGTTATGAGATGGAGCCTGTGTCAGGCTCTGCATTCGGGGGGGTGGGGGGGGTTCCTTGGGATTCTCTTCTCCCTGTCCTTCTACTCTTCCCCTGCTCCCTAAGGTAAGTTACATCTTTAAAAAAAATAGTAATTAGGTAGTACAGTAATATACTTAAAAAAAAAAACTTTTTGTTTTAATACTAAGGGGTAAAAGATTAGCTTGTGTAAGACTGATTACCTACAGGTTGGCCTACTAACCAGTTCCCTGGAAATCATGCTGGTAGAATGCTGAAAGGTCTGTCAGGCCACTGATCTGTCACTGGTTCATCACACGAACATCTACAATGGAAAGGTCTGGAACTTTCCAGACCGTGAACCCTGAGGTGGTAGACGAGGGCAGAGGAGAACATTCACCATGCTGGTGCAACAGCATGACTGGACCCAGGTGTTCCTTCCCCGGTCGTGCAACTTAAAAGTTTCCCAGCTCTCTGATCTGAATCCTGGCCCTGCTAGATACCAAGGCTGTAACCCAGAATCTATCAGGCCAAACACTTGCTACTGCTCTTTCTCCATGTGTTTTCCTCTAAAAAAGCACTTCCAGAGGGCATGGTCTGGGAGAGACGTCATTCATCCCTGCTAGTTCAATGAATACTTTGTGAAATGCTTAACAGAAAAAATGATACTGCATCCAAATAAACATACACTATTTAAAGAGTTACTACTTTCCAATATTCCCAATCTAAAAAATAAAACTGTCTCCAAGTCTTTAACAAGTGCCACTTTAAAATTAGCTTTAACTTTTTAAATTATTTAAAAGTCACCTGAGGAGGATAATAAAAAATATTCATCCACATGTACCTTTTTAACGAGGTGAGGTTCTAATCCGTTCTCTTTCACAGACTTGCAAAGCGCAAACAAAGCCTGTTTTTCACAGACTGGGCTACAGCATAAAATCACAGCCATCGTCATCAGTAAAACAGACTTTCTGTTACAAATCTCATCCAAAAGTTCAGGGTTCTCAGCTCTGTGGGACTTGAAAAAAATTTCAAAAATAATAATACAATGTAAATGTATAAACATTGCAAACAAACCTATCAGTCTAAAATTGATTTACCCATTACAACATTTAATAAGCAGCCACTGAGCAGTGTTAAATCCCACAGTGACAGAGTCAAGGGCAGAGATCTGAGAAAATACCAAAGTTTCTGAAGGAGGACAACTGTTTTTGATAAGATCTTATGGCTGCAGTGAAGTATAAAGCACTAAAGAAAAACAAGTAAGAACTTGCAAGAAAGACAACCTGATGGTTATCACAGGGGAAGTGAGGAGATGGGTTAACAAACTGTGGAAGGAGCCGAGATGCCCTCCAGCAGACGAATGGATAAAGATGTGGTCCACATACACAATGGAATTTACTCAGCCATCGGAAAGGACAAATACCCAACTTTTGCAGCGATGTGGATGGAACTGGAGGAGATTATGTTGAGTGAAATAAGTCAGAGAAACCCTATCCTAGGGTTTCACTTACATGTGGAACATAAGGAATAGCACGGAGGACATTAGGAGAAGGATGGGTAAAATGATGGGAGGGAAATCGGAGGGGGAAGACGAACCATGAGAGACTGTGGACTCTGGGAAACAAGCTGAGGGTTTTAGACGGAAGGGGTGGGGGGATGGGTGAGCCCGGTGGTGGGTATTAAGGAGGGCACGGACTGCATGGAGCACTGGGTGTGGTGCATAAACAATGACTCTTGGATCACTGCATCAAAAATGAGGATGTACTGTATGGTGACTAACGTAACATAATTAAAAAAAAAAAGATGGGTTAAACAGGTGATGGGTACTAAGGAGGGCACTTGTTACGATGAGTACCTGGGGATGTATGGAAGTGCTGAGTCACTATACTGAAAACCTGAAACTAATATAACATTGTACGTTAACTAACTGGAATTAAAACTACAACTTAAATTAAAAAAAACTGCAAGGTGAGAATCATTATAATCTCCTTTTCCATGACCAAGTATATATCCTAAGATGCTTTTATCATCTTTATTATGACAGCTCTTTATACTTTAAAAAATACTGTCACACGTATTACATCAAAAGTAAAAATAAAATCCTAGACAACTAGGCAACTAGAGAGAAGAACACATGCTTCTAGCTTAAAGACCAATAGTTAAAATATCCCAACAGACATGAACATTTTTTAACTGGCTATAATTGATAAAAGTCCCTCAGGGGGCCTGGCTGGCTCAGGCGGTGAAGCATGGGACTCCTGATATCGGGGTTGTGGATTCAAGCCCCACGAGGGCAGAGATGACTTAAAAATAAAATCTTTAAAAAGAAAAAAAAAGTTTCTCTTCACATTTTGAAAACTCTGCTACTCACCGACGCTACTTGTGTTTTTCTGGAACAATGAAAATAAGAGCCAAATTCCTTTACTAAACGGCCATCGGTGGCACGTATGAAGATTGCTATGAGGCCCCCAGTACACAGCTCCTCCACCAGCTCAAGAGAAACACAGACTCTCTAACATCCTAGTTAAAAATCTGCTTTTACTCAGAACCAAGCCCAACAAGCTAGTTTCCCTCTATAATTGTACAGAGGACCCCGGATTCAGGACAGTATGTTTCTATTAATGATGGCTAGGACGGAATTTGCTTCTTCTGATAACTATTACAATGTGGATTCATAGTCTGTCAAGACATAACACTCCTTAGGACTTTTTACAAATGAATTTCTATCAGGTCATTATTTTCCCTATTTGCCTGAGACAGAATAATCTTAAAATGTGTGATATATAGCTCCATTAAGTTTTTTTATGATTCACATTCATTTTTTCAACCTATTGAAACTTTTTTTTTTAATTCACATTCTTCCATAAAACTGTCCTTTTCAGTTTCATGCTATCACCAATTAGATAGTATTTGGTTAACTGTCTCACACACTTTTTATAGACATACCAAGGCATAAATAAGTGAATAATTTTTTTTTAAGATTTTATTTATTTGATAGAGAGAGCGCGAGCACAAGCAGCAGAGCGACAGGCAGAGGGAGAGGGAGAAGCAGGCTCCCTGCTGAGGAGGGAGCCTGATGAGGGGCTTGATCCCAGGACCCCGGGTTCAAGACCTGAGCCAAATGCAAATGCTTAACCAACTGCTTTACCCAGGTGCCCCAATAAGTGAATAATTTCTAACATTCAGGTAATTACGCCACTTAAAAATATCATTCTAAGGGTGCCTGGGTGGCTCAGTCGGCTGAACGTCCAACTCTTACCTTTGGCCCAGGTTGTGAGATCAAGCTCCAACTCAACCTGTGCTCAGCCATGCGTCTGCTTGGGATTCTCCCTCTCCCTCTACCCCACAGCACCCCGCCCCCGCTCGCACATACTCCCTCTCAAATAAATAAAATCTTTCAAAACAATATTATTCTACAAAGAAATATGGAAATCATAAGGTTCACTAAAAAAAACCAATATAAATTGATCTTCCCTATTAGAATACTCTTTTTAATCCATTTCCTCCTACCATTACCTATTCTCCAAATTAGCTTCTAATCAGATCTTATAAGAAAAGCTATTTTAAGAATACTGAAGTCATATCAAGCAACTTTTCCAACCACAGAAGTATAATATAAACTACAAAAAAAAAAAAAGACAAAAACACAAACGCACAGAGGCTAAACAACATGTCACTGAACAACCAATGGGTAAGCAAAGAAATCAAAGAGGAAATAAAAAAATATACTGAAACAAATAAAAATGGAAAAATGGTAATTTAAAATTTTCAGGACATAGCAAAAGCAGTTCTAGGAGGGAAGTTTATAGCAAACCTCAAGAAAACAACAAAAGTCTCAAATAAGCAACCTAACTTTACACCAAATGGAACTGGAAAAAGAACAAATTGGTAGAAGGAAATAAAGATTAGAGGGAAAACAAATAAAAGAGACTAAAAAGAAAAAAAAGAAAAGAAAAAAGAAAAGACCTATGAAACCAAGGTCTGGTTCTTTGAAAAGATCAATAAAATTGATAAACCTTTATTTAGCCAGACTCATCAAGGGGAAAAAAAAAAAGGACTCAAATAAATAAAATCAGAAATGAAAGAGAAGTAACAACTGATACCACAGAAAGACAAAGGACTGTAGAAGAACACTATGAAAAATTATATGATGGGTGCCTGGGTGGCTCAGTGGGTTAAAGCCTCTGCCTTCAGCTCAGGTTATGATCCCAGGGTCCTGGCATCGAGGCCCGCATCAGGCTCCCTACTCGGCAAGGAGCCTGTTTCCTCCTCTCTCTCTGCCTACCTCTCAGCCTACTTGTGATCTCTCTCTCTCTGTCGAATAAATAAAATTTAAAAAAAAAGAGAAAAATTATATGACAACAAATTGGACAACCTAGAACAAGTGGATGAATTTCTAGAAACATACAATTCCAAAACTGAATCAGGAAGAAACAAAACCTGAACAGGTTACTTGTAAGGAAATTGAATCAGTAATCAAAAAACTGCAAATGAACAGAAGTCCAGGACCAGCTGGCTTCACACGTGAATGCTACTAAACATTTAATGAAGAGGTAAGGCTATTTTTCTCAAATTACCCAAAAAATGGAAGAGAAAGGAAAACTTCCATATTTATTCTATGAGGCCAGCATTACTCTGATGCCAATACTGGACAAATGTCAAAAAGAACAAAACAAAACAAAAAGACCAACATCCCAGGAGAACACAGATGCAAAAATCCTCAACGAAATAATACCAAACTGAATTCAACAAGACATCAAAAAAGATCATTCGCTGCAATCAAGGGGATTTATTCCAGGGATGCAAGGATGATTCAATATTCACAAATCGATCAATGTGATATATCATACTAACAAGAGGAAGAATAAAAATCATATGATCCCCTCAGCAGATGCAAAAAAAATTTGACAAAATACAACATCCTTCCTGATAAACACTCAAAGTGGGGTTAGACGGAACAAACCTCCACATAATAAAGGCCATCTATGAAAAACCCACAGCTAAGATTATATTCACAGGGGAAAAAAGAAAGCATTTCCTCTAAGATCAGGAACTTCCATAAAGGATGTCTATTGTTTTTTTTTTTTTAAAGATTTTATTTATTTATTTCACAGCGGGAGAGAGATCACAAGGAGGCAGAGAGGAAGGCAGAGAGAAAGGGGGAAGCAGGCTCCCTGCTGAGCAAAGAGCCCGATGCGGGCCTCGATCCCAGGACCCTGAGATCATGACCTCAGCCGAAAGCAGAGGCTTTAACCCACTGAGCCACCCAGGTGCCCAAAGGATGTCTATTCTTGCCATTTTTATTCAACACAGTACTGGAAGTCCTAGCTGCAGCCATCAGAAAAGAAGTGAAAGGCATCCAAATTGGAATGGAGGATGTGAAACTGTCACTATTCACAGATGACATGATACTACACATAGAAAATCCTAAAGACTCCATCTAATAACTATTAGAACTCATAAATGAATTCAGCATACTGTTGCAGGATATAAAATTTATACACAGTAATCTGTTGCACTTTTTTTAAAGACTTTATTAATTTGACACAGAGAGAGAACGAGTATAAGCAGAGGGAGCAGCAGGCAGAGGGAGGAACAAACTCCCCGCTGAGCAGGGAGCCCAATGTGGGGTACAATCCCAGGACCCTAAGATCATGACCTGAGCCGAAGGCAGCTGCCCAACCAACTGAGCCACCCAGGTACCCCTGTTACACTTTCATACACTAATAACAAAGTAGCAGCAAGAGAAATTAGCAATGCCATTTACTATTATACCAAAAAGAATGAAAAACCTAGAAGTTAAACCAAAGAGGTGAAATACCTATACTCTGATGTAAGAAGCTGAAGATGGCACAAAAAAAATGGAAATCTGTATCATGCTCTCAGATCGGAAGAATATTGTTAAAATGGCCATACAATTCAAAGCAATCTACAGATTTAATGCAATTCCTATGAAAACACCAATAGCATTTTTCACAGAACTATAATAAATAACCTTATAAAATTTGTATGGGGCCAGAAAGAGCCCAAATAGTCAAAACAGTCTTGAAAAAGAACAAAACCAGAGGTATCACAATCCCAGATTTCAAGATATACTATGCAGCTGCAGTAATCAAAACAGCAAAGGTACTGGCATAAAAGAAAGCCACATAGATCAATGGAACAGAAAAAAGAGGCCAAAAATAAACCCACATTTATATGGTCAATTAGCCTACAACAAAGAAAGCAAGAATATACAATGGAAAACAAATGGTATCTTCAATAAATGGTGCCGGGAAAACTGGACAGGTACCTGCCAACAAATAAAACTGGACCACTTTCTTATACCATACACAAAATTAAACTCAAAATGGATTATAGATCTAAATATGAGGGGCATCTGGGTGGCCCAGTCGTTTACCCATCTGCCTTCAGCTCAGGTCATGATCCCAGGCTCCTGGGATCGAGTCCCCTGTCAGGCTCCCTGGTCAGCAGGGAGTGTGCTTCTCCCTTTCCCTCTGCTACTCCCCCTGCTTGTGCTTTCTCTAATAAATAAATAAAATCTTTAAAAAAAATAATCTAAGTGTGAGACCCGAAACCGTAAAATTCCTAAAAGAAAACATAGGCAGTAATCTCTTGGACACTGCCCTTAGCAACATTTTTCTGAATGTGTCTATTAAGGCAAAGAAAACTAAAGCAAAAGTAAACCACTGGGACTCCACCAAAATAAAAAGCTTTTGCACACCAAAAGAAACCATCAACAAAACTAAGAGACAACCTACTGAATGAAAGAAGATACTGGCAAATAATAAACCTGAAAAGTAGTTAACAACCAAAATATTTATTATAAAAACTTCTACAACTCAACACCCAAAAAACAATTCAATTAAAGAATGAGCAGAGTTGGGGCGCCTGGGGGGGCTCGGACTTTAAGCATCTGCCTTCAGCTCAGGTCATGAGCCCCCACATCCAGCCCCACATTGGGCTCCCTGCTCAGCGGGAAGCCTGCTTCTCCCTCTCTCACTCCCCCTGCTTGTGTTCCCTCTCTCGCTGTCAAATAAATTAAATCTTAAAAAAAAAAAAAATGGACAGAGTACCTAAACAGACATTTTTCCAAAAATATACAGATGGCCAACAGACACAACATCACCAGTGAAACGCAAATCAAAATCCAAGTGAGATATCACCTTACACCTGTCAGAATGGCTGGTAAGCCGTGCGCACTGCTGGTGGGCCTGCAAGCTGGGGCAGCTACTGTGGAAAAAAGTGTAAAGGTTCCTCAAAAAATTGAAAATGGGAATCCCTTATGACCCAATAATTTCACTACTGGGACTTACTGAAGAAACAAAAACACAATTTGAATGATATATGCACTCTTACGCAGTATTTACAATATCCCAGTGATGGACATAACGCAAGCATCCCCTGACGAATGAATGGCTGAAGAGGTGGTGGGTGGGTGGGTATGTGTGCAGGTGTACGGGAGAGATGGAGTATTACTCAGCCGTGAAAACAAAACAAAACACGAGACCTTGACATTTGCAACAACACGGATGGATCTAGACGGTATTACGCTAAGTGAAATAAGTGAAAAAAAAGACAAACACTGTATGATTTCACCTAATGTGGAATCTATGAAACAAAACAAATAAACAAAAAACCAGACTCTTAAATACAGAGAACTGGTGGTTGTCAGAGGGAAGGTGGGTGGGGGGGATGGCTGAAAGAGAGAGTGGAGATTAACAGGTACAAACTTTCATCTATAAAATAAGTCACAGAGATGAAAAACACAGCATGGAGAATATATACAATAATACTGTAATAAAGCTGTAAGGTGACTATACTTATGATGGGCACTAGTCATTTAGAGAATTACTATGTTACATACCTGAAACTAATACAACATTGTAGGTTAACTCTACTTCAATTAAAAAAAAAAGTTTAATAAAAAAAGAAAGCCATTTGTACTCCCATAAAAACGCAGTAAATTTTGTTTTTCCCACAAAAAAAAATAGTCGAACCAAAAGAAACTGCCATTATTGGATCAATTCTAACCAATTTCAATTAATTCACACAGTTGTTTTAGTAAACTGGTATGTACAACTGTCCCGGGCCCCACTGGTAAAGTCACAGGTGGCATATCTATAAGAAGTACATGATAAAAGCAATTATGCATTTGCTAAAATTACCACTTCTCTCATTCCTTCCTGAGCTTTCAAGTATGCACTTTCAAAAGCTGTTTGCTGAAGCTTCAAAGGAAGCGCTTTCAATAATGTGGAAGAACCTCTTTGTTTCATATCCTGGAATAACCTTAAGAAGAAAAAAGCAAAAAGTGAAATAATTTTTTACCTTATACATTATTTTCTAAAGTGTATCATAGGACACAAATAAATCACACTGTGAGATACAACAGCATACCAACCCTTCTTTCAAAAACCTAACGAAATCTAAACCCATTTAAACAGGTTCATATCATGGTTAATGTCAGGTCTTTACAATATACTCCATTTTCTCCTAGAACTGAAAGGGTCTCAAAAATCTTTTAGCTTATAGCCCAAACTTAAAACAGTCCTGAACTCAAACTAGCCCATAAAGAAAAATTATCCTCTGATCAAACACCAAGCCTTAGACTCCTGTCCCCGTGCTCTAATTTTAAAAAATGATCTTATCCCGAGGTGCCTGGGTGGCTCCGTTGGTTAAACGTCCAACTCTTGATCTCAGCTCGGGTCTTGATCTCAGATCTTGAGTTCAAGTCCCATGCTGGGGTCCATGCTGGGCGTGGAGCCTACTTTAAAAAAAAAAAAAATTTGATCTTATCCTGCAAAGTGGATAGCTTTATGTATGCCTTGATGAACTATTTAATTTCTTTTTTTTTTTAAAGATTTTATTTATTTATTTATTTGACAGAGCGAGAGAGATCACAAGTAGGCAGAGGCAGGCAGAGAGAGGAGGAAGCAGGCTCCCCGCCGAGCAGGGAGCCTGATGCGGGCCTCGATCCCAGGACGCTGAGATCATGACCTGAGGCGAAAGCAGAGGCTTTAACCCACTGAGCCACTCAGGCACCCGAACTATTTAATTTCTTTATGTGATGGAAACGAGCTGATCAGTTCTCTCTGCGCAATATCCTATCATATTTAAGAACAGTTCTTTGATCAATTTTGTCCTTTCTGCTTTTGTAGTAACCAAAGCTTTTACACTTTTTGCTGTTCCTCTGATTCCTCCAGTTTCTCTAACATTCCTTAAAATAGCCCAATATTAAATAGCAACAATAACAACAAAAAAATCCCAAAAGATGTTATGTTCATGCCATTTTTGAACATATACATTTTTTAAATCTTCGAAGAGGTTTTCCAAAGCCACACTGCACTGCTTCATTACACTTAACTTGTGGTTCTCCACACCCCCTGATCTTTACCTTTGCTGTGTATTTTCCATCTTTTAAGGGCTTGAAGTAAAGCTCACATTCATTAGCAACCCTTACAGTGCAAGTCCTGAAAAGCATCCCATACCTGAGGGATTAGACACGACGCTGACCTGTGACAATGCTACTGACACCATATTCAAACTGCACACGTTAGATTTAACTAACACATACATTTATGTGCCTGCTGGGACAATTTCTTTATAGCAATCTTTAATTACTGATCACTTACATCTGAATAATAAAGTTACCCAAATGATTTTCAGTTTTGGTGACTTTAAAGCATAATATAAGTTCCTTTTTCAAACATTATTTACTTTATAAATTACTGAACACCTACCGATGCCATTATGGTTTTTGGTGCTGAATATACAACAATGAACAGACCAAAAAAAACCCCAATGACTTCTAGCAGCTTCTGTTTAAGCTAGATGTGTTATATTTAAAATACAACATTTCAAGTGGTCATACATGCTATTGAAAAAAATAAAGGAAAGGGGTACTTTACTCATAGGGAGTGTAAGGTGGGAAAGGCAGAGACAGGTTAGAATTTAGATCTTAAAAATGAACGGGACAACCTGAGAAACATGCAGTCCTAGGAATTAATACTGCTTCTGCAAGTGCTCAAACATCAAACTGGTCTCTATGACAGGATTACCTAATTGTATGCTCACTCACAAGACTCTGATTGTAATTAGCACACGGTGAAATGTGCTCATTTTCATTTTACAAAGTCCTATAAAATCACAGCACAATGCAAACATTCTGTCTGTCCCGAAAGTGAGAGCAGACACACCTCATTCAACTCCACCACTTACTGGCTGGATGGCATGAGCAAGTTACCTTCTCTCTCGAACCCTCTTTTCATTTACAAACTGGAGGCAGTAAGAGTCCCATCCGAGGGAGGCAACGGTCAGAATTAAGGGAAAGCATCAATGCCAGCATACAGTGTATATTCAGCAAACACGGGCTTCTTCCTGCCACGGTCCATGAGCCCCAGCTGCCCTCAACAACCCTGCCGCCTGCAGTGTCCCAGAACTTCAGGAGGACAGGCCCCATTACCTGTTGACAGACTCTGCAGCCAACATGCTAACTTGATGATGACGATCAGCAAGAAAATGTGGGAATACTTCGTTTACAGGAAAGTCTTTTCCCATTACATTAAGAATAGCCCATTTTGAGTAAGGATCGGTCTATGGGAAAAGAACAAATGGTGTCAAATACTAAATACTAAGAGAAAAATCACCCGCTGACAAAAAGAAACAAAGGCTACTTTAGAAATTTCAATGGAAGCTTTATTAATAATTAACATGGACTAACTCACCTCAAGCAAAGTTTTAAGGCACTTTACTAGTGCCATTCTTACAGAGAATGTGCATTTCCCCTCCTTTGCTAGGTGCCTGAAATAAAGTAAGTGTTTCAAAGTCAAATAATTATTCCACTAAAGTCCCAGTTTAAAAAAAAAAATCATTGGGCATTACACTTTTCCTAATTTCTAATTATTCTTATTCTTTCACAATCTCTTTCCATACTAAGTTTAATTCTCATAATTGGCATATGCCAGTCAATATTCTTAACTTTCGTAAAAGAAGTTTGCTTGAAAATGAGTTCATGTCAGGGGTGCCTGGGTAGCTCAGGCGGTTAAGCGTCTGCCTTCAGCTCAGGTCATCCTGTGATGAAGCCTGGACTGGGCTCCCTGCTCAGCAGGGAGTCTGTTTCTCCCTCTCCTCCCTGCTCGCGCTCTCTCTTGCTCACTCTGACAAATAAATAAAATCTAAAAATTAAAAAAAAAGGTCCATTTTAATGTATACTATCTGTTTTGTATGCTTATGCTTCCTCTAGGGGCTCTCATACTTCAAGATTTTATTTATTTATTTGACACAGAGAGATCACAAGTAGGCAGAGAGGCAGGCAGAGAGAGGAGGAAGCAGGCTCCCTGCTGAGCAGAAAGCCTGATGCGGGCCTCGATCCCAGGACCCTGAGATCATGACCTGAGCCGAAGGCAGAGGCTTTAACCCACTGAGCAAACCAAGCGCCCGGGGCTCTCATACTTCACCTAAGCATGGTAGAGAACTGCTTTAAAAAGAAAACATTTGTAAAGTTCTATTCTTTTTTTTTCTTTTAGATTTTTTTACTTATATATATATTTGGAAGAGAGAGAGAGAGATCACAAGTAGGCAGAAAGGCAGGCAGAAAGAGAGGAGGAAGCAGGCTCCCTGCTGAGCAGGGAGCCCGATGCGGGGCTTAATCCTAGGACCCTGAGATCATGACCTGAGCTGAGGCAGAGGCTTAACTCACTGAGCCACCCAGGTGCCCCTGTAAAGTTCTGTTCTTCTATCAAAGATTTCAAAACCACATTCTACACTGATTCTGAAGCCTTATCAATCCGGTGGGTCCGAGGGTTCTAAATTACATGTATGTGCCTCTGTCAGTATCACCAGGTTACATCACACTGTGACAACAGGCACAAAATGTCCAGATGGTGACACAGCCCACATGTTCGCTAGCTCTTCAAACAGTTAAGGAGGGAAACAGAAGCCACATTCTACTATTGTTAAAGGTTGTATATAGTTACACACAAGGATTAGCCTAAGTCACTAAGGTAGGAAATGCAAAATTGGCAATGGCATCCAGAGTGTCAAGAGATAATTAACAACTCCGCAAACTGCTCTGCACCTACCAGAACGCTCCAATCACTGTTAGAAACTGCCCTTGAGCGTCCCTTGTGTTTTCAGCATCCATATCGCCTTGACAGAGGTTCCTCACCACATGAACGAAGTGGTTTACGACTGTTCTACAAACATCCTGGTCACGGCGATACAGAGAACACACATTGCTGCAGCGGAAAAAGTTTAACTTTGTAAGTGTAACAGAACATACCAGTTAGTTTATAAATTTAAAGTGAACGTAACACGTGACTTTAACTTCTTACGAGAGTGGTTTTAGAAGTTCAACAAGCTCTTCCATTGGCAAAGGATATTCTTCTCCAGGAAGCTCCTTTAAAAGCACTAGATACTAAGATAATTGAAGGGAAAAAAAATCACTTTTTCTCATAAATCAGTTGCTGAAGTATACATATAACCATAAATTCATCCACTGCACACATCCACAGCTGCACACAAAAAAAGACCAGTCAATTTCTAAAGGAGGCAGAATGGTAAAAGTCTGAAGTTAAACAGAGCTGGATCCTAACGCCAGCACTACAGCCTGTTACTTGGGTGGTTAAAAAACTTGCCTTGTGTCACCCGAGCCTTTGGACTCTCACCTATAAAGTGGGGATACAGCACGTACCTGGCCAGCTTCCTGTGAGGACTAGAGGAAATGAATGTAAATGTCTAGCATTTATTACTGGAATTCAGTAAGTAGGTGGTTGTTATCACTGTTGGGGTTAAGATCTAAGCAAGAATCTGAAACTACTATTATGCCTGGGGATGAGATTTCAATGGTAAAAACTGTTCTAGGAATGAATTTCGGACAGCAGAGATAATGGTGGACAGAGAAAAAGCCATAAATACCCTGAGTTATCCTATAAAGCAACCTTGTGGGGTTCTCTATGCTACTGTGAACACCAAGGAGCACTCAGCAACCACCAGGTATAATCACATAGTTACAAGTAGGCAGCCGGATTCTGAAAGCCGCCAAATCCCTTTCTAGCTGTAAAAAGAAATGAGAAGACATTGTTTCCTATCATCTACGTGGAGAAAAATGTTTCTTACTCCTCAGATATTACAAAATGAAGACTAACCTGGACCATTTTAAATATTTGTCTTGGGAGTCATCCATGTGATGTTACTGACTGTCTTGAACTGATTTTAAGCGGCAAAGCCTCAACAAAAGCACACAGCCCTCCTCACTGGCCAGGGCTGGAGACTGGACTAGTTTGCCAGAGTCAAAACCAGGGAATCAAATAGGGCTCAACAAAGCACATTTGCTGGGCTTAGAGGATCAACCAGCTTGTTCACTGCAGCTGGAACATGACAAGGGACTCTGCCAGGGACTCAACCCACCTGACTGCAAGAGGTTCTTATCAGGGAACCCCCTGGCATGCTTCCCAGGGTTGAGGACACACAGGCATGTCTGCCAAGTTGCTGGGCCTAGGGGTGCGACCATGGACTCACCGAGCACGGCCACTGAGCCAGAGGTTCTCCCTCAATGCTCACCAGTGCTGTGGCAAAGGGGATGATGGCTTACGTGGTCAGGAGGTAAGTTACATAAAAGAATTCTAAGTAAACAAGTAACTGTATTAAAGGTAAGTGGGAAGCCAGCTTTCTTACTATTAGAAAAAGGAGCTACAAATATGGAAAGAGAAAAAAACAAATTCTACAATGCTGGACTGAAATTTAAAGTTTCATCTATCAGTAGAAGGATAGACTGAAGGGGTAGGACAGGAGAGGGATTCCTTTTCTAACTCTCTCACCAAAACCTAAATCTAAATCTAATTACAGGAAACAGACAAGCCTAAAGTGAGGGTTCCTAGAGAACAAGTGGTTGTACTGTTTAAAAATACGAAGGTCAGAAAGAGAAGGAGAAACTAAGGAACTGCACCAGGTTCAAAGAGACTGAATAGACTTGACAACTAGTCGCGATCATATAATATTAGTTTCCCGATTAGACTGTGCTTATGTAGGAGAGGATCACTGTCTTTGGCACATACACTGAAGAACAGGGGGCATCACATCGGAAACTTAATCTCAAAATGATTCAGGAGATGTGTGTGTGTGAGAGAGAGAGAGAGAAGGAGCATGTGTGTACGAAGAAAGAAAATGAAAAGGCAAATTTGGAAAATGTTAACCATGCAAGTATATGAAGGGAATAGAATTCCTGTAGTACTGTAACTTTAGTGTCACTTTGAAATTGTACCAAAAAATATTTAAAGTGTATATTAACAAACTGGAATTTAAAAAAAAACTTGTAAAGAAATGAAATACAGCAAAAACAAAACTTTAAAGCAAATAAACTAAGGTCAAGGCAAGATTCAGAGTTCAACTACAAGGTTATGTATTATTTTTACATCAGAGCCTGTATTTCTTAGCCTGCTTTAAAATAACTTACAATAATTAATTATACCTGAAGATAATAAATCCAGAGGCCATGTAAGTTTTAAAGTTTCAGGATCCACTTAAAATTTTTTCACAGTACATTAAACGAAAAACTGTGTTTTATAACTAGCATCAGACTCATTCCTCAAAGAAGTAATTTCAAGCCATCAAAGGTACTACGTGATTCTTACATGTCAGTCTGCTACATTTATCCAGCAACAACAGAGAGAACTGAAGATATGTCACTTTCCCTTAACTCACCATGTGGAGGTGGAGAGACTTAGCAGGGTCTAGCATGCTAGTATCAACTAACATTAACAATTTCCTCCGAATATCGGCCGCTCTAAACGACACAGTACCGGTCTGAGCAGTAGTTACACACATACACAGGAACTTGAGCATGTCTAAAAAAAGTAGATCTTGCTTTGACAGATGTTCTTCAGCTAAAGGATTCATGGCACCTGAAAATAAAAAGCACTTATTAACACTAAGAGAGGGATACAGCAAATACATATATTGAACATTAGCTCTAATATCCTCATGTCTATGGGGGGAAAAAAAGAGAAAAGCATTTGGAAAGCAAAATTATGGTGAAATAGCCTGCACACTAAAAGCTTCAAAATTCTTGATGAAAAGTTACCCTCGGATTCTGTCATCCAGAAATAATCTATGAGAATATCTACACAAATTCATTGGAATACTGGTAATTACAGAGAAAGCGGAATCTAAATTTCTGACAAGAAAAAATGGTCAACTGAATTGTGATATGTGTTAACTGGGATATTATGAAGCCATTAAA
This sequence comes from Ailurus styani, assembly GCA_002007465.1. Classification (NCBI taxonomy): domain Eukaryota; kingdom Metazoa; phylum Chordata; class Mammalia; order Carnivora; family Ailuridae; genus Ailurus; species Ailurus styani. The sequence goes on from LNAC01000283.1 coordinate 1,135,283, forward strand.
AAGGATAATTACCAATACAAATAGCTTAAAAATGCTTATAATTGTTGAACAAGGTATAAGAAAGCATTTGAAAACTGATGCTGATTATAAAGGGAAAAGGTTAAAAGTAATGGCTGTATGGGTCTTGTCACTCTCCTACTTTGTTTTCCAAATAATCCATCATATGGTTCTATTTCTTCAGTAAACAGTTTAAATTCCTCTCATGAAAAAGAAAACTAATAAAATTCAATTAATAATTAGAGCGATCTAAAGTACACAGAAGGGAACAAACCTAACAGACTACATAAGGGAAAATAAGACGAGCATAAAGTTGGTATGCGTGAGGCCTTTTGCACTGCCTGATCAACACAGAGAGGTAAGCGAAACCCCAAGCAGTAAAACTGTATTTACCGAAAGAACTCTGGCCGTCTCCAGACACCCCTGCATCACTAGTGCTGCCTGCAGAGTAGTCACTGAACAGATTCATGGAAGACTGATCCTCCACCTCCATCAGATTCTCATCAGTATCATCTTCCAGGGATTCTACTTCTCCCAAGTCCAGTGGCTTTCTGATAAAGGACGCCTTCAAAGAAGGAAAAGGATGTTCAAATCGGCTTCTTCCAGAAGCATGCTGTAGTTAAAATTCATCTCTTTGAACAATTCAAGATGTATGAACACTGCAGTGTTTCTATTAAGTGCCCGAGAATGAAAAATGGATATATAAAGTGTATTACGTCTATATAATGGTAATATGCAAACTTCTAAAATAATTGTTTCTTCAGTTTTATTTGAGAGCGAGAGGGGAAGGAGAGTGCGCATGAGTAAGGGGAGAGGGAGGGAGAGGACCCACAAGCAGACTCCCTGCTGGGCGCACCAGGAACCTGCGATCGCGACCTGCGCCAAAACCAAGAGTTGGCTGCTTGACCAACGGAGCCACCTAGGAGCCCCAAAATAATTTTCTATATTAAGGAATATAGTTTCCAAAATTGATGAGCATATGCAGAGAAATATAAATTGCAATGACTATTTTGGAGGAAAGTGACAATATCCATCAAAAAGCAAAATTCACAATCCTTTTGAACAAAAAATTCCACTGCTAGAATTTTTTCTATATCCCTCATATGCACAAATACAACAGAAAAAAGTACAAGAATCTTTACTGCAAAAACTTTTTGTAACGGCAACAAAAAGAAACCACTTCCAACATTAAGGCCAGATGGGCTAAATATACAAATATACTATTCCCAATAATGAAATACAATGCTACTATTAAAAAAAGGTAAAGAACAGCAGCATGGAGCAACATGGAAAAACGACCAAGATTTATGATTAAGTGAAAAGAACCAAGTTACAGAATATTTTTTCATTTAATGTATATTTGAGTATCTATTGCAAGTACCAGGAACTGTTCCAGACAGAAGAGTATGTGTAGCTGAAGTCCATTTGTATGGAAGAAAAAAAAATACCATGATGAGAATATGTTGCTTGTCTGGCAAAATAACTGTTCTTATTTTTATTTTTTTCAAAGAGCACACGAGAGCATATGAGCTGGGTGGGGGAGGGGGAGGGGGAGAGAGAGAGAGAGAGAGAGAGAACCTCAAGCAGGTTCCACAAGCAGTGCAGAGCCCAACACAAGGTTGAGCTCACCACCCTGAGATCATGACCTGAGCTGAAACCAAGAGTCAGATGCTCAACCGACTAAGCCATCCAGGGACCCCTTTTGCTTTTAAGGACATCTGACTTTTTTTTTTTAAAGATTATTTTTTATTTATTTACTTGACAGCGAGGTCAAAGTAGGCAGAGAGGCAGGCAGAGAGAGAGAGGAGGAAGCAGGCTCCCTGCTGAACAGGGAGCCCAATTTGGGGCTTGATCCCAGGACTCTGAGATCATGACCTGAGCCGAAGGCAGAGGCTTTAACCCACTGAGCCACCCAGGCGCCCCCATCTGACTATTTTGAATTCTGCTACAGTGTTAAACAGAAATAAATATAAGCCTGGATGATTAGTTTCTAATCATTCAGTCTATTATTCATTACTGAGAAACTAAAAGCTAAGCAGTATGTAAGGTACTGACATTAAGAAGCAAACAGTAGTTCCTCCTTAAAACAAAGTTACATTTAATTTCCATATGTAAAAAAATATACAAGATGCCACATTTTGTGAGATGCACCCCTACTGAAGAGAGGTACCTATGGAAAAAAATCTCAGATTCAAGGAAAGAGGGTGGTAAAACAAACATACTCACCAAACTTCTACAAATATCTGCAATATCATTCATGAGCTTTGATGTCAACAATCGTAGGAAAAATCTAGATGCAACCTTATTTGGACTGGGCTGTAATTAAGACAAAAAAACCAAGCAAACAAAACAATAAAAAGTTAGCCTTGGGAGATAATACTTTCTCTGTCTTAAATGAAATATGGATTTTTTTTTTTACACTGGAAATTCTCTATCATAAGAAGCATAAACAGTTTACTATTAGGGCCAAAATACAAACTGCATTAACACTAATCTCTTTTTTTAAAGAAATAACTACAGTCCATTAAATGGTATCTAAACATTAAAGTAAACTACCAACTATGACCGTAAACATAAGTAATAACTGTAAGTTAGAGTTCATTCTTCCATGTCTCTCCTTCCCCATTTACAAAAAAACCACAGAAAAACACATTAATTTTTTTTTTAGTTTACACATTACAAAATTAAAAACATATGCTAGTAATACCATTATACAGCCATGTAGTTATCATTAGCTTTCAAAAAACGTTTTTTCCAACAATTACCAACACTCTGGGCTGGCTCAGCTATACCTCAGGCTCGTTCTCAATCGAAATGAAGATTCCACAGAGTGCCACTCTTTCTACCCTGTGTTACAGAAGGCTGTCTGGGCGGAAGAGAGTCATGTCTGTGGGGTGGGAGCTGTTTATCTTCCTCATGCTCGCTAGCCCTGGCACAGTGGTGTGCACATCACACAGCCAGCAGTCAACAAATCTTTATGAAATGAATAAAAATATGTGGGCAATAAAAGAATCGCCCATGTGGTTGTATATAAAAGCAGTAAAATAACCTCAGAAACCTTCCTGAAATGATGAACTTATTTCATGAGAAACTCAGATTACCTGTTTCTTTATTCCTCCAGTTGCTACTTTTATTTAGCTGCACTCTAACTTTAAATCAGTGTATAAACTTATGAGTGGACCCAAAAACCAGGACCACCACCAACCAACCCCCAGTTATCAACCTCCTCCACTGACCAGTCAAGTAAAGAGCATCTTACCTTGGTACAGTTACACAAGCAACTGGTACAGAGATTCATCATATTTCTCAGTGAAGCAACCCTAGATTCCTCATACGTCTTATTTTTGAACAGAGTGATACTTTCTCCTGCACACTGCATGAGAGACTATTAATAAAAGAAGGAAAAATCCAAACTCCAGTTAAAATTACAGTTTTGTGACTGCTTTTTCAACGTTTACTTAAGTAAAATAAAGTGTTTTTAGAAGTTATACTTGGTTGGGACGCCTGGGTGCCTCAGCCAGCTAAGTGTCAGCCTTCGGCTCAGGTCACGATCCCAAGGTCCTGGGACTGAGTCCCATGTGGGGCTCCTTGCTCAGTGGGAAGCCTGCTTCTCCCTCTCTTCCTCCCCTTCCCCCCCTCCTTTCTTTCTCTGACAAATAAATAAATAAAACCTAAAAAAAAAAAGGTAATATTTGGTTAGTGTAATTAAAAATCATGGTAATAATTTTTTTAATGACCTATCTTACACCCTATTATCCTTACCAATCATACCACTGACCGAAGAGTACTCGAAGATGAAAAAAAGTTTCACACTCAGAGGCTACTTATATAACACTCATCAAGGATTCTTTTTTTTTTCTTTAAAGATTTTATTTATTTGGCAGAGAGAGAGAGAGAGACAGTGAGAGCAGGAACACAAGCAGGGGGAGAGGGAGCAGGAAGCCCGATGTGGCCCTCAATCCCAGGACCCTGGAATCATGACCTGAGCTGAAGGCAGAAGCTTAACAACTGAGCCACCCAGGTGTCCTCACGAAGGATTCTTTAGGACAATCGATAACAGGGGAAAAAAAATTTTTTTAAACATTTTATTTATTTATTTGAGAGAGAGAGAGAAAGAGAGAGCGCACAAACAGGGAGAGGGGCAGAGGGAGAAGGAGACTCCCTCCTAAAGCAGGGAGCCCAACTCAGCACTTGATCCCAGCACCGGGAGATCAACATCTGAGCGAAAGGCAGACGCCCAACCGAATGAGCCATCCAGGCGCCCCACAGGATAAATTTTTAAAAGTGCCCTTAAAAATCAGTATTTTTGTTAATAAGATTAAATTTAATGTGAAATTAATTCAATTATTCTATTTACAGTTGCCTTAAAATAACTGCCAGTGTTAAGGACAGATGGCATCGTTTCTCTCAGACAGCAAAATAAAAGAGAAAGAGCAAACCTATGTAAAAGTTTTCTTTTTCCAAGCAAGTATACCAATTTTCCCAGGAATATATTTCATTCAAATTTATCCACAACTTGACTAGAATAAATTTTCCCACCTTGGCTTTCTGGAACAGTTCTGATCTATATGCTTCCTCTTCAGCAATTACTCCCACGTAACAATAGCTGCCGAGAACACCCACCAGAAGACTCGAACACCGGACAAGCGTTTCTGCATTTGTTGTCTTAACAGTAAAACAAAAAATAAGAAATACACTCATTTCATAAATAATTCTGAGTACTGCACGACTATCTTTTGTAAGAACAAATTTATGTACATATTAAGAAACAAGTTGAGCTAACAGAGTTAATAGTGGCATGATTCTGATTATCTCTACAAACATCTAAGGGACCCCTGCAGAGTGGTAACCAGGATCCTCAGGAAAAAAAGAAGTATCTCCTAACGGCCAGGTTAGGTACCTCTCTCCTCCTAAAGCGGCACAGAATACCACACACGTAGGCCCTTAACATGTGAGGAAGGGGAAGAGAGAGAAAAAAAAAAGGTAGACAAATATAAGTCTGTAACTCTTAGAACACGAGTAGAAATCAGATTCATATAAAGAGATATTAAAATGACATTCTGACCTTCAGAAAGATAAGAACCTTGACTTATTCAGCTTTTTAGACTCCAGAAACCAGCACAAATTTTTGCAAGTAGATACCACATAACCAATTTTATAAAACTGTCTACAAATTTGTAACAGCTACACAGAAAAATAAGATTTTCAGACTGTTTTGTTCCTATATGGTAGGAAATGGAATTTAGGGGAAAACACAGAAGCCTGTGTTACAAAATGGTTACAACTGTGATCCAGGAAATGCCAGTAACTAAGGGTAAAGCATACTGTCTCGTCTCTGGTTCTCTGGGTTATCATCTTTGGCTACTGAATTTACTCCACTGAGTACTTGCAGATTTTATTTTACTCAACAAGTATTTTACCATTTACCATATAACAAGACATTGTGGAAGATACAAAGATTAATAAAAATATACATGCCCTTTAATGAGCTTAAAGCATGGTTTGGGACATTTGTATATAAAACATACAAACAACCACAGTATAAGGAAGATGCTAAGTCTCACTTTAAAAAAAGAAATAAATAGTATGAAATTAATACTATGTAATTCATAGTACTATGTACTGTGTAACTAAGTACTATGAAAATTAAAAGATGAATTACCATGGCTGAGATTATCTGAGAAAGGGTTTAGCAGAATTTTAACACGTGGATGATTTGAACACACAGAAAGGGGCAGAAAGACATTTCCTTCATGTCAAAAGAAATGAGTGTTTTGGCAAGAGAATAGCACACACAAAGAATCTGTGATCTTAAGAAGGCAAGGAAATGATTTATGAAAAATTACTAGTGACCTCTAAAATAAGGGTGACTGCTAGTTCCTCTATTACATTTTATTAATCACTTCTTCCTCTTCAAGTGTCACCAAAATTTATTAGATCAGTTTAAATGATGTCTTTTCCTGTTATTGTAACACTTCCCTCCTCTGTACTGAGAGGTTTTCTCATCATAGAATTCCTATGCTCAAAACCATTACTATTCTCTACTAACCTACAAAAGGAATTCTACTTATTTAATGTCTACTAGAATTCCCGGTACCAAAGAAACACAAATCCTTCTTCTTGGGTTCACCTTTTTTCATGCTACGTTTTCCCCAGTTGTATGCATGTACTGTCACTTTGGTTTTTTTTAATCAAACCTCTCATCATCCTTAGGGCCCTTCCTGCCTGTTTCTCCTTCCTAACCGTCCACCAAATTTGAGTCAAAGACAGGCTTTAGTTCTTCTAAAATCTCACCTCAGATGAGTAGTTACTTAAAAGCTGTTCTGATAATCCCAGGAGATAGTGATCCAGTGATTCTTTGAGGTTTGGGTGGACAGAAAGTCCTACAGTGGCCTGGTGCTTTTCTACAGCACATTCTTTCACAGTGGTTAAAAAATCCATCTTGTCAAAAGTTGTCTGAAGAAACAGTTCTTCAACTTCTGAGAATGAAGGCTCTTCTTGATCTTTTTGGTGTTGTTCACTTCAAGAAGGTAAGATCTTAAGTTTATTACTAAACGACCAACTGCTTCACCTCCATGTAGCAGCAACATATCACAAATGACCACATTAACTTCGTGTCTATGTTATTCACACACTGTTTATACAGTTAATGGATTATCCTTTTAAATGCTTCTCTTCTTAGAATTGATTACCTGCACCTGATTTCATTATGCAGTAGCAAATTTTATTAATAGATGGATGAAAATATACAGGTTGTAATCTCCAAGGCAAATTCAGGAAGTATTAAAAAAGAAAACATTAATAACACCAGGCATGAACACCAAGATAAACATTATCGGAAAACATTTTCCTTTTTTGCCTGTTGATTTCTTTGAAATGAAGGAGTTTTTCATCCTCTGCCCTCTCCAGGGAGATTAGAAATGTTCATGCCAGTGAGTCATTTTCAGCCACAATGGTAAATATAGACCTCTTGAATCAATCAACTAAAAAGAGGTTTTTAGATTTATTTTTACTTTCCCTATCTTCCATTACCATTAGTTTTAAAGCTAATAGATTTTACTGGACATACAAAAATGGATGACATCTTTAAAGAGCTCATTCCTAACCTTCCATCATAATCATTCTCCACCTTTCAATGACAAATATCACAAGCTATACTATAATGAAAAAAGTCAACTGGATCAAAAATTATAGCTGCATACTATTACTGAATCAAAAATAGCTTTTCCTTAATAGCCCTAGTAGGTTAATAGGTATGATTCTTTTTTTAAAACTGATCAATTTAGGGGTGCCTGGGTGGCTCAGTCATTAAGCAACTGCCTTTGGCCCAGGATCCTGGGATCGAGCCCTGCATTGAGCTCCCTACTCAACAGGAAGCCTGCTTCTCCCTCTCCCACTCCCCCTGCTTATGTTTCCTCTCTCACTCTCTCTGTCAAATAAATCAATAAAATCTTTTAAAAAAAAAACTTGATCAACTTAGTTCATAATTTTTGAGATGTAGCTACTGTTCTGCTAAAATTATTACCTTTGTAATTAAAGCCATAACTTAAAACAACACAGAACTCTATTAGGTAACATACCATTCTGGCACTCTTTGGAGAAAATTCATTGCAGCTTTACAGTTTTTCATAGTGAGACTCACAAGAATTTTCTCCACTGCAAGATGAGGGAAATTACTACAAAGGAAAAAAAAAATCTTCCCTTAAAAAACCAGAAGTCATGTAAAGCATTCTTTACACTTACATGTCATGTCTGGCTGTAAATCCTGACTTCTAAAACCTGGATCCAAAATTAAAATTTCTTTCCTCTGTACTGAATTTTTTAACAACTAAAACAAGAATTAAGAAGCAGACATTTTAGGTCACTATCATTTTCAATACTTTCTGGCAGCAGGCTCGTACAATTTTTAAAAATCATTTCTGAAATTAAATAGATTATGAAATTAAAGCAAAATAGCACTAGGATCCAAAGGTCTGTCATGCAGTCCTTTGGTCCCGCCTACCAGCTGTGGAAAGGTTAAAAGGGCAAGCTGCTCCCCACTCCTGCTGTTCAAGCCTCATTCTGTCTGTCTCTAGCATCCTCCCCCCATTAGCAGAACACCCGTCACTCAGAACATACTCTCATTATGATTCCACGATACGTCTGCATCAGACATATGTTCAGACGAACCCAGTCATAGAAAATTGCAAAGAGGGCGCCTGGGTGGCTCAGTGGGTTAAAGCCTCTGCCTTCGGCTCAGGTCATGATCCCAGGGTTCTGGGATCGAGCCCCACATCGGGCTCTCTGCTCAGCAGGAGGCCTGCTTCCTCCTCTCTCTCTGCCTGCCTCTCTGCCTACTTGTGATCTCTCTCTGTCAAATAAATAAATAAAATCTTTAAAAAAAGAAAAGAAAATCACAAAGAACACAAAAGTGCTCAAAGAATTGTAATTCCTATTATTCAGGCACATCCCCCTTGTTCTCCCTGTCTCGGCGGAGAGAAGAACAAAGTAAAAGAACATAAACAGAGATCCAAGCATAGAGACGCAGAACAGTGTAAAAACAAAGGGACTGTTAGTACTTGGAGTTAACTCTGAGAAATGCTGCATTACCACTGCAAAAAAAAGAAACAAAAAAAGCTACCTCGATTCAAACAATGGAGAGTGTACCTGACAACACAAAGAGCAGCAGCGCGCTAACAAACACACTTTACCTGTGAAGAACTGGAGGCAGCTCCGTACTGTCTTCCAAGTCATCCTCTAACTGATAGAGTAAGAGCCATTTCATTATCGATTCCTTTAAAGAACAACTTCTATTTACTTCACATATACTCTGCTCTACTCCTGTTGTTACGGTTTCTGGAACCACACAGATGGTCATTGCCAGAGTCAAGCAGCTGACTGCAGGACTACAACAAAGCAGAGGACGGCCGCTGTTAAAAGTCAGCTTTTTTTTCAATCCTAAAAGTTCTTTATTTTCTTTAACACATCTACTACAGGTTGATGATTTGCAATAGGGTGGCATCATGAGAATAATCAAAGGTAGACTGAGTGTGACAGAAGACCGACAAAGTGTTTCACACCCTCGAGTGATAGAACCAGAGAGGCCAGAATGGGAGAAAAGCACTGCAAAAGGAGACTCCGTGTATATTCCTGCAGGAAAACCAGCAATGCATCCATTTTAAGCGTTACCAGCTCACTTCCAACTTCCTTCCCTCAAGAACAATTTGAATCTCTCAGGCATCTCAAGTCTCTCAGGGAGTAAAGCTTCAGCCCGAGGCTTAGGCTCTTTTGCGTTAAGTCTTCAAGACAAGCTTCCTGAGTTCCTACGAGTAAATCCCTTAGAAGGATTCAAATTTCTTGTTCAACAGCAGACTGAGTTTCTGGACTCCGTGTCCCTGGGTCAGGTCATAACTCCAAGCTTTGCACTCATTTGAAATTTGGTAACCAGCCTCTTTGCTATAAAATAAGCTTTCTAAGGTAGAAAGACCTTGTCTATCTCAATCACCACTGAGCTGCTACTAATGCTTAAGACGACGCCCAACAGGTGTGCGTGCAGAGTGAACGTCTGACTAAGTGAACACAAAAGATGGTGAGAAGTCTGATTACATCTGAGAAAACTATCTCTTATCATGACTGTAGCACTACTAAAAAAAAAATATGGATACTGAACAGTAAGTACTTAATACGCAATTAAAGATAAAAGAAATTTAAACACTTAATTCTTTAAAATTGGCCTTAGTAATCTCTCTACACTTGAAACTACATTTACATTTATTTACTTATTAAAGACTCCCTGGACAAACAACACAAACATCTAAAATCGAGTTTAACATACTGTTAACTCAAGTTACAAACTATAAAACTGGCAGGAAAAAAGTATACATGTCTATACATAAATCTCTTACAATACATAATCAACTTACCATGAAGGTCTGCAGGCTGACCCAGTAAATAACTTCCAAAATTCTCTATCAACCTCAATTAAACCGCCTTGAATTACGGCTCCAAGTAAACCAAAGTTTTCAGCTTGTATCTGCTCAGAACTTATACCACGAAAGGTAAGAGACCAAATTTTAATCCAGAATTTCAATAAATCTGACTTCTGTGAGCCTTCTAGGTTTGATTTCTTGCCTTGACACAATGCAACTTCCATAAGGCATCGTAACACGTAGGGCGTGCGCTCCCCGTGTCGACGCTGAGGTAGAAGCTGGTACAGTATCATCAGTAGTGGTAATGACTCAGAGTTAGGTAAACTTGAAGGATATTTTGATATTAACTGGGTTGTAATCTGTAACCTAGATAAAAGGATAATTGAAATGAAAATTATTCAAGTCCATGAACAAACTAAAAGAAAACAAATATATGGACATAGCACTCTTACAATAAATAACCTAGGGTATCACCATCATTTTTTTTTAAGATATTATTTATTTATTTGACAGAGAGAGAGATCATAAGTAGGCAGAGAGGNTATATGGACATAGCACTCTTACAATAAATAACCTAGGGTATCACCATCATTTTTTTTTTTAAGATATTATTTATTTATTTGACAGAGAGAGAGATCATAAGTAGGCAGAGAGGCAGGCAGAGAGAGAGGAGGAAGCAGGCTCCCTGCTGAGCAGAGAGCCCGATGCGGGCCTCAATCCCAGGACCCTGAGATCATGACCTGAGCTGAAGGCAGAGGCTTTAACCCACTGAGCCACCCAGGCGCCCCCCATCATTATTTTCCATACTACTCTCAAAATAAACTGGCTCTTAATATTCTTTAATCCCTGCTTCCTCAAGTGGCAGGAAGAATGACAACTATCTGGCTATGTAGGTGAGTTGTCCTATTTGAGTTGTCCTATTTCCCTTATATAAAAACTTTGAGGAATAACTAAATTAGGGGCACCAGGGCTGGCTCAGTTGGTACAGCAGGTGACTCCTGATCTCAGAATCATGAGTTCAAGCCCCACACTAGGCATGGAGCCTACTTAAAAACAAAACTAAACTATATTAGAATTTTCTACTTCTAGTTATCACATCCATCCTTGCTCTTTAGACACCAGTAATATTCCTCCAAAATGAGAAAACAAAAAAACCAAACTGGTTTTCCTAGACATTCAGTTAATTCAATAAATACCTGCTATGAGTTCTCTATAATGTGAAGTACTCAAGAGGAACTTTACCTTATTCATCCCTGAGTCCCTAATGCTTGGCAAACAGCACACGTATTCAAGAACTAACCCCTGACTAAATGGAAAAATTGAGGAATCTGAAATAGGGATCCTGCACCATATAGAAAAAACATGAAGGTAAGCAACAGGTATCTAAATCAAGATGCTTCCCCCTCACAACTCAGTTACATTTAAATAGGACATCAACATGGTAAAAATCAAGGCCCGGATCACATGAGTTTAACTGTCATCTACAGACTTCTAAGTGTCCTTGGCCAAGCTGCTTAACCTTTCCCAGTTTCACTCTCTTTTAGGTAAAGCAAACAGGCTGAGCTGGATGAAGTCTAAAGATTCCTACCAGGGCACCTGGGTGGCTCAGTGGGTTAAAGCCTCTGCCTTCAGCTCAGGTCATGATCACAGGATCCTGGGATCGAGGCCCGAATCAGGCTCCCTGCTCAGCAGGGAGCATGCTTCCTCCTCTCTCTCTGCCTGCCTCTCAGCCTACTTGTGATCTCTCTGTCAAATAAATAAATAAAATCTTTAAAAAAAAAAAAAGATTCCTATCACATCTAATATCGTGTGGTATCACAGAACTTCACAATTTATTTAACCATTTGAGTAACTGTGTATGCTGTACACAGCAAATTTTTTAAAAAGGCAACCTTTTACTGTGGCACCTTGTCCAAATCAGTCTGTGATTTCTGAATGCCATCTTTAATTTCTGCGTGCTAAAATCTCTTTGTGTGCAGACGTACAGCTCAGCGCACTCCATGCCTACTGGGCGGCCATCCTCCCATCTTCCCTGCTAAGGCTCCCTGCTTTGGAGAGGTGGCCCTCTGGCCCAGGCTCCAGCACATAAGCCTTGGTGGTTGATTGCCAGAGGGCCTAGCAAGCCCCTTCCCCTTCACCAGGGACTGGTTTCACAGTGGACAATGGACCTAGTTATGGCCAGGCCGTTCTACTGGAGGGCTTGTAAGAAAAACTAAATGAGACTAAAATGACACTGGAAGAGAAAACAGTAATATTTTTACCAAGGCACAAGATCAAAATCACTCTGTGACTTCTGAAGATGATCTTTTATGACTTCCCAGCCTAATTCTATCTTCTTCTTTTTGCAAGGTGCGCTATAATCATTAAGTTCTCTTTGGGTGGTAGTATAAGACTGAGAAATCTCCAAAGATCTAGTATCATCATTAAAAATCTGTAAGATAACAAAAAGAAAATCTTTTTTTAAAAAAAATACAGATTCTGTTTTTTATGAGGGAAAAAAATGCTCCTCCTCAAATGAAGACACAAGGAAGGCACAGAGCAAGAGTAATAAAGAAACACATAAATATGATAACACAGGAACAAACATTTTGCATGACTATAGTAGCTCTCTCAAAAACAGGTATTACCAAGTTATTAGTTTTGTCTCCCAGAAACATTTGCATCAAGACATCTAAAAGTAAAGCAAAATGTTTTCAATGGATTAAATTTAAAATTTCTTTTGATTAAAAAAAGGGATTATGGGACACCTGGGTGGCTCAGTCGGTTAAGCGTCTGCCTTCAGCTCAGGTCATGATCCTAGGGTCCTGGGATCAAGTCCCGCATCGGGCTCCTTGCCCAGCCAGGAGTCTGCCTCTCCCTCTGCCTGCCACTCCCCCAGCTTGTGCGTGTGAAACTCGCCCCCCAGACAAATAAACAAAAAAAACTTAAAAAAAAACTGAAGAAGAAAAGTTCATCACTAGTTTTCACCAAGTTCCTATGTGCACAATAATTACTAAGTCAGAACAGCAATTCCAAATACAGACTTTTGGAAGGAACAGTTACATATCCAAAGCAATTTTACAAGGCTTTTTAACAGAACACACGTTTAAAAAAACCAGTAAAGGGGAAACTAATGGATAACTTCAAAATGTGACAAGACCTATTATACCTGGTGACAAATATCTGCCATCAACTCAATCAAGTTTTCCTTGACAGCAACATTACGAGAGCCTGAAGAATACTTCCCTCTGCTTCCTATATGGCTTATCTCGTTAATTAGCAGATCATATAAGTTATACAGGATACTCTTCCATTTACTTGATTCATAAGCACCTGTAATTCAAAAAATTAAAATACAATTTACATCTACACTCCATTTGTATTGGCAACTCCCACAGAACCATTCAGCTCTTAAGGTGGAAACTGGTCCGACTGTCCATTCTGTACTAGGGCCTCTTCAGACAATACCCTGGCAGGCTCTACTTTATAATGGTGTCTGCCTCACACTCGGTTATTTGTTATAAGATTCTTCTATAATCTGACCTAACTTTCTCTAGTCAACTCCATCAAAATCCCAATCAAAACTTAATTTCTCCTCTCCTCTGAGGCAAATACAATTAATATGTCCCGTCATTTATATGAGGACCAAGTTCTCTGTACGTCATTAAGAGAAAAACCTTACAAGTTCCTTTAGCGTACAAATGACATGTTGCCCTTCTCCTCATTCTAGTCGTCTGTCCCTAAACACACTACAGTCCACTTACATCCCTCTTGAAATGGTGACTCTACAAAATCTGAAGGACATGATATGCCCACTGTGATCTGACCAGACCAGTATGGGTAACAAAAGAGCTCTTACTTCCCACAGAGAACCATAAAATCTATCAGGGTAGGCTAAAACCCTTGAGTGTTTCTGGAAGAATTATCATCCTGCCAATTTCCAATTCACCATAAATACACAGTTAACCAAAACCCTAAACATATGTCCTCTCCTGGATAAGCCTGATCATCCTGACGAGAGCTGTGTGATAGAGGAAACCCTACAAATATCCACCATTCTTTGACTTACAGTGGTTTCATGGGCTATAATTACAACTAACTTTACATAGAAAAAGAGCCCCTTAAACATAGTTACTTTTTTTTTTCGCTTTTTAAACTGCTTTATTATCATCACAGTATGTAATAAACATTTTTCCATGCAAGTTGATGAAACTCCCCTGCTGAGAAAAACTTCCAGACTAAGTCAAAATGAAATCTTCAATTAGAAAAATGACAGAACATCACAGGTTCACAGTAAAGGGTACATCAAGAAAATGTAACTTTGGGAAGCAGGGGGTTTATTATTATTAACCTCAGTATTCAAGGCATAAGGCAAAACTCATCATGATGGTCATGGTGAGGAGGATCGCCTATAAGAATGTGCAAACTGTACCTCAACTGAAGCTCCCTAATTTTCCTCCTTAGCTCTCTCATCTCCTCCATGAATCGTTCGTATCATCTGCATCTCCATCTATCATGTCAAGGTTATTGACAAGCCTGTTGGGCATATCCTCTCTAACATCATGGGTAGGTGGGGCCCAACCCGCTCTAATATTTCCTCCAGGCTCCTGGCCTTCACCACCTCCCAAAGGGTGGGCTTCTCCTTCATGCTGCACCGGAGCCTGCTCGTCTCCTTTGCTTTCCTGGGGAACATTTTCCATGTTGAGATTTGTTTCCTGATTATTCTTCCTGCAGGGATCAGAAGCAGTCTTCCTCTCTTAGCCTTGAAATCTGCTGCGCCAACCGCCCTAAAGACCTGCTACGGATCAGGGTCAGCTTCTACGACTTCCTCCTTCCCTGGGCTACAGGCTCGCCTGCCTTCAAGGAATAGCGAGACGGCGCACAGCCACAAACAACTATCAGACTGCAACTAGGAGGAGACAAGGATCCACGCGTCAGCTCTAGGTCTCGTAGGGGCCACGTCCGTGTGAGCTCAGATACCCAATTACGGTTCCCACCTGCATTTAGACAGTTACTTTTGAAATAAACTGGCCATCATAATTTTCCACCATTTTAGCTGTTTCTCAATGGAGCTTGATTTCCTAACAAGGGCCTTACACTAGCCATAATGAATTTGTCCAAAGGTTAGTACAGGCTCGAAGGTAAACACAGTCTGAGCATGAGGGAACCCACTCAGTTCCAGTTCCACCCAGTAAAATTCCTGTCCACTGAATGAAGCTACACAATCTAAGATTTTTTTTAAGATTATTTTTAACTGAGGTATAACTGACATAGGACATTAATTTTGGATGTACAACATAATTATTTGGTATTTGTATACATTCTGAAATGATTACAATGTGTCTGGTTAACACACTTTATGTAGATAACAAAAAAAAAGTTTTTTCTTTGTGATGGGAACTTTTAAGATCTACTCTCTTAGCCACTTTCAAATATGTACTACCTGTTAACAAGCAACACTCTCTTGGTGAAACACAGATGAAATGGTATCAAAGGAGGAGAAGTCATTCATTTCCGGTTTTCCCAGCAAACAGGAGCCTGGATTAAGTATGAGGTTTAAGGGGGCAGGACACGTCTCCCTGACATACTGACTAATCTCTGTTTGTAGTCCACATTTATCTCTTTTACCTCCTAATAAAAGCAGTGTATAGACACACAAGACCCTGCCTTCTCTAAACTCTTTTACACTCCAGTCTGTGTAATCCCTTTCGGCACCTAATTATTGCTGGTAATCAGCTCCTACAGGGAACAGTGTCTCCTATTTATCTGTGTTCCTCATAATACTTACGAATGTACTAAACAAGTGGTAAGGCATGACAGGATTTGCTACCACACCTTCAAATTCTTAAAAAAAAAAAAGTGCGAGGAACATCCTCAAGACTAATACCATTCACCAAGCACTACAATTCAGAGAAAGGTCATAACCTCCCACGAAATACAAATTTCATACTTAAGCATCTATGTTTCAATAAAGAAGCAAATTCAATGGGCGCCTGGGGGGCTCAGTGGGTTAAAGCCTCTGCCTTCAGCTCAGGTCATGATCTCAGCATCCTGGGATGGAGCCCCCACATCGGGCTCCCTGCTCAGCAGGGAGCCTGCTTCCTCCTCTCTCTCTCTCTCTGCCTCTCTGCTTACTTGTGATCTCTCTGTCAAATAAATAAAATAAAAAAAAAAAGCAAATTCAAAACAGCAAAAACTTTTATACCTTTTTCTTGAGTCTTGGCTCCCTGTGGATGATGCACATAAATTTGCAGTTGAAATAATTCAATAATTACTTCTTTTAAGGAATCATTAAGTCTATGTTGAGTCCAAATATAAAGCAAGGTAGGAAGAATTTCATCTCCTAATTGACACACTTGAATTCGAAAGTTAACAGCCAAGGTCTTGAGGAAGATAACAAATGCTGCTAAGATGTGATTTAGACCTGCAGAGCTCTTTTCTTGTCTGTCACAGAAAATAAACAGACTCAGTTGGTGTAACAAGGCAGAAAAATGTACACTGAAGGCAGTTATGAAGTTGCATATTGAAAAGGAAAAAAAATATCTAATCTTCAAGTAACAGTAGCCTGTTTCAGAACTATTCAGAAAAAAAAAATGTGAGCAGAACTACAAAGCAACAAACGAAACAGCTTTTAGTTGGTGCTGAGTCATCCTTCCTACCAGCTCTGTGGGGCTGAAACACTGTGCAAATGATACAAAACTGATCTGTTAACACCACCACTTACACAATGTTTCACATGACAGACTGGGTAATGTCACACAAATGTAAGACACTGACATCGCCAAAATACGCTAATTTTTTTTTCTTAGTGTATCTCTCTTCAAAAACGGAGAAAATGAAACCACGTTAAGAGGACATTTTGCTTTTCCTCTCACTAGATAAGCAACACTGATCTTCCACGTAAGAACATCATTTTCACATTATGTCTGCCTTTGGATATTCAGGAAGCGTAAAGCTGACATCTTCCTTGGGAATCTACTAATTCTCCTATAATGAGCCAGTTGGTTTTTTTTTAATCCGTAACATTTTTAGTTACTGGATCTAAAGCACAGTCTCGCAAGAAGATCAACGGGCTTTCAATACAAAACAAAACAAAAGTAGATTAGATTACCTTGCATGCTGAATAGCCTTGGAAAAGAAATCCAAAAATTTGGAATTTAATCCATCAGTTTGCGAACAGCATCCTTTGGTCACAGCATGAATTATTCTAGCCACTAAAACTCTATTAATGTCTTGTGCAGGTTTAAGGTACAGACTGAAGTACACAGAGAACAATTCTAAAAAAAAAAAACATTAGTTATTAAAAAGAAATTTTAATTTCTATTGAAGCAATTAATTTAAAGGTTCTGATTTAATTTAATTTCAATATTCCAGGCCACCTGGGTGGCTCAGTCAGTTAAACGTCCAACTTGGTTTTGGCTCAGGTTGTGATCTTGGGGTCCTGGGATTAAGTCCCCATCAGGTTCACACTCAGTGGGAAGTCTGCTTGAGATTCTCTCTCTCTCCCCCCTTCACTCTGTCCCCATTTGCTCGTTCTTTAAATAATCTTTTTAAATAAATTTCAGTAATCCCATATAGAGAAAAAGATTTAAAATTATACTATTTTACATTGAATATGGTAAAAGTATTACATTAATATTTGATTTTATTTTACGTAAACTGCCTTCAAGAGAGGAACGACTTTTGGCCAGAGAGTACGTGCAGCCAGCCCTCAGACAAGCTGCTTGACTTTTCCACATCTGTGTCCCTTCCTCTGGGTCTAACAAAGCACATGGCACAGTGCACCGGCCACTGCTCATCTTCAGGCAGTATGGTTAATAACGAGTGTAAAACGCATCAAGAATGCTGTCAAGGGGCTGAGATTTTACTCTACATGTAACCTAAGGGATCAGCATGCCAGTTTCACAGATGCTGGCAGAAGACATACTACTCCTGATTGAGTACCTTCCTTTCTGCACAAATTCCTCAATCCCTAAGCCAACATGAAGAGGGACAGGTGACACATGTGCAAACAGTGAGAGAATGCTCAAGCTTTCGGCAACACACAGGCAGACAGCAAACCTGTCCTTGGCTCTGAGAAAGCCATCATCTCTGTCACCATCTCCACCCTCCAAGGTTCACTATACACACACACGTAACGACTGAGCCACCCAGGCACCCCTACACACACATACTTAAAAAACAGGAATGAAGCAGTCAGGGTCGCTCGAAAGTATGCGGAAACAGTGAGATGCACGGAGAATCCTCTCCCATAACCAGGAAAACCAAAGCTGCTAATGCAGGATTTGCTCCCCATATAAATAACAACAGAGTCTTTGGCTGGTAAAACGAATGAGAGTAACACCTATGGGTATCTTCCTTTTCAATTGTATTTATCACATAATTCCAGAGAGATAATTTAAAATCAGATTTCAAATACAAAAGAATAAAGACAATATAAATACCTCAAACATTATAGTAAGGAAAATGATTGTTCAAATGATTCCTATCACATCTGACAGTAATTTATACAACTCTGCATCAGTGCTTCCCAAAGTTCTGCCATCACAATACCTACATGGTTAAAAACTGTGAGTTAATACACAGAAATGTGGAAACAAGAAAACAGGAACCAGGCGGTGGGGAGGGCATACGCTCCTGGATGGCTCCGTCGGTGAAGTGTCTGACTTCAGCTCAGGTCATGATCTCAGGATCCTGGAATCGAGCCCCACATCGGGCTCTGCTCTCAGTGGGGCATGTGCTTGTCCCCTCCCTCTCCTCTGCCCCCCACCCCAGCTAGTGCGCGCTTTCCCTCTCTCTGTCTCTAATAAATAAAATCTTAAAGAAAAAAAAACAGGAGCAGTTATCTTGATCATTTCCCTCTTACTACCTGATAGGAGCTGAGAGATGAAATGAGAAAGCCAACTGTCTTCGATTAAAGCTCAAGCTTTAAGCCTTTTGTTANCAGGAGCAGTTATCTTGATCATTTCCCTCTTACTACCTGATAGGAGCCGAGAGATGAAATGAGAAAGCCAACTGTCTTCGATTAAAGCTCAAGCTTTAAGCCTTTTGTTAGTTGGGGGAAGTGACCCCAACGCTCACAGAATCCCACATACTATCCTAGTGAGTGGTTAAAAAAACTGGCATAAGACATTCAGTGAAGCATAGAGGTTCAACATCCTCAAAAAAAAAAGGGGGGGGGGGCGCCTGGGGGGCTCAGTGGGTTAAAGCCTCTGCCTTCAGCTCAGGTCGTGATCTCGGGGTCCTGGGATCGAGGCCCGCATAGGGCTCTCTGCTCGGCAGGGAGCCTGCTTCCTCCTCTCTCTCTGCCTGCCTCTCTGCGTACTTGTGATCTCTCTCTCTCTCTGCCAAATAAATAAATAAAATCTTTAAAAAAAAAAAAAGGCTGTAGGACGTGACTCCAGGTGAATTCACTTCCTCTGTGAACTCAGCAACAACAACAAAGCTCAAAGAACAGACAGTGAAGGAACATGGTAATAAAAAGAGCTTCTGGAGTTAGTAAAATTCAATGAACTGTCGATTCTTTGGGACTTTATACATAGACAATCACGCTACCTGCAAACAGGAACAGTTTCCTTTCTTCTTTCCAAACTGGATGCCTTTCCTTTCCGCTCCTTGCCTAGCTGCCCTGGCTAGAACCTCCAGACAGGGGTGAACAGGAGTGGGGAGAGCAGACACCCCTGTCCCATTCCCAACTTCTTTTATGAAAGGTTTTAAATCATGGATTCAATTTCTTTAATAGCTACAGAACGATTCGGATTTCCCATTGCATATTGGGTGAGTTCTGACAAGGAGTGCTTCTAAGGAGCTGGCCCGTGTAAATTCAGTGGTCAAGCTGATGAGCAGGGGGTTGTTCATAGTGCTCTTAATACTCTTCTAACTCCTGCAGGATGGCAATTATATCCATTTCCTTCCTACTCTCAGCAATTTGTGTCCTCTTTTTTATTTTAGTCACTTTTACTAAAGGTTCTAGATTTCACTGATGTTTTCAAAGAATCAGCTTTCTATTCCATTAAATGTTCTCTTTTGTTTTTCTGTTTTCAATTTCAGTGATTTCTGCTCTTCTGTTTGCTTCAAAGTTTTTGGTTTTGTTTTTCCAGCTTCTTGAGATGGAAGTTAAGATTACTGATTTGATATTTTCCCCTCTTTTGTAATATAAGCAATTAGTCCTTAAATTATCCTCTCAACATAACTTCAGCTGCATTCTACAAATTTTGACATGTTGTATTTTCTCATTTTCATCCAGTTCCAAGTTTACTTTGATTTCCTCTGAGACTTTTTCTTTGACCCATGAATTGAGATGTGTGACTGATTTTCACAAAAGTACTACAAAGGACAAAGGGCACTATGGTAGAAATAAAGAGAAGAGCAAATTTAGGAAAGGCAATCAGAAAATGGCAGTGACATTTAAGCCAAGACCTGCAGGAGGAGAAGAAAGCAGCCACACAAAGGGGAGCCTTTGCTAAGAAAAGGACAAATGCCACGAGGGGAGAAAGGCCTTGCACTCTCGACACACAGGGCCTGAGATGATCCACAGCGGTGTCAGAAGGAAATACTAGAACTCTTCTTTTAAATTAAAATTAAATACAAATAAAAACCAATCTTTAGGGGTTGGCCTGGGTGGCTCTGTCAGTTGAGCGTCTGCCTTATTCATTTCAGGTCGTGACCTTGGGGTCTTGGGATCGAGCCCTGCACTAGGCTCCCTGCTCGGCACAGGGTCTGCTTCTCCCTCCCTCTCTGCCCCTCTCCACCTTGTGAACACGAGCGTGTACACACGCTCACTCTCTAATAAGTAAATCTTCTTTAAAAAGTCAAGATTTACTGATATTTAATATGGAAATCAACAATAGCCAGTTTGGAAGATAGCTTTGGCAGCTTCTTACAAAATTAAACATACTTTTACCATATGATCCAGCAATCACACTTGGTATTTACCCAAATGAGTTGAAAACTTTATCTGCACATGGATGTGTACAGCAGCTTTATTCATAATTGCCAAAATTTGGAAGCAATCAAGATGTCCTTCAGTAAATGAATGGATAATTAAACTGTGGTACATGCAATGAAATAATATTTGGTGCTAAAAAGAAATCAGCTATCAGGCCACAAAAAAACATGGAGGAACCTTAAACGCGTATTACTAAGTAAAAGAAGCCCACGTGGAAAGACTACATAATGTATGATGCCAACTAAATGACATTCTGCAAAAGGCAGAATCAGAGAGACAGTAAAAAGATCGCTGGTTGCTGGGGATCAGCAGGAGGGAAGGATGAACAGGCAGAACACCGAGGACGCCAGTGAAACTATTCTACCTGATGCTATGATGGCAAATGCGTGTTACTGTATGTACATTTGTCAAAATCTACAGAACGTACACCAGGAGCGATCCTAACGCAAACTCTGAACTTGGGGTGAGATGAGGTGTCAGCGTAGGTTTGCCGTCTGAAACAAACGTGTCCCTGTGGTACAGGATGTTGACAGCAGAAGAAGCTATGCATGTGTGACAGGGGGTTTGTGGGAACCCCCTACTTCCTGCTCAATTCTGCTATGAATCTGAAATTGCTCTAAAGAGATCAAGTCTGTTTTTAAGAAAATGTATGGAAACCACCGGGTTAGAGAAATCTGAATAAAGGCCACTGTAGCTAGAACACAGAAATCCGCAGGATGGGGTGGCTTGTAGTTACGGCCTGATAGGTAGGCAGAAGCAAAATGACCCAGTGCTTCCAAGGCCTAGAAAAGGAGTCCCTATTTTATCCTAGTTGTACAGGAAAAGACACTAAAGGTTTTCAGTATTTCTTCCTTCCTACCTTATTAGGAAAACTACCTTCTTCCTTGGGATAATCCTAGGGCTCTCTTTCTTTGGAACCCCTTATTCTCAGAAAACACAGAGGGGCGCCTGGGTGGCTCAGTTGATTAAGCATCCGACTCTTGATTTCAGCTCAGGTCACAATCTCAGGGTGGTGGGATCGAGCCCCAGGTCCAGGTTCCACACTGGGCACGGAGCCTGCCTGGGATTCTCTCTCCCTCTCCCTTTGTCTCCCAACCCTCCACCCCACTCCTATGCGCAAGTGCTCTCTCCAAAAAAATAAAAATTAAAAAAAAAAAAACAAAAAAACCACAGCCCATTTGTTGTGTACTCAACCACTGTCTTTGAATGGACTCCTTCCCATTACTCTTTTTTTTTCTTTTAAAGATTTTATTTATTTATTTGACAGAGAGAGAGAGAGATTACAAGCAGGCAGAGTGAAAGGAAGAAGGCGGCTCCCTGCCGAGCAGAGAGCCCGATGCGGGCCTTGATCCCAGGACCCTGAGACCATAACCTGAGCCGAAGGCAGAGGCTTTAACCCACTGAGCCACCCAGGCACCCTCTTCCCATTACTCTTATATACACTCCAGTCACTCCCATCTTTAACAGGCTCCCTCTTTCCCTTCCCTGTACAACCAAAGCTTTTGAAAGTGCTGTATTTGCTAATCCTTCCCCTCACCTGTCGCTCACACTTTCACATCAGTCTCTTACGGAACTGAACACCATCACCCAACAGATTCTAATTGCCGTATCTAGAATAATTCTCCCAACAAGAGCAGATACACATTCTTTTCAAGTGGATATGGAGTACTCACCAAGTCAGACCTCATCCTGGGTCATAGAAGAAACCATAACAATTGTAAATAACTTAGATGATAAAAAGTATGTTTTCTGACCATCATGTATTTAGACTGAAAACTATAAAAGGGAAAACAAAACAAAACAACGGGAAAATATCCCCAAACAATTGGAAACTAAACAACACCCTTTGAAATAATCCAGAGGTTAAAGAACTGTCAAGAAAAACTAGAACGTATTTTAAACTGAAGAAAAATGAAAATCCATCATAGTTAAAATGTGTGAGATACGACAAAGCACTCTTTAGAGAAAAATATATTGCATTAAAGGCACATATGAGGGAAGACACTCTCAAATCAATGACCTAAGCTTCTGTCTTAAGAAACTAGAGAACAAATTAAGTTCAAAATAAACATAAGAAAAGAACTAATAATAAGATGAGAAATCAGTAATGAAAGAGGCAATACCACTACAGACCTACATACGTTAAAAGGATAAAAAAGCAATAACATTTGAGAACAACTTTACGCTCCTACATTCAACAGCTTAGGTAAAATGTACAAATTCTTAACCAAATTATCAAAGCTAACTGAAAAATAAACTAAATATTCCTGTATCTATTAAAGAAACTGATTTCATAGTTAAAAACCGTCAACAACCACTTCCAAATTCAATCTAGGAATCTATATAAAGGATAATATATCATGCCTAGTGGAGTATATCCCAGGAACACAAGGGAGACTTGACCTATGAAAAATTCATCAGTGTAGGGGCACCTGGGTGGCTCAGTCAGTTAAGTGTCCGCCTTCGGCTCAGGTCATGATCCCAGGGTCCTGGGATCGAGCCCCACGTCGGGCCTCCAGGTCAGCAGGGAGTCTGCTTCTGCCTCTCCCCCCTGCTCGTGCTCTGTCTCTTTCTCTCTCTGTCTCAAATGAATCAAAAAAAAAAAAAATCTTTAAAAAAAAGAAAAATGCATCAGTGTAATTCATCCTATCAAGAGACTAAAGAAAAACCCATAGGATTATCTCAAGAGATGAAGAAAGAAATTTAACAAAATTCAATATCCGCTCATGATAAAAACCATGAGCAACTAGAAACTGAAGAGAAAGTCGTCAATCCATGCTGATAGCCAATATCATGCTTAACGGTTAAATATTGAATGCTTCCCCCTAAAACCAGGAACAGAACAAGGTGTGCTCTCACAACTACTATTCAAAATTATACTGGGGGAAAAATTCCAAAACTCCTAGAAGAAAACATAGAGGAAAAGTTTTATGATGTTGGATTTGTTAACGATCTCCTGGAAGTGACACCAAAGGCAAAGGCAACAAAAAAGTATATAGGGGCGCCTGGGTGGCTCAGTGGGTTAAAGCCTCTGCTTTCGGCTCAGGTCATGATCTCAGCGTCCTGGGATCGAGGCCCGCATCGGGCTCTCTGCTCAGCGGGGAGCCTGCTTCCTCCTCTCCCTGTCTCTCTGCCTGCCTCTCTGCCTACTTGTAATCTCTCTCTCTGTGTCAAATAAATAAATAAAATCTTTAAAAAAAAAGTATATAGATTACTTGTACTCATCAAATTAAAACTTCTGTATGCCTGAGTGGCTCAGTCACTTAAGTGTCTGCCTTCAGCTCAGCTCATGATCCTAGGGTCCTGGGATCAAGTCCTGCATCAGGCTCCCTGCTCAGAAGGAGTCTCCTTCTCCCTCTACCCCTCACTCTGCTCGTGCTCGCTATCTCTCTCAAATAAAGTCTTAAAAAAATATTTTAAAAAATAAAACTTTCATGTATCAAAGGACACTATCGTCATCAGAGTTAAAGGCAACCCATGAAATGCAAGAGAATATCTGCAGACCATATCTCTGATAAGGGATTAATATACAGAAATTATAAAGAACACCTACATTTCAACAACAAAACAACCCAATTAAAAACCGGACAAAAGATGTGAATACTTTCCAAAAGATGATAGACAAATGGCCAATTAGCATACGAAAAATTCAGCAATTCAGCAAAAAATTCAACATCACATAGTCATTACAGAAATGCAGATCAAAACCCCAATGAGATACCACTTTACATACACTGACATCAGGATGGCTGATACCAACACAAGAAAAAGAGTTAAGTGTTGGTAAGGACGCAGACAAACTGAAAACCTGTGATTGCTGGTGCGTCTGTGAAACGGGTAAAGGGATGTAGACATTGTAGAAAACAGTTTGGTGGTCGTTCCTCAATAAATTAAACACAGAATTAGTCTGTGATGCAGCAATTCCATGTCTGGATAAATACCCAAAAGAACTGAAAGAAAGGACTCAAAGAACTATTTTGTACACTCGTGTTCATAACAGCATTATTCATAATACCCAAAAGCCAGAAACCACTCAAGTGTCCAACGACAGATGAATGGATAAACAAAAAGGAGTGTATACATACAACTCAGCCTTAAAAAAGGAAGTAAACACCAAGACATGCTGCCGCGTGGATGAACACTGCAAACATGAGTGAAATGAGCACAATAACATATTCACAAAAGGACAAATATGACTTCACTTACAGGAGGCAGCCAGAGTAGTCAAACCCACAGACACAGAAAGCAGAATGCTTGTCAAAGGCTGTGGGAGGGGGAGAAGGGAGCTGTTTTTTATTGAGGACAGTGTTTCAGTTTGGGAAGATGACCAAGTGTTGGGAATGGAAGGTGATGGCTGCTCAACAAGGTGGATACACTTAATGCCACTGAACTATACTTAAAAAGGGTTAAAATGGTAAATTTTATGTGGCGTACATTTCACCATTTAAACAAATCATACTGAAGGTCCCCGCCAATACAATACAGCAGAAAAAAAACAGGTTAAAGTCACATGGCTTAGAAATGTGGGGGGGAGATGCAGATAATATATGACTGTCTAAAGAGAAAATCCCATGGAAGCTACAACAGAGCTCCTAGATTTAATGAGGGACTGTAGCAAGGTCCCCCCAGGACACAACATTAATGACACAAAAACCACCTGTATGATAGCAATGAACATGGAAATTGAAATTTTTTAAATTACACAATTTGAAACTACTGCAATATAAATCTAATAAAAATACATAAATTCTGTATGCTAAGAGTCATAAAACACTGATTTCTTTACGTCAAAAAAACCCTAAACAAATGAAGAGATGTATCATGTTCACAGACTGGCAAACTCCACATGGTGATGAAGTCTGTTCTTCTGTCTTGTTTGGATGGAGGTTCCTGCGATCTGTCCTACATGACCGACCACCCCGACTGCACGTGCGCAGGCAGGCGAAAGAAGGGGGGGGTTTGTGAGACTTGTGCTGCATAAGCAACTTGGGAGCCGGCCTCCAGGGCACAAGTGGCCTTTCTGCTCTGGACACCAAGAGCTATAAATTTTGCCTTCCTTCCCCTCCAGCTCCAGACTGGGCTGCTCCCCAACCCGCAGTGGAATCCAGCAGGGGAGGCAAACACACCGATCCCATGCTCCTCTAAGACGTAAACACATAATATAGGACTGTGACTAGCTGCAAACTGCACACAGGCAAACAAACATCTGCCCAACTCCAAACTCTGTCGCCTGCCCTACAAATACCACCCTGATGGGGATGGTGAGTTGGCAGTCTCCCCTCCGGGCAGGATGCTCCGCCCAGGCCTCACAATCCAGATGCCAGCTGGGGCTTCCCAGCTAATGGGGTTGGATGCTGTACGTACCCAATTTGATGTTACTGCCCTCATCTATCCGTAGATTTTCCTTCCCCTCACCTGTCGCTCACACTTTCACATCAGTCTCTTACGGAACTGAACACCAGTTCTTCTGTTTCTATTAGGTTTTTATAATATCAATGTTTTTTTCCCCTTCAAAACTAAGAGTATGGCTGCTGTGACTCTTTTTCTTAAGAACACTTCCTTAACTGTTCAATAGATTCAGGGCAACCCCTACCAAAATTTCAGCAGAGCTTTTTGTAGGAATCAATAGGCTAATCCTAACTTGACAGGAAGATGCTGGCCTGTATGGGCATCTTCTCATCTCACTCTAATCTCTCCCTCTGGACCATCTTATGTCTAACTGTGCGTTCCATCAACCCCTCTACCAAAGATATATTCTGAACATAAACTTCACTTCTTGAGTACAGTCCTCACTGGAGAATCAAGTTTGAGAGAAGGGAGCTAACTAGAAAAATAATTCAACCAAAGGGCCAATTATGAGAGGTGAGAATAATATGCTCAAAAATAAAAAGAGGATTTCAGAGAACATGTCAGACACAGTAAGGAGACTACAGCAAGGACTGTCTTTGTTTCAGTGAGACCCGTGGTTAGAAGTACTAATCTAAAATATGCAAACCTCCTGAATATTTAGGATGGACCATGGTGGGGAGAGACGTTTCACAGTGTCCTGGATATCACTAACCTATTCTCTTAAACGTGTTGTGAGGGTCAAGTTTGGCACACAGCCTCCCTCACGCTCAGAACAACAACAAAGGCCTGAGATGACACCTAAGAAATTAATACAACAGCTAAGAAGGCTTTCATTCCTGTGGGAACAGCAGAATATAATGCAGGGCACTGATTAGGTCACGGTTTTACCGTCCACACAGGTCTTGTTTTGAAATGAGAAAGTGATAATCAACAATACAGATAAATATCTTTTCATTTAATTAGCACAATTTATCTTAAATATTTTCCATGAAAAACACCAAGTTTCTAGATTTTCAGTGGTGGTTGTATTAGAAGACTTGGACACACAGCTCAGAATCACTTCATTAAAGCCAAATCCATTTTCACCCACTGAACCCATTCAGAGATGGAAAGGCTCCACCTATGAAATCAATAAGCTCAAATGTTTCAGTCTCTGACCATAACTTCCTTCCGTTGTGGTCTCTCAGAACCTTTCACCGAGAAATCAAAAACACTAGATTCCTCCCTGACATCCACTCTACTTAAGCTATAGTCCCTGGGTCCTACAGATCCTATCTTACTATTTTTTACCTTACAAGTGACCTGCTAAGTGCCTAATCCAATGAATGCTTTTGTGTTTTATCATTTCTACCACACTTGAAATGTCGTACCCCTTCCAACCTGAAACTCTGCTGCTTTCACTTTCATGACACCTCTCCTTCTTGGTTTTCTTTTTCTTTTAATCACGGTGAGGTTTGGGTGTCAGTGATATGGAAACTCACTGCGCCCAAACATATCTATATTATAGTGCACCAGAATTTTTGGTTTACTTGTCTTCCCTGCCACTGGCCTATGAACGACTTAAAGACAGGGACGGTTTCTTTCAGTTATGACGTTCCAGTTCTCACAGAGACAATCACTTAGGAAGTTCATAATAAAGAAAACTAGGGTTTGGACTCTGTAAGTATTTAATTTTACTAAAATACCGTTAAACTGCACGGTCACTTGGGGGATACAGATTCTGACCAATCTTTTGGTGACATTTCATTTCACAGGAAAAATTCACAAATAACAAACTTCAAAACATACCTAGCCACTGTTGCTGAGATATTTCACACCAGTATTTCCGCACTGAGAGAACGTCCTTGAGCAGAATGTTGCTGCAGTCTGCTCCATAAACGGCCCCATTAGATGAATCTTTCACTGTATCCATGATATAATTCAAGAGTTCTTGACATTTCAGTCTGGGTGCTCCTATTGAAAAATAAACAAAAACATAAATCTTAAGAAACATAGGAATCCTTGGAGTTGCAGCTATATAAATAATTCCATATGGGACATTACCATGAACTAATCTCTTTCTCATAGAGCAGGAATTAGCGAACTGGGGCCCATGGGCAGAATGCAGCCAGCTGCCTGTTTTGGGAACTAAAGTTTTCCTGGGTCACAGCCATGTCCGTTCATTTACATACTGTCTAAGGCTACTTTCATGCTACAACAGCACAGCTGAATAACTGACACAGACACTATACAGCCTGCAAAGTCAAAAACATTGACTGTCTGGTCCCTTTACAAAAGAAGTTCGCTGATCCCTACGTGAATATAAAGCAAAAACAATCATCCATCCTATCCTTAATAATTCACAATTTCTGGCACTAGACCTAAAATGATCCAGTTTCTTGGTACTTTTTACAAAGAATGAATTCATTAGAATAACTGAAGATTGTAAGGAGGATGGGGCGCCTGGGTGGCTCAGTCAGATAAGCACCTGCCTTCGGCTCAGGTCATGATCCCGGGGTCCTGCTCAGCAGGGAGCCTGCTTGTCCCTCTCCCTTTGCCCCCCACCCCCAACTTGTGCACTCTTTCTCTGAAATAAATAATCTTAAAAATACATATATATTGTAAGGGAAATATTTGGCTTTGAAAACCAAATTACTTTCATATCATACAACAGCATTTGTGGCATATAAATATGTAAAGCTGTAATATTTCCAGTTTTATTTATTAGAGGTCCCAAAAATTCAGTATTAATGGATATATTCTTGAACGCAACAAAAGGACATTTAAAAACTTCTCTTATTTTCAGCAAATCACATTGATGTCGCAGCTAATATTTTACATATTTCAACATCAACAATCTTAAAATGGCATACAACGTTTCTTGTTATAAGCTGTGAACAGATCACAAGTCATATATGTGATTATATTCTAATTTAGCGGTTTCTTATGAGGAGTTTAGCATTTTCTTATCAAACTATGGTAAATAAACACTGACATAACTGTGTATCATTTTACTTGGGGCTTATACCACACTCTCAGGCATCGGACCAACGATGAAGTGCACGATCCCATGTTCCACTGCTGTGACGCCCAGTGCCCCCCCTTACAGCCCTTGTAACATTCTCTTAACCGAAGCATCGGTTAACTACATAATGTCATGATGACATCACATTTCCCTATGGCCTTAATCCCAACAAATTTCCTCCCTCCACCAAATGTGAAAAAGGTTTCAAGAATTATGCCAACATTCTTTTCTGAGGAAATCCGCCTCCAAAGGACAACTAAGTTGGCTAAAGAGAATTTAAGGACCCTCACAAAACTTAACATTTTACAAAGCTGGGTTTTCTATCCTCTAGGCCCCGCCTATGCGGCGTGCAGAGCAGACAAACGCCTATATAAAAGAATAAACAACAATTGCTTATTGCTTCCTTCCCCACTGTCGTTTTCGAATCTCTGTTTATCAGACCTTGAATACCAACGCTAAGTCTGCACATGTGTTTCAATTCCCATCAACTCCCCAACTCTTCGAAAAACACAAAGTGAGAGGACATGATAGTAACTGGCTTAAGTTACAAAGTCAAATTAGAAAGAAAAGGAAGCCTCAAATAAAAACAAAAACTCTCAACCATTTAAACAATCTTACATTGATAATTTCATCTACTTATTCCTGTAAACGAACACAGTGATACTATCACACATTTTCCAAGTATATTTTCCAATACTGTTAATTTTGAGACTGCAGGTTTTTTCACCATAAAGCAAAATTATACCCTGCAAACTTTCCTAGTGGGCAA
This sequence comes from Ailurus styani, assembly GCA_002007465.1. Taxonomy (NCBI): domain Eukaryota; kingdom Metazoa; phylum Chordata; class Mammalia; order Carnivora; family Ailuridae; genus Ailurus; species Ailurus styani. The sequence continues at coordinate 1,165,237 of LNAC01000283.1, forward strand.
CATATGGGCCTGGGTATCTTTCTCTCAATAACTCTATAAGTACAGATTAAAATCTGGTAAGAATCCAGTGTTAGCAGCCAAGAGAAAAAATTTTAATAAAAGCAGGGCTATCATCAGGGCAAAAGCAGGTGCACAGTATTTCAGTGTAGCTTTCCTCTGTGCTGGAGTTCTTGACACAGGCTTGCCACTATCCACACAAACTGGCACCTCAGAGCTGGAAAACTGAATTTCTACTAAAACATTGCTTTTCAGACTCAAATCTCATACCAACATTCCGAGATATCATTCACTAACCATCTATATACTTAATGATGTTTACCAACACTGGGCTTTTCTCATTCTTTTTATTTTATTAAGTTTTTTTATTTCAATTCCAGTATAGTTACCATACGGTGTTATATTACTTTCAGATGTGCAATATACTGATTCAACAGGTTTTCTGACTCCTCAAGTAAACCTGGTTTCACAAAGCCACATCTTTATGTGTGAAGTGTAAACAAAGTCTGAGCCCAAGAGTCCCTAAACAAACATTTCTACTTCTAGCTTTCAGCATTGTATGAAGCCCATTTTCTTACATAGGCCTACTGCTATCTGGCACTTTGGGTCAAAAATATCAACTGTTTTAAGATATCCATGGCCCCCATCCAAAACGGGAAATACGTGGCTCATCAGGAGCAAAAAAAACCACTGGGTATTTTTTATTTAATCAATAGTGGGCATAGTGTTAGTTAAGAGGTGGGTTTTGACTGCCCAGAAAGCTAATGTGATACCAAAATGATTTAGTAAAAGTATAGAATAAAAGATATACAAGACCTGCTCCACTCTGTACCAATCAGAACATAGCTGTAATTAAGTCCTACACTTGGAGATATAATTAAACTGGAGAAAATTTAGAAGAGAGCAACACAAAAACTAGGTCACATGAGCTGAAGGAAGTACACCTATTCAGCTTAGAGACGATGACTCAGAGGAAATGTCACAGCTAACTTCGAGTATCTCAAAGGACATCATTCTGAAAAAATCTGTTAAGATTTTTCTGTATTATATCAGAAGGCAGAAGCAGTAACAAAGCAAGACAGGTTTCACCACCATTAAGGATATTCAAAGATAGGAAAAAAAGCCTAAAAAGTATGTTCAATCATTAAGGCTACTTAAGTGCTAGGAACGAATAGAAGGGATCCAAGAAGAATGGGCAGTTGGAATACTAATTTTTAATCCTTCCAACCTGGAGACTATAATTCCATGCTTCCATAAATTCCTCCAAATATCTGAACCAATCATATACTAAAAACCATTATATGTACCAGAAATTAGAGTTAGCACTCAACTTTTACCTCACCATCTTCCAAACAAACTCATGCAGCAATAACCTTTTAAAACAGCTATTTATAATAAATAACAGTACTTACTTTTATTTGCACATTTGATGAAGTACTTGACCAAACTACTGATTTCTTGCATCTTTTTCTGCCTAGTGGCTTGTGTTGAGGCTGATACACTTGGTTTTGCTGTTCTCAGACATTCTGTTTCTTTCTGAACATATTTCTGTAAAAATCTTCAAGAAAACAAAGTAGACTTTCAGAAACTTATTAAATGCTTGAATTATTACAATAGTGTGAAAAGTCCTTTACGCCACCCCAAAGAGAATCTCTGAAGCCACCATGGTGCCATCAATGTACCAGCTAACTAAAATGAATTTCTCTTTCAAGGCCTAAGCCCCACAATATCAAATTAAAATCTGTTCCGCAAAGTTCTAAACTGTAACCTCCATGATTTTCTGTTGCTTTACGGCTTGTTTTCTCATCTTATTATTAAAAACTTACAATGCAGGGCGCCTGGGTGGCTCAGTGGGTTAAAGCCGCTGCCTTCGGCTCAGGTCATGATCCCAGGGTCCTGGGATCGAGGCCCACATCGGGCTCTCTGCTCAGCAGGGAGCCTGCTTCCTCCTCTCTCCTCTCTCTCTGCCTGCCTCTCTGCCTACTTGTAATCTCTCTCTCTGTGTCAAATGAATAAATAAAAATTAAAAAAAAAAAAAAAAACTTACAATGCAATTGGGCTCTCTGTTCTCTCTTACTTGCTATTTTGTACACAACCCAACCCTTTCCCAGGGAATTAGCAATGTTTCTAGCTTTTGAATGAAGCCGACCTACAAGATATTCATGATTTGTTGGAAGTGCCAGGTGCCTATTGGACCTACCTGATCTGCTTATGCAAAATAATACTCATCTTTAGGTAGCAACCATTTTTGTGGTATTTGAAATAAACTAACGGGCGCCTGGGTGGCTCAGTGGGTTAAACCCTCTGCCTTCGGCTCAGGTCATGACCCCAGGGTCCTGGGATCGAGGNCCCACATCGGGCTCTCTGCTCAGCAGGGAGCCTGCTTCCTCCTCTCTCCTCTCTCTCTGCCTGCCTCTCTGCCTACTTGTAATCTCTCTCTCTGTGTCAAATAAATAAATAAAATCTCGAAATAAACTAACCAGAGAAAAAGAAGCATCCTTTTATGTTATCTGCACTGAAATCTTTAAGTCCATCCAGTACCAAGTAAGTGGTAAAAATAAAAGTTCTAAGCACTTAAGAACAAGTAACTATACTTTCCCCTTGGCTGAAAATGTTATTTCAAGCTTCTCAGTATTCCATACTAGTTTAAAATATTTTATTCATTTTTCCTAAGTTTTACCACCTCTTTCTAGTTACAAATGCACTTCAGAATAGGAAATCATGTCTTATGTAAAAAGGCATCAATTCTGTTTGGCACTCCAGTCTAGCAATCGTCTTTCCAACGCCTGATGTTTTTAACTGCATTCCTATGGAAATTATTCTGCAATTTTTTTCTTAATTATAATTTAATATGTAGCAGTTACTCAGAGCACTAAAGATGTAAAAGTAAAAATAAAGCTTTTATAACTTTATTTTATTCTCCAATTTGAAATAAAGTCTTTTTTTAAAAGTCTTGAATAAATATGAAAGGAATTCTCTCTCATCTTGACTGAGATCTAAGAACTTTCACTGAACAAATGGCTTAAAGACTTCAACTTTTTCTATATGAACATCCTTTAAAAATCATGTTTCAGGTATATATTAAGCACCAACTTTACATGCAAAGCACAACAGTATACAGAAAGCAAAGATAAATAAGACCTACATACACAAAAATATCACAACGAATAAAAGTGAAAGAGAAAAAGACAGTAAAAAATGGTAATGGAATACCTAAAAACAGCATCCCAATTCAAGTATTTGCTTTGTTTGGAATCTGAATGTCGATCTAAATGTTGAACAGTTTCAGGATCCCGAAGCAGGCGCTTAAATTTCTCAACTTCTTTCTGAAAATGAAAAAGAACACAGTAATGGGTTGCCAATCAAACACTAATTTCAAGAAAAGACTAAATTTCAGTAATTTACTACCCTTCGTTCTGTAGCTCTATCATGTTCTAGTTGACGGCAGCAAATAAGCAGATCATTAAGTGCTAAGCTCATGGTTCAGAATTTCAGAAAGCACATCACTGTAAAAAAACACAAAAATGCAAAAGTATTACAAATTGTGGTATTAATATATAGTCAGATCAGACTGTATAATTAGAGGCATATTGTAATCCAACATACAATTATTTCTCTTAATGTTTCCACACACAAATGAGATTTTCTTAGAATATATCAAAACAATGCCTCAACATGTAAATGGGTACTTGTGTGCAGTAGCAGGATAAAAACAGGAAACACAATTTATTTTTCTGAGACCTTTTCTAAGAGACATGGTATTTAAATTAAAATGTAAAAGACCAATAGAAGACAGCCTGGTCAAGAAAAAGGAAAAAAGGGGCACCTGGGTGGCTCAGTCGTTAAGCGTCTGCCTTTGACTCAGGTCATGATCCCAAGGTCCTGGGATCCAGACCCACATCAGGCTCCTTGCTCAGCGGAAGCCTGCTTCTCCCCCTCCCTCTGCTGCTCCCCCTGCTTGTGCTCCCCCCCCCCGTCAAATAAATAAATAAAATCTTTAAAAAAAAGAAAAAAGAAAAAAAGCTTGGGAAAGAAAGGGATGCCTGGGAGTCTCAGTCAGCTAAGCATGTCTGACTCTTGTTTTCAGCTCAGGTCATGAATGCGGTGATGAGATCAAGCCTCCGCAATGACCAGCTCCGGGCTCAGCAGAGAGTCTTATTTCTGGTTCTCTCTCTCTCCCTCCTTCTCCCCACCCTCCACCCCAAGTGCATGCACACCCTCTCTAAAATAAATTCAAAAATTAAAAAAAAAAAGGAAGGAAAAAGGCATTTAAGGATTTAACACTGACCAGCTGAACTATTTAACTCTTATATGGAGTGACAAGATGTGTCAATTGCCGAGCCAAAAGCTGGAATTGCTTATGGTTTGGAATTGCTACATAGGAGGTTATCGGAGGAGTGAGCCTTGCCTAGCACTTAAGTCTCAAGTGGCTTTATTCTTCCCATTTAAAACATAAAAATACAAGGGCAATTATGCTCCTGTTTTAAAAGAGAATTAAATACTATAGTGCCATTGCCTCCTCCTTTTAGGTTTTCTGACATAATCAAACTTTCCTTTGATAACCTTTTAAAAAAAAACATAAGAAAAGCATTTTGCATCGTCATTTCTGACTCTTGTTACAAAGAAGCTTCATTTTTGTTAGACTCTAAGTGTTTACAAACAAAAAAAACATAATTTTTTTGTCTTTGACATAGCTCAAGAGGAAAAGGGGAAGGGGCGCCCCTTTCCCATCCGTTCATATAAACTCCACTCATTCTTTAAAGATCAAGTATGTAACTTTGCTCTTGTTTAACTCAGTCTTAAAACTGGAACTGAGAGACCGTGTCCAGTCTTCCTACAAAGGAAGGATTCCCTCCCACAAGATTATTTAAACACTGTCATTTTTCACTCTCAGTGAGAATACATTACCTAACAAGCCTACCTATTTGGTAGGTAGCTCTAATTCACTTCTTCGTTTTTATTCATTGGCTGTTGTGACTCTTTTATCCCTGTTACAACCTCCTTTACTCTGCTGTAGATTACAGGTTGTTATTTACCCAACGGTCTTATTCATTTGATTGTAAACTCCTTGAGGAAAAGGGCTATTTTTATTTTCCCTTCCTTCTGGTTTTATCTAGGACTCTTTCCCCTTCATACTCAATCGTGATTTAAAACCCTCTTGACTGAGTCAGTAAGGAAAATAAAACTGGGACTGTAACCAAAGAAAACACCTTAACAATATCCATATCCTAGGAACCATAAACGTAGGCATGTTTACTTCTGAGTATACTGAAGCTGTTATTTATACCGTAAAAAAAAAAAAATGCAGGTTTACTGACCATGTGACACTTCCAGGAAGATGCAGCCCTAAACTCTCTTTTTTTTTTAAAGCTGTGGTCTTTCCGTTCTTCTCCTTCTGTGTTCCTCTCTTCCGTTTCTTAAAGATTGATTACTTTGAAGAAAACAAACAGTTCAGTCAGGAAACGTTCTTTCAGGGATCCATGCAACAATAGTTACAGGGCCACTACTTTCTGAGGTGCTATGTTAGGGGCAGCGAGACACGATGAATGAAACACACACAAATCCTTCCCCTGTGGAGTCATACCTGGTGGGGGAGAGTGACCATAAACAAGTACAGCGAAAAATCAATGCCTAATTCCAAAGCATGAATTGATAACCTCAAAGGAGGCAAATATACAATAACGATGGAGAGGATCACTTTTGATAAGCTTCCAGGGAACAGCTCAGCAGAGGTTACAATAAAGCCAAGACCGGAACTGGCGCCAACCAGAAAGAGCTGGAGGAGCAATGTTTCAAGGAAGGAGACTAGTACTACCAAAAGGTCCTAAGATGGAAAAATGGTGTATTGGAGGAATCGAAAGAAAACCAAAGGAACTGAAGAGCAGTAGTCAGCTAGAGTAAGAGAGTCAACAGATACGGTTGATTTCAATTAACACATGAACCCAGACCTAAGCCCTCCTTACCAACGTGCACCTGAAACCATACGTGCTTCCCGAACAAGTGTCGGAAGTGGCAACTCCGACCTTCCCTTTCAGATCTCAATCAAGCTGATTTCTTTGCAGAATTTGACAATAATGCCTACATCGCACCTTCCTGCATAGAATTCTGCCCACAGCATGCCACTCTTTTCTGGTGTCATAGTGCGGGCTCTCGTTAGGCGGCACTGGTTCAAATCCTGCCCCTGCCCCTTACGGGCTGTATCATCTTGGACATTAGCTAATCTCTCCACACCTCAGTCTGTCAATGATAAAATGAAAAACAATACTGGAACTTCCCTCAAAGTAACTGTTAAAGATTCAGGTACAGGTTTGACACAGTGCCTGGAACACAACAAACGCTCAGTAAATGTCACAAATCACCAGTCTCCCCTTCCTTTGTTTCCTAATTCTCGATGGCTCCTCTTCCACTCACACCTGCGACACTACCTGTCTCCATACTTCCCACCTGAGGTTCTCCCGGGGTGACCTCATCCATCCCGAAGACCTCGACACGCTGAAAGCGCCCCCATCTATTTCCTTCAACGCCAGACCTCACGCTGGAGCTTCTGAAAGCTTCCACGCTGTGTGTCTTCACACGCATTTCCCCGTCTGTCTGGAAGGTCCCCACTTCCTCCTCCGGGGGCACCTCAACAACTCGAGGTGTCCTCGCAGAACCTCGTGAGCTCCTCTACCACCACGGTTCTCCCTCCGTGATCACCCTGAGCTCTGAGTCCTTTTACTTCTCCGTACCTGATAAAAAAAAGCAGCAGCGAACGCTCTTGAGGGCTCACCACCGGCAAGGAGTACCACAGGGACACAGGACAGCGCGGTCACCCACGCGTCTGCCAAAATTCCAAGTCCAGCAACGCGATTCCTGAGTCCGAGCTCTTAACCGCGCCACTCGAGCTCAAGCCTCAGCAGATGCTCGCGGTTAACAGTAATGAAGGAAAGGGGAGAAAACAGGCTCAGCCGAGTCGTCCAGTTACAGGTGGGCGGCAGCGTGGCAGAGAAAGTGGACGCTCAGGGGCGTGCAACGAGCATCTGGAAGGAGGTTCGGGGCTAAGCCCGCTCGGGGCTCGGAGGGCGGCAGGGAGGGCAGCGAGCAGGGGAGGTCCGCCCCAGAGCAGCGGGTGAGGCGCGCCGTCGGGCGGCCGGCGCCGAGCGCTCGGACACCCCAGCCGTGCCCTGACGCGGACGCCGCTGCCAGCCTTCCACGCGCCTCACGGAGGGAGCCCTCGCACGGCCAGACTGAAATTTCAGACAGCGGCGGCAGCCTAGGTCCCGGCTCCACGCGCCTTCCCGCGCCGGCCCCAGCGGCTCCAGCCAGACGGACACCCACTACTCCCGCTTCCGGTTCAAACGCTGCGCGACCGCGCAGCTTGGGTCTCCCGAGGACGAAGTCGGGGTCAACCGGGAGCGGACACCCTCTGCTCATGCGCGCCGACCCCCGCACGCCGTGCGCTCCCTCGGCTCGCCCGCCTCAAAACATTCGGCTCGTCAGAGCAAACGCGCCTGCGCGCTGCCCGCCAATGGCGTGCGACCTTGCGCTCGCCGCCCGCCCCCTGGCACCGGCCGCGGCCCCTGCACCCCACCTCCTCGCCGCCTTCAGCCCCACCCCTCCGAGTAGGAGGCCGGAAATGACGACAGTTCCGCGGGGCACAGAGGCGGGTTTTATTTCGGCGCCTTTCTTTCTCCGGCGGAAGCGATTGGCGGACGCGGGGCGAAAGAGGCGGGACAGATTGCCGCGGGTTCAGTGCCGCCACTGGAACCGGGAGATGCGGCGCCGGAGCTGTGGCTGTGTTGGCTTTTCCCCGAATCTTGTCTCCTGGCGCGGTTCCTGCTGCGGTTTCGGTCATGCTGTTACCCTCGGACATAGCGCGGCTGGTACTGGGTAAGCGCGGACGCGGGAGGGACGCGTAGTGGGCCCGGCGGAGCTGGACGGAACGACCTTTGGGGCCAAAGGTTCTCCCCCGGGTGGGGAAGCTCTGCGGGGCGAGACCTGCGGCGGTCCCCCTGGAGCCGGGCGCTCGGGCGGCGCGAGCCTCTTTGTGTGCGGTCGCTGCGCTCCCCGGAGGCTGCGTGGCGAGGGCAGGGCCGGGGAGAAGCGCGGGCGGAACACCTGAGGCCCGGCTTCGGAGGGGGAGCCAGGCCTGCACGCCTCGTCGGGACCCCCGGAAGGAGACTCGTCCGAGCCGGGGCCAGATCAGGGGACACGAGGACGTCCCCGAGCCAGCCGGCCTCGGAGAGGGACCTTCGCGACGTCCTTCTCGAAGCTCGCCCCTTCGACGACGAGTTTCGGGGCGGCCGGGGGGGGATCTTCCCTGGTCCATCCCTCGCTCTCGCTCCCCGCCGCGAGTGGTCCCGCGTAGGGAATCTGAAACGCCGGCTGCGAGCTGCCGAACAGCGGCCATCCCTCCGCTTTCCCCCGGCCCGAGATTTCACGGAGGAAGGTGCCTTCAGGGTGAACGTGGGCTAGTGCTGCTGGCTCGTTTTTCCTCCATTTGAGGACGGCCGGTGTCACGGGCCTGTGGTCGGGGCGTTATCGTCTGCGTGGGGAAACGGGTTGTGTGTCCCCGGGAAAATCAGGAGGGTCGTGCAGCTGGGAGCGAGAGCCCGAGGGAGCTCGGACCCCGAGGAGCAACGGTGTGCGGACCTCGTACGCGACACCCGTGAAAGTAAACGGTGACCATCTCTGACGAAACTTCCCGGAGGGTCCGCAGTAATTACTGTCGTTACCCTATTGTTAGAAAAATCCTGTCTGTCTGAATTCTTTTTTAAATACTCAGCCCTGTCGGGAAAACTGGCCTTTGTGCTCGGGGATTTTGGTGAGCACATTTTGCAGGCAACAGGAGCGGGTAACGGTTGCACGGCCCCTTTTTGGAGACACTCATGTCTTAAGTTTTAATTAATAGTTTGTTATTGTATGGTTAATCATCTGCCCGCTTTATCAGAACCGAGTTATCAATAGTTAACCTCCATTTATCTCTGTGAGAAAAAGCTGGCAGTCTTATAATTGTTAGGTTTATTAGGATTATATGGAAACCAGTTTGCAGTAGACTTTTACACTGTTCAAGATGACATTGGTGTAGTTTTTCCTCCAGACATATCGTTTGTTTTTTGAGTTTTATCAATTTGGTGATCCGTTTCAGTAAGGATAGTCTTCAACAGGGTTTCTCACCCTAGCCATATTGACATTTGGGGCCAGGTAATTAATTATTGTGGGGAGCTGTCCTGGCCATTGTGAGATGTTTAGCAGCATCTCTGGCATCTTTAGATGAAGTGCCAGTAAGACCACACTCCCACCCCTGCCCACTTAAGACAGTAAAAGAACTGTTTCCAGATATTACCTGTGTGTTCTCTGGAGGGCAAAATCATCCCTGGTTAAGAACAACTGATCTTAAAGCAATATGGTTTTCTACCTGGAATAATTCACACCCAATTGTATTCTCCACAAACTAGCTGCTCTGCTTGACTCCTGCTTTTTTCTGACGGATAAAAATTCCAAATTTTCTTACCCTAAAAATTCTTTGTCATTCACATTGCATCTTAATTGTCACCAATCCTACTTAATATCCCCCCCCCTTATGCCTTCTTTGGGACTTCTGTCATGGCTTCTGATATAGTTGTGCTGTTGATATTTACTGTTTAAAAAAAAAAACCTGCCTATAGCATTCATACTACACGTATCCTAAAGGAAAGTATTGTGTAGTTATGCAAAAGAATACCTTATCCAAAAAAAAATCTCACACTCACTTTCTCTTAATATTATATTTCGAAGCTCCTATCAGCACACAGATCCATAACTCCAAAACTTAAGAGGCTTAAAATTTTAAACGGTTTCATTATTTTTTTTTAAAGATTTTATTTATTTATTTGACACAGAGAGAGAGATTACAAGTAGGCAGAGAGGCAGGCAGAGAGACAGGGAGAGGAGGAAGCAAGCTCCCTGCTGAGCAGAGAGCCCGATGCGGGCCTCGATCCCAGGACGCTGAGATCATGACCTGAGCCGAAAGCAGAGGCTTTAACCCACTGAGCCACCCAGGCGCCCAAACAGTTTCATTATTTTGTCATGATTCTTCTTTCAGTACCCTCTCCCTATCTTAACCTCTTTTTGTTGACTGCTTTTCTTCATAATGTTCTTTAAAGAAATCTTTGGGTGCCTAGTATCAGACACTGCTAAATGCTAAGAATAGAGAAGTAGTTCCTCTTAGAGTTCACATAATTAGGTCTCTTTACCCTCAGGCATGTGCTCTTCCCACACACACAAACCCCAAAATATTTTACCTAGACCTCACCACACATTCTGCCTAAAGCTCTGTGTCACCCTTTTACGAATCAAAGAATGAACTCCACTTCCCACCTGCCTTTCATTCTGCAACATACCATACTGATTTGAACCTCACTATGTGTAACCAGCCCTTGCTCCTCACCAACCTCCAGCTGTTGTCAATATTGTACAGGCCAAAATACATCACAGTGTTGCTTATTATTCTTGGGACACCACTTCGATTTTCTCGGTGTGTAGTACAAGGTGCTCCATGGAAGTGATCCTGCCTGCCTCACCTGCTTGATCTCAACTTTTCAATGTCTGCCCTGTGCTCCGGGCATACCAACTACTTATAGTTTCTCCAAATAAAATCCACAATTTCTGAAACCTTCTCCAGCAGGTGTAACTATTAATGTCTCAAGTGCTTCAACAGCATTGTACTCACTTCTGTGAAACCCTTACTTATCCTGTATTCTCGTTGCTTGTGTTTACTTATTTTTGTGACATACTCTTGACATAAATATATACATTTTAGCCATTTTTAAGTGTACAGTTCTGTGGCATTAAGTACATTCACATTGTTCTGTAACCATCACCATCATCTGCCTGTAGAACTTCATCTTCCCAAACTGAAACTTAATTTTTGTCCTCAATTTTCTTGATCGGGGATTAATAAGGCAGGCTTTGAAAGTTCTTAGAAGCCCCCAAAACTGTAAAGGTTTATGTCAGGTGAGGCATTTTTATGAGTGAAGGGGCCAGAACATTTCTTGGGTTTCTATATAGGTTTATTTTTTTATGTGTGAATTAGAGTCCATTCAGGAAGACTGAAACCAATGAGTATTTAATGTAGAGGGATCTAATAAGGGAATTGGTTACACTTGCGATAGAAAAGCTAAGAAGACCAGCAGATTATATGAGGCAGCTCGGTGAGTAACAGCAGCAGGAAGCCACTGCGATAATCAGGAGGACTAGGAGAAATGAAGTAGTCCAGAGGCTGAGTTCTCTCACTGGAAGATGAAAGACTTTTCTGGTGAGGGAGCAGTAGTCACAGAGGAGAATCTACTAAGGCAAAGAGGGAATGGGAGGAAAACTAAATGACTTCTTCCAGCTGCCGTCCAGTCTCCCACCAGTGTTTCCCATTGTTTGAACACAGCCAGAAGCCAGCTGACATGGAGCCTAGGAAACATTGCCTGCATGAGGTCAGGTTTCCTATCACACAGCTCAGAGCAAGAGAGAGTGGAAGAAGAGATTTGAAGACAAACAGAATCAGAATGGACACATGTGAAAGGTCAAGAGCCACTGATCCTATTCACCTTTATATATCCAAGACGTTATAAATATTTAGTAAATATCTACAGAATTGCAACTGTGATAACATTTCTCTTTTGCCTACTGAATATGTCATTTAGTCAGACTGTTACTGTTTTCTGTTATTCAGCTTGTTTATCCTATTATTCATAAAAATACGTCATTGATGACGTGTATGGCTTTTTTGGATCCTTACCCACTCTTTTTAGTTGTATCTCCAGCTGTTCGCCATCATCTACATTATGCTTTCTCCAAACTGGGCACGCTCCCCAAACATATTCTCCATGTATGCTTTTCATCGGCTTTTTTGGGGTTCCCCAACCATCCTTCAAGACCTCTTCTTTGTAACATTCATAATTTTCCCCAAATTGGGAACACTTTCTTAAGCCCCTCTCCTCCCATAAAATAAGTCCTATTGTTTTACCACCTTTGCTTTGTATTAATATGTATCTTCTGGGTCCATTTAGATAACTTCTTTATAGACAGAAACTTTGTTATTTGCGGATCTAGTAATATGAGGCACTTCACGTTAAGTCTTCCCAAGAATTGCTTATGTTATTAAATAATCAAAAATTTCTGGGAAATTATTACAACGTGTAAAGGAGATATTTTCAGATAGGGGGATTTGATATCTCTTGCTTTCTTCATCAGGCACCTCTCTATTTAGCTTTCCGTCTCCATAAAAATAGGAAAAAGAGAAGGCAAACTCTTGGCATCTCAGTTCCTAAAATTTGAGTACTCTAGATGTAGTTAAGATTTTATCTTTCCTTCTCTTTTCTAGTTATATTTCCCCTTCAGTCTATTTAACTCGTTACTCATTTCTACCTCCACTGAAAAGCAGGCAGAAGACAATATTAAGAAAAAAGGAAACTCAGGCATGCTTTCTTACCTATTTGTAAATCTGTCAGTAAGTTAACACAAAGGATTATTATTTTATTCTAAATATGTTTTTAGGAGTAAAAAGAAATCACTGATGTTAATTGAAGAGTAATTATTTGTATTCTAATAAGAGATCATTGCTCCCTATTTTGTATTTTCATTACAACATAAGAGATTTGGAATAATTTATACCTAAAACTCCCCGTATCATTCTGATAGAGAATTGATTATAATCAAATATTTAACAATGATAAATAAGATTTTTATAAGTGGTTAACTACATATAAATGTTGAAGTACTCATTTATTTACAGCATTGTTTTGGAACTTGTAGGACAAAAGTAGAACAGAATACATCAAGTCTAATCTAAAATAGGAACTCTAGGGGCACTTGGGTGGTTCAGTCGGTAAGCATCTGACTCTTGATCTCAACTCAGGGTTGTGAGTTCAAGCTGTGCATTGGGCTCCACATTGGGCATGGAGCCTACTTAAGAAATAAGTAAAATAAATAAAAAAGGGGGCACCTGGATGGAGCAGTTGGTTAAGCATCTGACTCTTGGTTTTGGCCCAGGTCATGATCTCAGGGTCATGAAATCGAGCCTACACCGACTCTGCTGGCGATTGTGTACCCCTCTCCCTCTGCCCCTCCCACTCTGCTCTTGCTCAAATAAATAAATCTTTAAAAAATAATAAAATGGGGGGCGCCTGGGTGGGTCAGTGGGTTAAAGCCTCTGCCTTCGGCTCAGGTCATGATCTCAGGGTCCTGGGATTGAGCCCCGCATCGGGCTCCCTGCTCAGCGGGGAGCCTGCTTCCTCCTCTCTGCCTGCCTCTCTGCCTACTTGTGATCTAATCTCTCTCTGTGTCAAATAAATAAATAAAATCTAAAAAAAAAAAAATGGGAACTCTAGATTGCCCAAAATTACGCATGTTTTTTTTGTTGTTGTTGTTTTTTTTGAATGTGTGAGGGAGAGAAAGAGAAAGAATTTAAGTAATTTGTATACCCGTGTGGGTGTCGGTCTTAAAACCTTCAGATCAGGAGTTTTACATTCTACCGACTGAGCCAGTCAGGTGCCCCTGAAGACTTGGGGTTTTTTCATCTGAAGCAATCATCAACCTGGATGGTATTCTAATTAACCATCCAAATCAGTTACTCTAGAATAATTCACCCCAGCTTTAGGACCAGTTGGGCTATGTGATTTCAGAATGCTGTGGGGATTTGGGGTTTTTTCCTTTTCATGTAACCAGCTGTAGATCCTGGAAAAACCATTTAATGTCTTCTGTACTCAGTTTCCTCTTCAGCAAATTGAAGCCCAAGGTTCATCTCAGATCTAAATTTTGTGATTCCCAAATAAATTTCTTGCAAAGGTGCTTGTTAATGTCTCTAGGAGGCCTCCCAGCATCCTCGCAAGAGAATGAAGCTCACATACTGAAGGGCCACTTAATGACTTAATGGGCTTTGTTGTGGGCAGCTAGGTTTTAATTTTCTCCTAGAGCATGTTCCCTGGGGCTAAAGTGTACTTGCAGTGGAATAATAACAACCACATCAGATATTTCTATTGCTAGAGGATATCTCATTTAGAAATTAAGTTTAAGTCATATTCCTCTGATAGTTTTTACTATCAGAACAAAATAAAAGCCCTAAAAGTAATGTTTATTCTTGGGGTTTAAATCTGTTGCAGTGTCAGAAGTATCTAAGAATTAAGCATCTATAAATATTTAAAACCGTGAGATCACAAATACTAATCGTAATAATCTCTGTTAAGTTTGAGTAGAAGCCAAAAGGAACTAGCAAAGTCCCTAGAAACACTTTGAATATAAACTTAATCCTATGGTCACGTCTAATACCTCACGTTTTAAGAGTTGGGGAAATGCGTAAGTTGTCTATACAAGCATGTAATCAACTCTACCCTTGGGAAAATGGATCACGTGGAGAATGCTGAAGTCTTTTTCCTCTCTTATAAACTGATGATAATGCTACCAGACAGAAACCAGGCTGCAGAATAAAATAAAGTAAACCATTTTGCCTGAATTTCCAGGATTTAGTTCCCCAGAACCCCTGCACACAGGCATCATAGCTTTACAGACTGCTCTAGCTTTCTGTGATTATGGACCAAAGGTATTAAATCTTTTATTGACTTCGTTCTTAATCTTCTCAAGGGCCCAGAAAAGTAGCAGTTGCTTGCTCTGTGATAGGATGGTAGAAACCAAGGTCTAGGACGTTATGTATGTAAACTGCTTTTCCTTCAAATGCCAGAGAATACTGAAGGAAGACAGTCCTTGATCATAGATTTTTATTCATTTGTTCTTTTTTCCATTCATTTATTCTTTTTCCATTTATTCAGGAACTTGTTCTGTTCAAACATACCCTACTCTAAGGAAAGCTTCCTATTAAATCCATCTCACTCACCCCGGATTTTTTGCTGTATTTTATTGTATGTATATACTTTACTCATGTATCCACCACTTGATATTTGTTTTGGTTTGGGTTTTATATAACTTACATAAACTTAATAAAATGTTTACAACCTTGCTTATAAGTTTTTGAGTGGACATGTTTCATTTCATTTGAGTAAATGAGAAGTAGGATTGCTAAATTAGGTTTAAATCTATCTTGGGGTGCCTGTCTGATTCGGTTGGAAGAGTATGGGACTCTCTTGATCTTGGGTTCATGAGTTCAGGCCCCTTGTTGGGCATAGGCTTACTTAATTAAAAAAAGTTAAAAAAAAAAATGAATCTATCTCGCTATTTTCTATTTGTCCCTTTTGTTTCTTGCTCTTTTTTTGCTACATTCTTCTGGATTATTTTTAGTATTTCACTTTGTCTCCACTATTGGTTTATTAACTTTAACTCTGTTTTATTTTTCTAAAAAGTAAAGCAAAATACATCAAGTCTAATCTAAAATGGGGACTCTAGATTGCCCAAAGTTGGGCATGCTTTTAAGAGCAGAAGATAAATATTTAGGTATTACTATTTTAAGATGCATTATAATTTTTAAACATTTTATAGAAGTAATCTAACCTTTTAACAAAACTTTTCTCAAGTGTGTACTAAATTATAATGTCTTATGATAAATCATAAACTGATACATGATAATTCCTTAGCCAGGATAGCTAGCACTGATGACCGTATTTTTTTGGAGAAAGGCTAATTCTATCACTACATTCTGTCTAGGGAGGTTTCTCAACCTTATTTCCTTAAAGAGTATTTTAGGATTTTTTCCCCCTAATCTCCCATATGATACTTTAATATCACAAACACACTGTTCATATATTGTATGTACATCTGTGATTTATGCATTAAATCCTCTCCTGTAATTGCCTCTCCTGTAGCAATTTTCATCCCTTAAGTGCTGTGTTATTTTTGAGAATGTTTGGTCTACAGAAAAGCAAATCCACATTAGAAATTTGATTTCACACCACCACCTGTTAGAAGTCTTAACTGGTTATGAATACATCTGAGGTGCTTAGTACTTTTGAAACTCTCCCATGAAAAGAAATTGTTTATCTTCAGTTTAAATTTTGAAACATAAAAAGCTCCAGCTGCCCTGCTTCCAAAGTGACTCCAGTGGTTCATATACATTATAAATTTCTGTGTTAGTGAAATCCTCGTAGCAGCTGTCTTATTCCAAATGATGTAACTTAAAAAGTGAACCATCATAAAAATGATTTCTTCTTAACTGGCTGTAGAATTATAAGCATTTATATTGGGTTATTTGTGAAAAATGAAAAGAGGGGAAAAAGCAGTCTATGCTGTAATTTCGTATTTGAAATGATGTCACCTCATCAGTGATGGAGATACTGAAGTACTAGTATATGAGATAAAAGGTATATTCTGGTTTCTAAATGTCTTCCCCTATTCCTAAGGACAGTATCTTTGGTTTTTTTATTTGTATATTTCTTTGTCTCTTTCTGAAGCATTAGTGAGCAAGCGGTTGGAAAACGGATTCATCAACTATAAGTAGAAAGTGGTGAGTTGGTTCCCACATCCCAGCTACGGCATTTCCTAAATGGGATGACAATTTTCTTGCCCTTTCATTTTGTAATCTTAGTAGTGTTTTGACTTGGAGGGCCTGGTTAAAGATACATCCAGGTGAGAAGAGTAGAACCATATAATTTTAAAAAGAAGAGACCTAAATAATTGCTTTAGTAGTTAAGTACTTGAGTATTGTATTAGCCCTGACATAAGTCTACTACAAAGGTAGGTATAAGGGAATCTGGTATCTGATAAGAGGAGTATAGCACATACTGAGAGGATGCAAAAAAAGTCTCTGAGGAAGTGGTAGTTAACCCTAGACCTGAAGAATGAGTTGGAATTAGCTAGGCTAAGAAGATAAGCTGCCGAAGCAATAGGAATGGAGCATACAATGGTCTTGATATCAGAGCATATGTGAATTTGCAGAATTGAAAGACCAGTTAGTCTGGGACAGATGGAATGGCATGATAAAAGGCTAAAGAACAGATTAGGATACAAAACAAGTAGAGCTTCATATAACATGTTAAGAATTTAGGGTAAGGGCACCTGGGTGGCTCAGTGGGTTAAAGCCTCTGCCTTCGGCTCAGGTCATGATCTCAGGGTCCTGGGATCGAGGCCCGCATCTGGCTCCCTTCTCAGAGGGGGGCCTGCTTCTTCCTCTCTCTCTGCTTCTGCCTACTTGTAATCTCTCTCTCTCTGTCAAATAAATAAAATCTTAAAAAAAAAAGAATTTAGGGTAACATTTTTTCATTGAGATAAAATTCACATCCCACAACCTGTGAAATTCAGTGGTTTTCACTATATTCACAATAGGAAGCATATTCACAGTGTTTTGCAACCATCACCACAGTGTTAATTCAAGAACATTTCCATCATCCTCAAAAGAAACCCCAGACCTATTAATAGTCACTCCCATTTGCCTCCTTCGCCCAAACTCTGGCAACTGCTAATTTACTTTTTGTTTCTGTGGATTTCCCTATTCTGGACATTTCATGTAAATGGAATTCTACAATTTGTGGCCATCTGTATCTGACTTTTTTTTTTTAAGATTTTTATTTTTTATTTATTTGACAGAGATCACAAGTGGGCAGATAGGCAGGCAGAGAGAGAGGAGGAAGCAGGCTCCCTGCCGAGCAGGGAACCCTTCTCAGGGCTCGATCCCAGGACCCTGAGATCATGACCTGAGCCGAAAGCAGAGGCTTTAACCCACTGAGCCACCCAGGTGCCCCTGTATCTGACTTCTAAAACTTTGTTTTCAGGATTCATACATGTTGTACCAAGTTGAAGTAGTTAGTTCTTTTCATGGCTGAATAATGTTCCACTGTGTGGATACTCCACATTTTGTGCATTAATTGATGGACATTTGGGTTGTTTCCACTTTTTTGGCTATTAAGAAAACTATGAACATTTCATGTGCAGGTCTTGTTTGGACATACTATTTCAACTCTCTTAGATATGTACCTAAGAGTAGCATCACTTGGTCATGTGGTAATTTTATGTTTAATATTTCTGAGAACTTCCCAAGTGATTTTGCACCATTTTACATTCCTGTCGGCAACACATGAGATTTCCAGTTTCATCAGATCTTTGCCAGTACTCACTATCTTTCTTAATTCTGGTTATCATAGTGGGTGTGAATTGATAGATTTCATTGTGGTTTTGATGTTATATTTTCCTATTTACTAAGAAGTTGAGCCTCTTTTTATATGCTTAGTGATTTGTTCTTTATGTATTCTGGATTCTGGCTCTTTATTAGATAGATGCCTTGCAAATATTTTCTTCCATTTTATCCATCGTCTTGTCTTTTTAATTATTTTTATGACTTTATTTATTAGAGAGAGGCCGACTGCGATAACGACAGATACATGAGCAAAGAGGATGAGCAGGGAGGAGAGGGATAAGCAGGAGAAGCAAGCTTCCCACTGAGTAGGGAGCCTGATACAGGGCCTGATCCCAGGACCTGAGCTGAAGGCAGACGCCTAACTGACTGAGCCACCCAGGCACCCCTTTCCATCCTCTTTTCACTTCATAGTATCCTTGAAAACACAAATGTTTTTACTTTTGATGAACTTCAATTTATCTAATTGTTTTTGGTTGCTTGTTCTTTAAGTGTCTTAGGAAACCATTACCTAATCCTATATAAAACAGATTTACACCTATGTTTTGTTCTAAGACTTTTACAGTTTTCACTCCTACCTTTGCATATTTGATCATTTTTAGTTAATTTTTATATTTGGTATGAGGTGTAACTTCATTGTTTTGGTCCAGCTTCATTGTTTTGCATGTGGGTGTCCAGTTCTCCCAGCACCAGTTGTTGAAAAGACTAATATTTCCCCCTTTGAGCTGACTTGGCACTGTTTTTGAAAATCAATTGACCGTAAATGTCTGGAATGTTCTTTCTTTTTTTTTTTTTTTAAGATTTTATTTATTGACAGATCACAAGTAGGCTGAGAGGCAGGCAGAGTGAGAGGAGGAAGCAGACTCCTTGCTGAGCAGGGAGCCCGCTGTGGGCCTCGATCCCAGGACCCTGAGATCATAACCTGAGCTGAAGGCAGAGGCTTAACCCACTGAGCCACCCAGGCGCCCTGGAATGTTCATTTTGTCCCATTGATCGATATGTCTATCCTTATGCTATTACCACATTACTTTGGTCACTGTTGCTTTGTAGTATGTTTTGAAGTGGGTAGGTGTTAAGATTTCATTTTCAAGATTGTTTTAACCACTTTGGGTCCCTTGTAATTCCCTGTGGATGTTAGGATCAGTTAATTTCTGCATAGAAAGCGACTAAGATTTTGATAGGAATTGTGTTGAATCTAAGAGTATTGACATCTGAATAGCATTAACTCTTCTAATACATAAATGAGCAATCTGTCCATTTATTTAAACTTTACTCAGTCCACACAGAGTGTATTACACTGATTTATACAATGAACCAATCTTGCCTTTCTGACACAGTTGTGCTTGATCATGGTGTATAATCATTTTCAATTGTTAATAGATTTAGTTTGTTAGTATTTTGAAAATTATTACATCTGCTTTTTCTTTTTTCTTTTTTCTTTTTTCTTTTTTTTAAGATTTTATTTATTTATTTGACACAGAGAGATTACAAGTAGTAGAGAGGGAGGCAGAGAGACAGGGAGAGGAGGAAGCAGGCTCCCTGCTGAGCAGAGAGCCCGATGCGGGCCTCAATCCCAGGACCCTGAGATCATGACCTGAGCCGAAAGCAGAGGCTTTAACCCACTGAGCCACCCAGGCTCCCTACATCTGCTTTTTCATAAGGGATATTGGTTTGTAGTTTTCTTGCAATGTCTTTGGTTTTAGTATCAGATTATTACTAGTATCAGTGATTGAAATGAGAAGCCTTCTCTTGTTTTTTATTTTTTTAAAGAGTTGGCGAAACTGCTTTCAATGTTTGATAGAATTCACCAGTAAGGCCATTGGATCCTAGACCTTTCTTTATGAAAAGAGTATTTATTACAGTTCAAACTGTACTTGTTTTAGGTCTATTCAGATTTTCTGTATATTCTTTAGTTAATGTCTCTCTAAGAAGTACTTGTTTCACCTGGGCTCTCTAAATTTTTGGCATACAACTGTTCGTAGTATCGTAGTATCCTTTTATAATCTAATTTACTTCTGTAAGGTTGATAGTAATGTCCCCTCTTTGATTCCTGAATTTCAGAATTTGAGTCTTTTTTTTTTTTTTTTAGAATAGAGTTATACAGGAGCAAACTTTTTATATACTCTTTAAGTTGGTGTTAATCCAAACAAGATGGTTTTAATTTACTTGTAACCTCCAAGCAATCACTAAGAAAATAACTCAAAAATAAAAAATATAAAGGAAACAACAGTTGGGGGGGGCACCTGGATGACTCAGTTGGTTAAGTGTTCAACTCTTGTTTTTGGCTAAGATCATGGTCTTGGGAGCCTGGGACAGCTTCACACAGGGCTCTGTGCTCAGTGGGGAGTCTGCTTGAGGATTTTCTCTCTTTCCCTCTGCCCCCTCCCTGCTCACATGCATGTGCTCTCTAAAATAAAAATTAAGGGAAAAAAAGGAAACAACAGAATTAAAATGGTAAATTGGAAATATCTAACACAAAAAAGGCAGTAATAGAGTAATAGAACAAGTAAAACATAAAATATATAGACTACAAGCAGCAGAATGGCAGGCAAAATCCTTGCCTTATCGGTGATTACATTAAATGATAATGGCTTAAACAATAAAAAGTTACAGACTTACAGAATGAATAAAAAATGATTCAACTACATGCTCTTAACAGACACACTTTACATTCAAACACACAAATAGTTTGAAAATAAAAGCATGTAAAAAGATATACCATTCATATAGTAACTAAGAGCTAGAGAGGCTATACCAGTATCAGAAAAATTAAGATAAATATTAGTAGAGACAAAGATTGATAAAATATTCAGTCAATCAAAAAGGTAACAGTCACAAGCATATATGCACGTAAAACCAAGGTTCCAAAAAACACGAAGCTGAGATTAACAGAAGTGGAACAAGAACTAGACAATTCACCAATAAAAGTTAGACTTCAACATCCTACTTCCAATAATAGACCAGAGAGCTCAATAAGGAAACAGAAGGCTTGAACAGTATAAACCAACCAGACCTAATAGACATCTATAGTGTACTCCTCCCAACAGCAGAATACACATTCTTCCCAAGTGCATGTGAACATCCTCCAAGATAAACCACACATGAGGACATAAAGTCTCAATAAATTAAAACAGACAAATTATATAGCGTATGCTCTCTGACCACTAAAGACTAAAATTAGAAATCAGTAACAGGGAGGCGCCTGGGTGGCTCAGTTGTTAAGCATCTGGCCTCAGGCCCGGGTTATGATCCCAGATTCCTGGATCTGCCCTGCGTCTAGCTCCCTGCTCCTGTATGACTCTATTCTCTTCCCCCTTCTTTTTGCTTCTAAGGTCATAGAAATTATATCTTCATCATTATATGGTAACCCACCTAGATTTATACTTATTACCATATACACTTGTCATTTAAAGCAAACGGAAGTTACAAACAAAAAGTAATTTGTAGGGGTGCCTGAGTAGCTCTGCCGTTAAGTGTCTGCCTTCCGCTCAGGTCATGATCCCAGGGTCCTGGGATCGAGCCCGATATCAGGCTCCCCACTGAGTGGGGAGCCTGCTTCTCCCTCTCCCTGCCACTCCTCCCTGCTTGTTCTCTCTCTCTCTCTGTCAAATAAATAAATAAAATCTTTTTAAAAAATAATTTATAGTTTTATGTTTACCTATACAGTTACCTCTATTAGTGTTTTTTTTTAACATGGATATGTTTCACTGTCTAGTGTCCATTAATTTTAATTTAAAGAACTCCCTTTAACATTTCTTAAATGGCAAGTTTGCTAGCAACAAAGTTGCTGGGTTTTGTTTCGTTTTGTATTTCTAATGTAGGAATAGTTTAATGTCTCCATTTTGAAGGGGTTTTGTTGGTCTTGGTTGACTTCTTCTTGTTGTTAGCACTTTGCCTCATCTCCCTGCCTCTGGCCTCCATGGTTTCTAATGAGAAAAAAAGCTGTTAATCTTACTGAGGATCACTCGTGATGTCATGACCTGTTTCTCTCTGCTTTGCAAATTCTGTTTGTCTTTTAGCAGTTTGATTATGAGGTGTCTAGGTATGGATCTCTTTCACTGTATCCTACTTGGAATTTATTGAGCTTCCTGGATAAATTAATGTGTTTTCTGAAATTTTGGATGGTCACTATTTGGCCATTATTTCTTCAAATATTCTTTCTGCCTTTTTCTGTCTCTTCCTGGGACTTTGACTATGCTTTTGTCAGCACAACTGATGGTGTTCCACATGTCTCAAAGTGTGTTAACGTTTTCTGATACTTTTTTGTTTCTGTTCCTTCTGCTGATAATCTCATTTGATCTGTGTTCAAGTTCACTATTTCATCTGCCTCCTCACATCTGCTTTTGAGTCCCCCTCTAGGGAATTTCTTCTTGGTTTTTTGTATAATTTCTGTTTTTCTTCTTCCTTTCTTTTTTTTTTTTTTTAAGATTTTATTTGACAGAGACATGGCGAGAGAGGGAACACAAGCAGGGGGAATGGGAGAGGGAGAAGCAGACTTCCCAAGGAGCAAGGAGCCTGATGAGGGGCTCCATCCCAGGACCCTGGAATCATGACCTGACCCAAAGGCAGACGCTTAACGACTGAGTCACCCAGGCATCCCTGTTTTTCTTATTTCTTTTTGATGAAACATTGCTCTCATAATTTTTTTTTAGATGTTTAGGAATAGTTTTCTTTTGCCCTCTGAACTTATTTAAAACAGCTGATTTGGGGGACACCAGGTGAGGCAGTCGCTTAAGCATCCGACTCTTGGTTTTGCCTCAGGTGGTGATATCCAAATGATGAGATTGAGCCCAGCATCAGAACTCTGTGCTCAGTGTAGTTTGCTAAAGTTCCTCCTTTCCTCGCCTCTCCTCCTCCTCCTCCCCCTCCCCTTCCCCTCCCCTTTTTTTCTCTCAAATTTTTTAAAAATGAAGTAGCTGATTTTTAAGTTTTAACTCTTGGCTTCCTTAGGGATGATTTTTATTGACTACTTTTATTTTTGCCTTGTATATGAAACATACTTTCTTGTTTCTCTGCATTACATAATTTTTTGCTGGAAATTAGACATTTTAAGTAATACAAAGTGACAACTCTTGTAATAAGATTCTCCTGCCTCCCTCATGTTTGTTGGCTCTTTGTTGTTGTTTTAGCAGTTGCTGTGAAATGCCTGAATTAAATCTGTAGAGTCTATATTCTTTGAGTTTATATTCTATGATTGGACATTGTTTTTTTTCTTTTCTCTCTTTTTTAAGATTTTGTTTATTTGTTTGACAGAGCAAGAGAGAGCACAAGCAGGGGCAGCAACAAGGGGAGAGGGAAAAGCAGGCTCCCTGCTCAGCAGGGATCCTGATACAGGGCTAGATCCCAGGACTCTGGGATCATGACTTCAGCCAAAGGCAGACACTTAACCTACTGAGCCACCCAGCAGCCCCCCCCACCTCTTTTTTATTGCTTGGAGTCCATAAGTCTCCCACTGTTTGCCGAAGGGCCGTGTGTATATTGGGGCATGCTTCAGCATTCAGCTAAGCAGTTGACAACTCTGCCTTAACCTTTACTTCCTACTTACAGCCTTATTGGTCAGCCAGAGGTGAGGGCTTAGGGTCTTATCAGATCTCTTCTGAGTATGTGCACTGCTTGCACACGTCCTTCTAATATCCCATGAGTGTATCCTACCTTTTCAGAGTCTGCTGTGGACTGCTCATACCCCAGCTTGTGTGTCCGTGTGTGTCTGTGTCTGTGTTTTGTTTTTCTGTTTACCTTCTTTGTCCCTCTCTTCATCATAGGCAGCTGTAGTGTTAAGCAAATTCCTGCTGGTAGTTTTAAGCAAACATCTTAAAGGAGAAGTTTTTTTGCACTGGGTAAATTCTGATTCAATTCAAAGACAAGCCATGCAAGTGGAAGTTTCCAAGTAATTTTCACACAGGTCAAATTATGACAGCTTCTAGGAATGGGAATGGGTCTTTGGAAAAATTCCAGCCCTATCTGATCTTCTGTTTTTCTTAAATGCTCCCAAAACTTTGATTATTTTCTGAGTTCTATAAAAGTATTTTTTTTAAAGTATTTTTTTTAAATAATCTGTGCCGGTGTTCTCATTGCTTTTATGAAGGAGAGGATTTTTAGAAGTCCTTATTACGTTGTCATTCCAGCTGAAGCTGCTCCGAATTTAGAAGTTAAAACTGAGTGCTATGGGACGTGGTTGAAGGGCTTTACACAAGGGAGTAATTTCACCAGATTTGATCCACAAGTCAAGGCAAGTGTGATGCCTTACAGATGAAGCACCTTAGTCCTGGAAGATAGTTGATTTTTTTTTTTGGCCCCAAATTCACAGTGCTTATTTTAATCGAATAGAATAAGAATCTGGTCTCCCGATATCCTATCCAGTGTTCTTTCTGTACTATACTACTGTTTTTAGTGGTGGGTTTACGTAAACGTCAGTAATGCTAAGAAACAAAAGAACAAAAATAGGCTGCTAGTCAAGACAAATGAAGCGTTCATATATGTGCAAGTATCAAGCACTGATAAATAAGATTGTTCCATAAATGACAGTTGATGTAAATGCTCAAGTTTTGTTGAAATAGTGTTTTGATTCCCAAAGGCATAAATTAAAAAATCAAAGGAGTGCCTTTCTTTCCTTTCTTTCATAGCAGGTCTTTTGTTCATTTTTCTCTTAAACCATTAGGCAAATAAGTGAAATGAACAAGTAAATAGCAACATTGGGAGAATGTAGTTTTGTGATAATCCAGTAACTTATTTTTATAGCTGTCTGCCAGCCTGGTCAGTATGGAGGTTATGGGGTAGAAGAACGTTGATCATTTCTTTATTCTCCCGTTACTTATCATTACTTAAAGGTTTGTTTGTAAGCATTGCTGTGCATTAGTTGTACTTGACCAAATACCGTCTGTTTTTAGTTGAGCTAGTTTTTTCCATCAAACAACCATGTAGTAGTCTATGAAGACTACTTTGTGTACTGCAGCACAAACTAGTGGTTGTGGACAAGGCTGCAGAAACCCAGCACATTCCACGTGAGGTTCCATTTGTGATATGAAAGTGCATTTCTGTGGCCTTTTGGCGAAAGTACAGAATTTACTGGGATTACCTAACCTTCTGTTTCTCATTTAGGTTACTTACAACAGGAAAACCTCACTTCTACCTGCCAGACTTTTATTTTGGAAAGTTCAAACTTAAAAGAATATGCAGAACATTGTACAGATGAAGGCTTTATCCCAGCCTGCTTACTGGTGAGTGATTTGTTCCTTAAGAGAAATATTTTCTCATTGACCAACATGAGAGACTATAAACAATAGTCTTAACATCAGCTCATTGGTACTATCAAAATTGGTAGACATTTGTTAGAGTTCATGTGTGACTGAAAAGACCTAAAGAGGGCAGCTCTTCTTTCCACACATTTATGCCAAAGCTCACATCTTTGCTTCTCAGTTTCAAAATTACACTCTCGGGGCACCTGGGTTGCTCAGTTGGTTAAGTGTCTACTTTTGGCTCAGGTTGTGATCTCAGGGTCCTGGGATTGAGCCTGGCGTCGGGCTCCCTGCTCCGTAGGGAGCCTGCTTCTCCTGCCATTCACCCCACTTGTGTTCTCTGGCGCGCACATGCGCCCTCTCTCGCTCTCTGTCAAAAGAATAAATAAAATCTTTTTAAAAATTAATACTCTTTCTTTTTTTTAAGATTTTGTTTATTTATTTGACAAAGAGACAGCACAAGCAGGGGGAGCAGGAGAAGGAGAAGCAGGCTCTCCCCACTCAACAGGGAGCCCAACATGGGGCTTGATCCCAGGACCCCAGGTTCATGACCTGAGCCAAAGGCAGATGCCTAACTAATTGAACCACCCAGGAGCCCCAACACTCTCATTTCTAATTAGTTCCACTACTGCTTGTCTTGGGGTTCACTTGTTTTCTGCTTGCTATTGACTAAATATTTGTGTCCCTCCAAAATTCATAGGTTGAAACCCTAACCACCAGTGTGATGGTATTTAGAGGCGGGGCCTTTAGGAATTAATTAGGTTTACATTAGGTCAATCTAATCTGGTATTAGGGTTGGGCCCCTTGTGCTGTGATTATTGCCTTTACTAAGAAGTGGAAGAGAGAGAGCTTTCTCCTTGAAGAGAGACAGAGGGGATCCTTTGTGACACAGCAAGAAGGGAGATGTCTAGAAGCCAGAAAGTTGGCCCTTACCAGGAACCAAATTGGCCAGCACCTTGATCAGCACCAGTCTCCAGAATAAGAAATGCCTGTTATTT
Organism: Ailurus styani; assembly: GCA_002007465.1. Lineage (NCBI taxonomy): Eukaryota > Metazoa > Chordata > Mammalia > Carnivora > Ailuridae > Ailurus > Ailurus styani. The sequence continues at coordinate 1,191,489 of LNAC01000283.1, forward strand.
AAGCCTCCTGCTCTATGGTACCTTATTGCAACCCATTTTTCTCCTATCTCTGGTTAGTTACTTTAGACAAATAAAAAACAAGTGTTTTGTCATCTTGTCACCTCTTTTTAGAATATCACTAGACCAGTAGAGCATCATTTGGAATATAATGGACATATTTTGGAGCTACATTATTTGACATAGTGTTTTGCTACTTTATTTTACACATGTATCCTTAGATTCATTTCAGTTGTCCAAGACATGCTTATCTGTGGAGGAAACCTGAAAAAACCTACAAAACTGCTGAAGAATATCGAACATACTGGGTTCATTTAACATGTCAGTTCTCCCCATTTTGATCTATGTATCCATTAAAATCAGAATCTCCACAAGCATTTCTGTAGATAGCAACAAGCCGAATTCTAAATTTTATATGGAAAATCAAAGGAAGTAAAATAACCCAAATAATTCTTAAAAAGGATAGGTTGGAAAACTCCCATTACTTGATTGTAAGACTTACAACCTCTGGTAATCAAGATTGAGTGGCATTAGAGGAAGGTTAGGCACTTAGATCAGTGGAATAGAAGAGATCCTAACGTAGACACACACAAAACTGATTTTGACAAAAGTGCAGAGGAAGTTCACTGGAGAAAGTAATTTTATTGACAAATGGAGATAGAACAATTAGACATCCAGATTTTAAAAAATGTCCTCTACACATACCTCATACAAAGATTAACCAAAGTGAAGATAGACCAAAGGTACAATGTAGAACTATTAAGATTTTTTTGGAGAAAACATAGGAGAAAATCTCTGTAAACTTGGGTTTGGTGATGAGCTTTAGATGTGACACCAAAAGCACGGACAATAAAAGGAAAAATTGTTAAACTTTGTAAAAATTTAAAACTTTTACTCTACAATAGACTGTTCCAAGAATGACAAGCCACAGGCTAGAAGACAGTATTTACATTATCATATGTGATAAAGGATTTATACCCAGAATACCTTTTAAGAAACTGTTACTTTTTTTAAAAAAATGAAATTTTTAATGGGCAAGGAATCCGAAGATGGCCATAAGCTTATGGGGGAAAAAACCTCCCAAAAAATATGCTGCAAATCATTTGTTACTGGAAAAAATGCAACTGAACACTCTAAGGAGATACCAATATATGCCTATTAGAATGGCTAATGTAAAAAACAATTTAAAAGCTGTCAGATACTTGGTAGTAAGGATGCAAAGCAGCAGGAACTCATTCATGACTGATGAGAATGAAAAATCATACAGCCACTTTGGAAAACAAATAATCGTTTATAAAGTCAAACATATATTCTCCATGTGCCCCAGCACTCATACACCCAAGGTGAATTGAAAAACATGTTCACACAAAAACCTGCACACTTACGTCCATCTGTGATGGTCAAAAACCAAAGAACACCATGCTGTTCTTCACCCAGTAAGTAGCTAAACTATGGTATAGCCATAGAATCAAATACTACTAAGCAATAAAAAACAACATACCGTTGATTCACACAATGGCTTGAATGAATCTTAAATTCCTCTCAGTTCCTCTAAATTAGCCATTTTCAACAAATAAGTAAAAGATATTGTAGATAACTGGAGCCAGGACTTTTGGGGAGAAAGAAAAAGATAAGCCTAAGAATGAAGCCTGTGGTATTGAATCGTAGTCAGACATATCACTATGATGCCATATTCAGTATTTATACAGTATCTATACAGAGACATTGGTGTGTTTGTTTACACAGATTAGCATGTCTGTGTGGTTATGTAGCTCTTCCTGCTGTGAGGGCCTAGCTGCGGTGGCCCCCCAGTAGCTACATGCAGGAACTTACAACCTCTGGTAATCAAGATTGAGTGGCATTAGAGGAAGGTTAGGCACTTAGATCAGTGGAATAGAAGAGATCCTAACGTAGACACACACAAAACTGATTTCAGGCTTTCAGGGCCTAGCTGCGGTGGCCCCCCAGATACCCAGCCCCTGTATCTTCTCCCAGTTCTGGAGGCTGGAAAGCCTGAGATCAAAGTGCCCCTGATTCAGTTCCTGGTGATGACTGTCTTCCTGGCTTAGTAAATGGCCACTTTCTCCACTGTGTCCTGACATGAATTTTGGGAGACACAATACCAGTCGTTCACAAATTATTATTAGCTACTAGAAATAAGGCAAGGTATAATGACCAAGTTAGTAGTAAGCAAATCCCCAAACTTCTCAGGCTTTAGTTAAGAAAGAACAAAGTAGAAATCTTCGGGAGAGTAAAGGAAGCTGGTCACCTGTTCTGTGGTAGACACTGTCTTAGACGTGTTTCATCTATCCTTACTTATTCTTCACAACAAATGATACTGAGAGGTCAGAATTAACCTGCCCACTTTTACATATGAAAGGAAGCCTTCCAGATTCTTACGACCTCAAATTTAAGGTAATAAAAACCTGCACATTAGTAGCAGGAGAAATGGGGAAATGAGTTCTGAGAGGATGGAGGTGAAAATAGGAAGGTGCTGATCCTTGAGAAGTCTCCTTTATGCTCAGCGGTTTTTTTCACTTTGTTTTTTGGCAGGTTCACATGGCTTTCAGGATAGGAAGGGCAAATTAGGAGTGAGTCCTTATTGTTTTTAAAGAGTTATGTGGGGGCGCCTGGGTGGCTCATTCGTGAAGCGTCTGCCTTCGGCTCAGGTCATGGTCCCAGGGTCCTGGGATCGAGCCCTGCATCTGGCTTCCTGCTTGCTGGGAAGCCTGCTTCTCCCTCTGCTTGTTTCCTCTCTTGCTGTCTCTCTGTCTGTTAAATAAATAAATAAATTTTTTAAAAGATAAAAAAAAATTAAGAGTTATGTGACTGGATCCCTACCCCACAGCTGAAAGTGCTTTTCTGCCTTTGGACTATCTTAGCTAATGAAACATAAGTCACAGTGTCTTATTCAAACAGGCAAGATTCTTGACTCATGGATTTGATGCAACCCCTAACTTAAGTGACTCTTTATTTTTTATAAACTTTCTTTTTTTTTTTTTCAAGATTTTATTTATTTATTTGACACAGAGAGAGAGATCACAAGTAGGCAGAGAGGCAGGCAGAGAGACAGGGAGAGGAGGAAGCAGGCTCCCTGCCGAGCAGAGAGCCCGATGCGGGCCTCGATCCCAGGACGCTGAGATCATGACCTGAGCCGAAAGCAGAGGCTTTAACCCACTGAGCCACCCAGGTGCCCTTNAGAGAGGCAGGCAGAGAGACAGGGAGAGGAGGAAGCAGGCTCCCTGCCGAGCAGAGAGCCCGATGCGGGCCTCGATCCCAGGACGCTGAGATCGTGACCTGAGCCGAAAGCAGAGGCTTTAACCCACTGAGCCACCCAGGCGCCCTTTGATAAACTTTCTTACTCTAATCTGTTCTTCATCAAAAATTCCAGATCTTTTATAACTTTATACAGTGAAATGTTTTATGGTGGGAAATTATTAGTAGTGTTGCACAATTTTTGTAATGCTTGATCTTTTTCTTTTCAGTCCTTGTTTGGAAAAAACTTGACAACAATTCTGAATGAATATGTAGCTATGAAAGCAAAAGGTAAGAATTGAGGGTCAGGGATTCTTTTCTTTTGGGGGGGAGGGGAATTCTTTTCTATTTTATACAGCATTTGTCTAATTGTTTTAATTAGAAATAATTTTTAAGGGCTCTTAATGCCTCTTAACAGCCAAAAGAAAACTTCTCTCCATTACAGTGAGATACATTTTGCTGGGAAATATTTAGTTTGCATTTATATTGATTATTAAATAGTGGCAAAAATCTGAATGCTAGTGAACATAACAAAATAATTTTCATAAAAAATAAAACTTGTAAGTCTAAGTGTCTAAACTGGTGAACAGGCATTGCTATGTTACAGAATTTCAAACCAAATTTTAAGGTCTTGCTAGTCGAAATCTTGACATAGGAACCAGTCATAAAATTCTGGTTTATATTAACCAGAATATAAAATAATACTTGCCTAAGTTAATGTTTTAGGGGAAAAGTTAAAATTGTTTATTTTATTCTTGAATACTGATAATTTTTGTAATACACAACATTAACAAAAGAATTAACTATAAAACAATAACATTGAAGAAAATGAAAGATGCTTATTTATGGAGTTTTTGTCTCTAGGCAGCTTTGTGCTAGATGCTTTCCTTAGTTATACTTCAGTCCTTAAAATAACCCAGTTACAGGTTGATTATTAAGATCATTTTTAAGGGCGCCTGGGTGGCTCAGTGGGTTAAAGCCTCTGCTTTCGGCTCAGGTCATGATCTCAGGGTCCTGGGATCGAGGCCTGCATCGGGCTGTCTGCTCAGCAGGGAGCCTGCTTCCCCCTCTCTCTCTCTGCCTGCCTCTCTGCCTCCTTGTGATCTCTCTCCCTCTGTGAAATAAATAAATAAAATCTTTAAAAAAAAAAAAAAAAAAGATCATTTTTAAGTATCAGAAAACTGAGAATTAGAGAAGCTATATAACTTTTCCAAGATCACAACAATAAAAAGAATATAATAGGCCTGAATATTCTTAGGGGAATATTTAGAGTGTGGACTATTCAGAAACAATATGCTATTGGAATACAAATGTTTAGTCCCATTTTTTTTTTGTTGGGTAGCTCTCTCTGGTTTGAGTTTTTTCATAAGTATATGGTAAGGATTTTAAATATCCTAGAAGTTTCCCATCACTATGGGCTTTTAGAGCATATCCTAAAAAAACGAATCCGTTCTCAGGAATTTTACCTGTAACTCCTAAGAATAGTAACTGGTGGAGCTTTATTATGTGGTTGCTGAGCAATTGCAGTGATTTGGACATAAAAATATTGGTTGTAGGAAAATAATTTCCATAGTCACAAGAGTTTACATAACCTTTATGATATTTATTATAAATCAGAATATTAACTTTCAAATATAACATGGCGTCAAGTAGAACAGATTTAAAGTAGTTTGTCCTTTTGAGGGGCACCTGACTGGCACGGTTGGTGGAGAATGCAACTCTTGATCTCAGGGTTGTGAGTTCGAACCCCATGTTGGATGCAGAAATTACTTAAAAATAAATCTTAAAATAGTTTGTCTTTTTTTTTTAATACAAAGAAGATATAAAACTGATCTATAAAAGCTTCAGAGGTTTTAGAAATTTCCATTTCCCCTCATATTGCATCTGATACTCAATGGCTTAAGAAAGAAGGCAGTCTCATTTATAGCTTTGCAGATCATGTTAACAAAATAGGCTTTTTTCTTAGTTTCCAACATATGTCAACAGCTGAGAAAAAAGTTTGTTTTCCTTGTTCATTTTGTATCTAAATTAAGTGATGAATTTTCTTCAACCGTGTATATTAAGAAACTTTTCCTCTTACGATCTAGAAACATCAAATGATGTCCCAGCAATTATGTCATCTCTGTGGAAGAAGTTAGACCATACGCTTTCTCAGATCAGGTAATAAAAAGCCTGTATAGTAAGCTTATCAGAACATGCATGATGGTTTTGGAATGCAGACACATGTAGGAGCTGTTCAGGTTTAAATCTTCTTATGACCCACACAGTGCATTTCTGTAATACGGATCTAATTTTAAATTTATTCAAGAGACTATTGATACTCGTTTGTTTTTTTTATTGGAATAATTTGACATAAAATGCCTCCTTGAATAAATTGTTTGGAAATAAGGAAATCAGGGGACACCTGAGTGGCTCAGTTGGTTAAGCTGTTGCCTTCAGCACAGGTCATGATGCCAGGGTCCTGGGATCGAGTTCCTCATCAGGCTCCTTACTCTGCTTCTCCCTCTGCCTCCTGCTCCCCTGTTTTTACTCTCGTTCGCTAACTCTCATGCTCTCTCTCTCTAGCAAATAAATAACTTTTAAAAAAAAATTGAGATTTACAGATGTTTAATGACATTCCCAAGTTCCCATAGCAAGTTAGAGGCAGATCTCTGGCTAGAAAACAAATCGAATGCCAGTCTTGTATGAATTCCCTTACACAGTTGCATCTTCATTACTCAGGTAAAGAATTGATGTGTTGAATTCATGCCTCATTGGTTCATGCCCTATAAAGAAACAAGCTTGAATACTAATGCTACTTCTGCTATCTTCTAATTTTAGAATTTCCTCATGGTAGCAGTATCCACCGTTTACGTAGGTCATGGCCTTGGAATGGCAGTTTTGGCATCGTGGATGCCAGTCCTTACTGGTATCAGTTATAACATCTCTTATTTAACTTTAGAATCTAGTATGAAAACTGGAGTTTTTTACCCTTTCTCCCAGAGCTACTGGTGAATACCCGACATAAATTCAGCAGTGTCTCAGGGGTCCCTGGGTGGCTCAGTCGGTTGAGCATCCAACTCTTGATTTCAGCTCAGGTCATGATCTCAGGTTGTGAGATTGAGCCCCAAGCGGGGCTCTGCACTCAGCAGGGAATCTCCTTAGAACTCTCCCTCTCCCTCTGCCCCTCCTCCTCCTGCTCCCTTTCTCTCTATATATAAAATAAATACATCTTCAAAAAAAAAAAAAAACCAACAACAACAACACAAAAACTCAGCAGGGGCTCCATTTCCTTCCTCAGGTTAAACTGCTAAAATGGCTCCAAATGCTTTCTGTCTAACCTTGTACCACATCTTATTTGATAGTCTTACCTTTTTCCCCCCTTTTCATCTCATTTCTTCCCTTTTATATGATCTTCAAAAACACTGGTAATTTGGGGCACCTGGTTGGCTCTGTCAACTGAGCATCCAGCTCTTGATTTCTGCTCAGGTCCTGATCTCAAGGTCAGGGGTTTAAGCCCTGCATCAGGCTCCCCCCTCAACAGGGAGTCCCTTCGAGATTCTTTCCCTCTGCCTCTCCCCCTGCTCACATGGTTACTCTCTAAATAAATAAATAAATTTAAAAAAAAATATTTTTTTTCAGATTTTTTTTATTTTGACAGAGAGAGATTACAAGTAGGCAGACAGGCAGGCAGGCGGAGAGAGANTATTTTTTTTCAGATTTTTTTTATTTTGACAGAGAGAGATTACAAGTAGGCAGACAGGCAGGCAGGCGGAGAGAGAGGGGGAAGCAGGCTCCCTGCTG
>LNAC01000283.1:1198576-1236555 GCA_002007465.1 Ailurus styani
GAGCCGAAGGCAGAGGCTTTAACCCACTGAGCCACCCAGGCGCCCTAAAATCTTTTTTAAAAAGACATTCAAAATTTAATTAACACCTGTAAATATAAGTTACTGAGATATCTTATTTACAAGGTACTACATAAAAATAAAAGGTTCTTAGCCAGTTAATCTCCAGGTTGGTTGGTGTCTTATTAAAAATGCTTATTCAGGGGCGCCTGGGTGGCTCAGTCAGTTAAGCATCTGCCTTTGGGTCAGGTCATAATCTCAGGGTCCTGGGATCAAGCACCATGTCAGGCTCTCTCCACTCAGCGAGGAGTCTGCTTCTCCCTCTCACTCCCCCTCTCTGCTTTCCTTCTTTCTCTCTTTCACAAATAAATTTTTTAAAAAAGTCTGTTTTAAAAAAATGTTCAGTTTAGTAAGTTTTGTTGTTCTTGTTGGTAGAGACTTACCAGATTTCCCAGGAAGATAGTAGTATCTATGATTGGGTGACTGTTGTGAGGGGAGAATCATCTTATGTTGTGAATTCTGTTTGCTTTTCTCTCTTGTTAGAGGCTGGATAAAATAGTTTTATACTAATAAATTTGTTAAAAGCAGGATGTCCTTTGAAATTTACTTGGGGATTCTGAAGTATTTATGGAGTCCTATGGAAAATCAGAATTTCTCTGGGAAGGTATCTCTAGTGGTAAAAGTAATTAATAACTATAAAATTGTATATGTAGGTTTCTTACATATACTTCCTAAAGTCAAGTCAAATTCTTAATGGGATGTCAGAGTTCTCTACTGCATACTGCACTGAATAGAAGCTTGATGGTTAAAATCAGATGGTGTGAGTGTACTTCTATGCCACTCTTCCAAAGCAAGTAAAATTTGGTCACCCCTCACAAAAAATATGCTTGTCTTTTTTGTCTGAGAGAGTTCTATTACCTTTTAATTCAGTTTACTTCAGGTCTGACTGTTACTAAATTAGAGTGTATCTTGGCAGCAGAAATTTTTTAATGTCTAACTATTTTGTTTTATTTGTTAGGAGCATGCAAAGTTCCCCAGGGTTTGTTGCTAATCAGAGAGGTTGGTATTCAACTTTAAACTAAATAATGTCCAGAATTACTTCAAATTTAAACTGTCAGATGAACATATTCATTAATGTGCTAAGTATTTTGTTTAAACTACTGTTCTTCTAAGTAGTTATTATTATAAAAGGAAATATTTTCATTTATTGTAGAAATAAGCATTTGAAATACTCCCCGTTTTTTCACATTGGCTCTCTTGTATTCACATCTTTTCAATTCTCACTTCATAGGTCTGTTTCTTAATTTGTAGAGGCGTTATCAGCATGAACTATTACAGAAGGAGCACACTCGTAGGTTCATAAAGATTGTACAGATGACTCAAACCACAGTGCTTTGAACTGTGTGGTCCACTATTCAGATTTTTTTGTAAATACTGGAGTGTAATGTATTTTCATATCCTATGATTTTCTTAACATTTTGTTTTCTCTAGGTTGCTTTACTGTAGGAACACAATATAACATACAAAATATGTGTTCGTCAGCTCTTGGTTATTGGTACAGCTTCTGGTCAGCAGTAGGCTGGGAGGTTTGGGGGGAGTCCTAAGTTATAGTTGGAGTTTCAGCTGCACAGAGGGTCGGTGCTCCTAACCCGGGTGCTGCACAAGAGTCAGCTGTACTGACTTCCGTTTGTTTCATAGGAAATCACGTAATTTCAACATAAACTTAGTTGATACTTTTAAGGGCTCTTTTTTCAGTCTGTAGATTTCACATCTTAAATAGTAGGACATGTATTATGTAGACTTGTTAAAATTGCCCAGAATACTCCTGACAGTTAACTTTTGAAATGCTCATGTGTTTCAGTCCGAACGAGAAGTGGAATTGCAGAAATCAAACGACAGAGAAGGCTTGCGGCTCAAGCAGCTCCTGTCAATTCAGAGTTGCTGACTTTAGCGTATCTTTCAGGACAGTGTACTACTACTCCAACTCCACCTCCACCTCCTCCTCCCCCTCCTCCCCCGCCTCCTCCTCCAGCAGCTCTGCAGGTTATTCGGCCAGCTGGCCAGATCGCAGCGCCTTTGAGGTCCAATTTTGTAGTGGTCAGCCATTCACAGTCACAAGACACTGCTGCCAGTAAGTTTAAATTTCCTTCTCTGAAATTTTGTTTTTAGTCAAATCATATAAATAGATGATATACTTTTTACTCGTTTTATAAAATTACAGAAAAAAGACAAGAGGCTGGAAGTAGAACACACTTGGGGTAGGTTTGCCTTAAAGTAAGCCTATTACTATTCTTAGAGACATTTTAATCCAGGATTCTTATTTCTCTTCTAACTTCAGGATAGAAAAGACTCTTGTTCTATTTTATTTTAAGAGTAATACACATTATATCTGACCCACCTCCTTATCTTCGTTCATGCCAGTCTGTTCTACAGTGAGGAATGTTCTTCCAGTCCACCTGCATCTCTGCATGTTACAAATCCCTCCTACTTCTGTGCACCTGAGAGCTAGGGATGAACTTAGAGACCATGCGGTATATCTTGTTTGTTGTATGCTTAAAACTATTGAAAACGCGTGATAAGAAGGGACAAAAAACTAATAACAGGGTTGGGATAAAAATTGAGGTGCCAGCTCTCTCACTTCTTAGACCAGTCTTCTTTCTCTTCTGTGCAGCTAAAATTTTTTGCCATCCATTACATCCTTCCTCACTTCCATCTTTTTTCCAACCTCATTTACACCCCGGGGTACAAACACTTAGTATACACACACTATAGTGTACACGTAGTTTATACTTCTTACAGTTCCTCTGTTCTTCCATGTTATTTTTTGTTGAGACTGTACTGTGCTTGTATTTTAAGTCATAGTATATTTTACTCATCTTAATGTATTTTACAGTGCCTTGCACATAGTAAAGCATTCAGTGTATGTTGAGTTTAATGTAAAGTAATAGTCATTTTGTAATGCTACTTATTCATTAATTCACGCTTAAAAAACTATCCCGTGTCCTTGACTTAATGCTTTGTTTTATTGAAATACAGCTGGAGAGGCTTTAAATATCATTCCTGGGCCTCAGGAAAAGAAAACTCAAACCACAGTCATGTCTCCTGCTAGACGCAAAAGGTAAATGAATTTTGAAAGGACGAGTTTCCAATAACCACTAAAATTAAAGAATTACACCACCATATTTATATTATGAATAAAGTAACAAGAATGGATTCAGTTCCTGGGACTATTTATATTATACCCATTCTTAAATTCCTTTTTTTTTTTTCACATTGTGACCTCCCTGAAATCAGGTAGTATCTTATAATCAATGGCTTATTACTCTTTCATTGGAAGTGTTTTTTTAATCATACATAAAAATATGTCTTAAAATTGGTAGTATCTCAGATTTTTTAAAACGAGTGTTATTTTTAAAATAGGAATAATAGCATTTTCACAAACACATATTTCAATTCTTAAAGTCAGAAATTTTTTCAGGGAATCTTTGAGAGCAAAGTTCTTTCTGTATTTAACCTGTGTGTCTTTGAAGGGTAGCTCAGAAAAGAGAGATAATAGTTTTTAAATGCTTTTTCTGATTTCTTAACTGCCATGCCATGGATATTTTTGTTAGAGTTTTTACAGTTGGTTGTCTCTCATTCAAGGCTCCCTTAGCCTTCTTTATTGTTTTAATGGTAAAACAACTATAAGAGTATCTTAACATTTATAAAAACCTGGGCCTTTTTTTTTTTTTTAAGATTTTATTTATTTATTTGACACAGAGAGAGAGATCAGATCACANTAACATTTATAAAAACCTGGGCCTTTTTTTTTTTTTTAAGATTTTATTTATTTATTTGACACAGAGAGAGAGATCAGATCACAAGTAGGCAGAGAGAGAGGAGGAAGCAGGCTCCCCGCTGAGCAGGGAGCCCGATGCGGGCCTCGATCCCAGGACACTGAGATCATGACCTGAGCCGAAGGCAGAGGCTTTAACCCACTGAGCCACCCAGGCGCCCAAAACCTGGGCCTTTTTATAAAGTCTGTACACAGTGGCGCCTGGGTGGCTTAATCAATTAGGTGTCTGACTCTTGATTTCAGCTCAGGTAGTGATTTCATGATTTCAGGGTCATGAGATCGAGCCCCATGTTGGGGTCTGTGCTGGGCATGGAGCCTGCTTAAGATTCTCTCAGCTAACCGAAATAAGTCAGAGACTGAGACAAACCATAAGAGACTCTTAATGCTAGGAAATAAACTGAGGGTTGCTGGAGGGGAGGTGGGTGGGGAGGATGGGGTAACTGGGTGATGGGCTTGAAGGAGGGCACGTGATGTCATGAGCACTGGGTGTTATTAAAGACTGATAAATCACTGAACTCTACATCTGAAACTAATAATACATGATATGTTAATTAACTGAATTTAAACTTTTAAAAAATTGCCCAAAACGATATTAGCAATTGTAGTAAACTGCCAAAAAAAAGATTCTTTCTCTCCTCTCTTTGCCCCTTTCCCCACCCCCCAGGTTGTGCACACAGTTTCCAAAAAAAAAAAAATTAAAAAAATTAGTTTTTACACATACTTCATTTTATTCAATTCTTTCATAAACCCAATAATGCATTTGGTCTTATCCTGTTACAAAGTAGGTCAAATAGTCAGAACTGGGCTTCCTGCTCTGCGGGGAGCCTACTTCTCCCTTTCCCTCTGCCTGCTGCTTCCCCTGCTTGTGGTGTCTCTGTCAAATAAATAAATAAAATCTTAAAAAAAAAAAAAACTTGCTACAGACCACATAGTAAGTGGTAAAGCTGGACTTCAGATTCATTTCTTATTAATACAAGTGTAGTAATGGTTTTCTACTCTAGCCCTTTGTTGCTACCACAAAGGGAAAATACTTGTTCTTCCACGATCTTAAGATTTATATCTGTAAATGTAATTATCATCGAATCTGTTTTTCAAAGTAGTTAAAAGACAAGCTCTAAAATGTGTTTCAGTGAATCTCAGAGGAAAAGTAACACTTTATCTGGGCCTCATTCAACGATAAGGAATTTCCAGGATCCAAACGCATTTGCAGTAGAAAAAGTAAGTGACCTTACCAAGCTTTGCAGTTTGAGATATTCCTGAGTTTTAAAATACTGATATTTAGGTATGTAAGTGTGTGTGTGTAGCATTTGTATGTTACAGTATTTCTGTAAAACTGCAGGGGAATTGCCTTGGGATAGAGAGTAGTAAAACGTATACTAGGAGACAGTCCATTAGAATAGCCAGCATGTACAAATGTATCAGGTAAGAAGCAGTGCTGTGTTCAGGGAACTATAGATACATTGTGGATGCTGGAGTGTGCAACATAATAGGGCATTACTAGAGTCAGATTTTTAAAAGGTTTGTATGAAAAGTTAGAGTTTGGAACTGTGTTTTGTAATCAGTGAAGAAAGACTTGGTGAAGGATCTGTGAAAACACTTGTGAAGTGTAGTATTCAAGCATATAGTATGAAGGGAGCCACCCACCCATAACTTCTGAGTTTCCACCTACGTTTGTTAAAACTAGCTAGCTCCCATTCTCTAGAAGCTCTACCCTGTTCTTTTACTAATACCGATTTTCTTTTCCAGCAAATGGTTATTGAAAATGCACGAGAAAAAATATTAAGTAACAAATCTCTTCAAGAAAAGCTCGCAGAAAACATTAATAAATTTTTGACTAGGTAAGCTGTGTGTATTGATGATGCCTGATTGTTTTCACCTAATTTTGAGAGACTGGTAAAAATTTTTTTTCTGTATTACAGCGACAATAATATTGCACAAATACCTAAGCAAACAGAGAGCAACCCTACGGAACCAGAGACTTCAATTGATGAACTCCTGGGACTTCAGGTATAGGTTAGGGGTGGGTGGNTGTGTGTGTGTGTGTGTGTTGCATAGACTCATAGTTAAAACTAATGGTATTTTGGTTTCATTTCAAAACCATTGCCAATAAGTGCCTGCCTGGTTCAGTCAGTACAGCATGCGACTCTTGATCTTGGGGCTATAAGTTCAAGCTCCATGTTGGGTATAGAGATAACTTAAAAAAGTAAACTAAAATAAATTCTTGACCAAAAGAAAACCATTGCCAACAGATATATAAAATTATTTAAGATAGAGATTTCCTTCTTTATCCAAATATAGATGTAATCTATTCTTGAAAATGTATTAGGGCGCCTGGGTGGCTCAGTGGGTTAAAGCCTCTGCTTTCGGCTCAGGTTATGATCTCAGCGTCCTGGGATCGAGGCCCGCATCAGGCTCCCTGCTCAGCAGGGAGCCTGCTTCCTCCTCTCCCTGTCTCTTGCCTACTTGTAATCTCTCTCTCTGTGTCAAATAAATAAAAAATCTTTAAAAAAAAAATAATAAAGCAAATCCCAACCATCATCTTATTTAAAAAAAATGTATTAGTGAATTTTCAAATAATCTGTATAAATTGTATTATTTAAATGGTAAAAATAATAAGACATCTCTACCCCATCTAATATCACTAATTCTTCCACATATCAGTAAAACACTTTAGCCATACAACAATCAGTCACAGATACCTAAGTATTTAATACTTAAAGATTTCACAAGTGGGGGGTGTGTTTGTGGGCAGGTAGCCACAATATGGTAACATGTATATAAATTGCATTTCTTCTGCATTGCTACAGACTGTATAATTGAGGAAACGAAATTATATGTTAAAGATATATAATGAATCTAAGTAAAATGAACAAGACACTTTTAAAAAGAAAGGTTAAAAAAAAGTAAAAAAGGTTACTAACTAAATGAATAAATTGTGTGAAGTTTACTGCCAAGAGAAGGAAGATGGGACTACAGTCACTGTTGCTATTCAGTGATGGTGAAGATGGAAGAGCGTCAGCTGGTAAAGGAAGAGTTTAACAATTTATCTTTCATATTTGTTCATGTGTTTAAAAAAAAAAGATTTGTTCATGTGCACATAGCCTTCCTCAAGAGCAGCTGAGATTATGATGGTAACACATCCTTTGACTCGGACTCTGAACAGTATAATCCATTCTTGTTGCCATATCCACCAAATGAATTCGTTATAGCAGGTTTGCTTTCAGTTGAATTCTAGATAAAACCACTGATTTTTTTTGAATTTTTATTTTTTATTTTTTGGTCCGTTCCTTCAGAATACTTGAAGAAAAAATTTTTTTCTTGCTACGTTTTCCCATCGCGAAGTTCAGTAAATTTAACAAAATATGACATGCTTATTAAAGCAACTTTAAATTATCTACCAGTACTTCATTTTAAAAAGTTCTCCTGTCTTAATGTTTAACAAATGAATATACTCTATTCTGAATTTTTATAGTCTTCAGTTGCTTGTTTATATTTTCTCCATAAACATCAGATACTTGCATAATCAAGGCACTGTGTTAAATACTGTGAGAAGTTATAAAAAAGAGAAGATACAACCCTCTGCTCTTGCTTTGTAATAATTTATATTTGGGAAAAGTTAAAAATTCAGATTTAAATAACTTTAAAAGAACAGCAAGACAAATTGCCCAACTGAGTAGTAAAAACATCAGATTCACAGAGAAGTGATAAGCCAATTGTATAAATCGGTGAAGTAGGAATTTTAAAAAATATTTACAAGTGTGTGACCTTGGAGTAGGTAAGATTTCTTAAGCTACAAAAATCTGTTTAAAAAAAAAAAAAACTTCCGGGCGCCTGGGTGGCTCAGTGGGTTAAAGCCTCTGCCTTCGGCTCAGGTCATGATCTCAGGGTCCTGGGATTGAGGCCCATATCGGGCTCTCTGCTCGGCGGGGAGCCTGCTTCCTCCTCTCTCTCTACCTGCCTCTCAGCCTACTTGTGATCTGATCTCTCTGTGTCAAGTAAATAAATAAAATCTTTAAAAAAAAAAAAAACTTCCTTAAAACTTAAAATAGTGGGCGCCTGGGTGGCTCAGTGGGTTAAAGACTCTGCCTTCAGCTCAGGTCATGATCTCAGGGTCCTGGGATCAAGCCCCACATCGGGCTCCCTGCTCAGTGGGGAGCCTGCTTCCTCCTCTCTCTCTGCCTGCCTCTCCCCCTACTTATGAACACGCTCTGTCAAATAAATAAATAAAATCTTTAAAAAAATTATTAAAAAAACTTAAAACTTAAAAAACTTAACAAAAAATTAAAAGTCAAACCACCAACTTGGAGAAAATATTCATAATACATGTATCTGACAAAAAAATTTCATCCAAAGTACAGAAAGAGCTCCCACAAATCAATAATAAAAAGATAAACCACCCATTTTAATAAAGGGGTTAAAGACTGGACCAGACAAAAGAAGATAGAGGAATGGCCACTAAGGCCATGAAAAAATAATGGTATTTGTTATTTGGGAATTGAAAGTTAAGAGTACAGTTAGATACCATTTCACATTCACTACAGTGGCTGAAAGTTAAAGATCTGACAATACCAGATGTTGACAAGGATGTGAAACAACTGGAAGACGAGAAGTTATGAAATGGTACAACCTGTTTGGAAAACTGATAGTTAACAAAGTTATGTATATACCTGTACACTTTACTTATGACCTGGCAGTTACTAGGTTTTACCCAAAAGAAATAAATATGTTCACATATGTTTATAAAAGGACGTCTACAAGAATATTTGTAACAGCATTGTTCCTAATAGACAAACACTAAAACCAGATGTCCATCAACAAAAAAGAAATAAACAAATTTTGACAGTCACATAATAGAATACTGCTGAACAATGAAAAGAACCAAGCTACTGATAGATATAACAGCATGGATGAATCTCAAACAATATTGGTCAAAGATGGACTAAAAGAATGTATGTATATAGTGTGCTTCCATTTGTATAACACTCTAGAACAGGCAACACAAATTCATGCTGATAGAAATCAGAAATTGTTGACTGAGTGAGGGTGAGGGTAGTAATTTGCCAAAGGATGAATTCTCTTTAAAAAAAGGGAATGGCGTGTGTACGTGTGTGATTGTCTTGGGTGATGGAAATTTTTTTTTTTTTTTAAGATTTTATTTTTAAGTAATCTCTACACCCACCAAGTGGCTCAAACTCAACCCTGAGATCAAGAGTAGCACACTTCCACTAACTGAGACAGCCAGGTGCCCCATTTCACACTTTTTATTACAGGTGGTTACATAGTTCCTTAAAATTGTCAAAGCTCACTGAACTGTGGACTTAAGATTTGTGCATTTTATTGTGTGTAAGTCATACCTTGAGTTTTAAAAATATTTGGAAGATTGATGTGCAGGTACCTTTGGAACATTCATTTCAGGGTTCTTTTGATCCTAATTTTTAAAGTTGAGAATAAAATGACTTACTAAAAAATTGCATTTTGTCAACATTAACTTTTTTTTTAAGATTGTATTTATTTATTCGATAGAGAGTGTGAGAGGGAACACAAGCAGGGGGAGCAGGAGAGAGAGAGGAAGGCTTCCCACTGAGCCGGGAGCCTGCTGCTGGGCTCCATCACAGCACCCTGGGATCACAAGCTGAGCTGAAGGCAGATGCTTAAAGACTGAGCTACCCAGGTGCCCAACATTTACTTTTATGACACTGTATCCACCATTTCATAATTTGGTAATATTGTGTTGTCGACATTATTTACATTACTGTAAATTTTCAGCTTTCTGGATATAGAAATACTTGTTCAAGCTCCTGGACGCCTCCCAAATCACATTTCCTCAAGAATTGTTGATGTTCTCTATACATCCTCATAATCAAAGTGAGCTGGCTCTTTAACTTCAGACAAGTTTTTCTTCTCATTTCGTGGGCATTTTTATAAAAAATCCAAAGTTTTTATCACTTCATGAAAGTTCCACTTTAACTCGTTGCTCCATATGAATTTCCTGTCTCATGGGATTCAAATGTATGCCTTACCAATCTTGAAGAATAATACAACATTGTGGGGTGTCTTATAAATAACTAAAAATGAGAATTTGAAATCTCCCAACTATTAGAATAATAGTAAATGTAGACCTTACCCAGAAAGTTACTATAACTTCTATGAAATCTAATGTTTTAGCTGAAAAGATTATTACTTTTGCTTTTTATTCTATATTTCCTTTTTATTTTTTTAAACTTAAATCTTCATGTAAAATTAATGCAAATAGATAAAACATTTTTACCAAGCCACATTACTGGCATACTACTCCAAGCTTTCTCTGAGGATCTGTGTCATCCCTGTGTGAAGTATCGATATAATCTGTTTGCCCCAACTTTTACAGGAAACACAGGTGGTGGTGGTGTTTTTACCCCAATAGTTGGTAAACTTGAGAAATCTCAGCACATTTTGTGGACTGCTCTTGGGTAGGGCTCACCCTTCACCCCTTGGTTGCACACCAGCTGTAAATGAGTTAGAGGTTTTTTTTGTTTCGGGAGGTTTTTTGTTGGTTTTAGGGGGGTGGTTTTGTTTTTGTGAGAAAGAGAGAGCAAGTTAGGGCAGGGAGCAGAAGGAAAGAGAGAATCCCAAGCAGGCTCCACGCTCAGTGCAGAGCCTCATGCAGGGCTCAGTCCCACAACCCCAAGATCAGCACCTGAGCTGAAATCAGGAGGCGGATGCTCAATCATCTGAGCCACCCAGGCGCCCCTGACTGGTTGTTTTAGAGCATGTTCACTATCATTCTGTTTAAATCATACTTCCCAAAAAAGTTGAAATGTCCAGTAACCATGGAGGTATTTTTAGCTCAGTAATAAATACAAATTAAGAGAACCAATTACTTTTAATAGGCTGATGATGCTTAAAAAGTGATACTACCCACTATTGTTAAGAACTTGCACATCGTTACACAGAACAGGAATTCTTAGCAATTTCTGTTGAAGGCTACTGGGTAGTAGTAGTAGTTCTGAAAATTTTAAATACATATATCCTTTGACTGATTCTTATCCGTGGGTTCAGTAATTCCACTGGTAAGAATTTACCACAAAAAAAAAACAGATGCCTGGATGAAGATTTTCATTGTGGTATTATCTACCAATACTGAAAATTTGGGAAGATTCTAATGTCCAACATCGGGAATTGGTTAAATTGTGGCAAAGTTAGCAAACAAAAAGCCTGTTACAAAGGAGTTCATTTCTTTTAAGTAGATAGTAGATTAAACATTTTAGTGTTATACCCTACTATTAAAAGAGACAGTATAGGAAAACTTTAAAAATACACAAGAATAAAGAAGAGGACAGAAAAAAAACTTTGGGAAGTCAAAATGGACAAGTGGTCATTGACTTTGGAGATCCAGTGTTCTAAGCCAGTAAAGGCAAAGCTCGGGAGGGAAAAAACATTTTACAACATAGAAATCCCAAAAGGGATTTCCAGTACCAGTAGCCCTGAAAGCAAATGTAGAGACAGCTACAAGCAGGAGATAGGGTGCAAAATTGAGGAAGTCATAGTTAACCTCTAAATCTCGTTCACATTTTACACTGACTCCACAAGCACTGTTGTCAGTCATACTCAGCAAAATGTCTAACTTTAAAAAAACTAAAAATACACATGGTCCTGTAAGATAATTCTGCTGTGTAGATGGTAATTGGTAAGCTCCCTACATTGGCAAAGATTTTGCAGGTAGCTTTTGGCATGCCACTTTTAAATGTGAACAGACGGGCGCCTGGGTGGGTCAGTGGGTTAAAGCCTCTGCCTTTGGCTCAGGTCATGATCTCAGGGTCCTGGGATCTAGCCCCGCATGGGGGTGGGTGTCCCTGCTCAGCAGGGAGCCTCCTTCCCTCTCTGTCTCTGCCTGCCTCTCTGCTTACTTGTGCTCTCTCTGTCAAATAAGTAAGTAAAATCTTTAAATAAATACGTATATATGTGTGTGTGTATATTTATATACATATGTACATATATGTATACACACACATATATATACATATATATGTATGTGTATATATATATAAACATAAACAGACTAGGGGCGCCTGGATGGCTCAGTTGGTGAAGTGTCTGCCTTCAGCTCAGGTCATGATCCCAGGGTCCTGGGATTGAACCCCGAGTCCGGCTCCCTGCTCAGCAGGAAGCTTGCTGCTCCCCCTGCTTGTGCTCCCTCGAGTGCGCTCTCTCTCTCTCTCTCTGACAAAGAAGCAAGATGTTTAAAGATGAAGAGACCAAAGCAGATAGATAAAAGGGGCAAGATTTACATAGAGGTCACCCAAACTGATAGGAAAATAAGCCAGATTTATAGTTACCAGAGACAGGGCATTGAGGGGTGGGGATGAAGGTGGTCAAAAATACAAACTTCTAGCTAAAAGAGAAATAAGTACTGGGCTGTAATGTATAGCATGATGACTAGTTAACACTGCTGTATGGTATTTGAAAATTGTTAAGAGAGTAGGTCCTAAGAGTTCTCACAAGGAAAAAAAAAATGTTTTTGTAGCTGCAGGAGTTGATGGATGTTAACTGAACTCACTGTGGTCATCGTTTCACAGTATATGTAGGTCAAGGCATTACACTGCACACTATGAACTAAACTTAGTGCCAGATGTCAGGTTTAAAAAAAGAACATCTGTAGTGTGACTTTACTTAAGTTGTACATACACATAACTATAGGTCCTGTATTCATTTTATTTTAATGTTTGGGAATATATTTACCAAAGCAGTTAACTCTAGGAAGTGGAATTAGGGAACATTCATTTTCTACTTTCTAGTGTTGTTTTTGTTTCAAATGACCCTAGTGTTGTAATCAGAAGAAATTTTCGTGGCGGGAAGTAATTATTAGTAAAGAATGAGAGCTATCATATGCCCTCTAGTTACTTTGCTGGTATTAAACTATATACTAATTCAATTAGGATCACTCTGTTTTTGCAGAGTGAAATCCATATGTCTGAGGAAGCTATACAGGATATATTGGAACAAACAGAATCAGATCCAGCATTTCAAGCGCTCTTTGACCTCTTTGACTATGGTAAGTATACTGTTTCAAGGCAGTTAGAAGAAAAAGTTTCCGTTTCTTTGGCCATTTAACCAGACTGAAGCAACATTCCCAGAGCATCTGAAAAAATGTCCTGTTTTCATCAAAGCAAACATAGGGCTATGAAGGTGGAGCGGGAGTTATTTTTTCCTTAAACTTTAGCTGTAAAGATGGATAACCTCTTGTATTTTTTGTGGGCATTATTGCCAGTCTACACCAATATGCTGATGTCAACTCCTAGACATACATTATACTAAACACAATTGGATGATACTGAAGGAATACAAGAAATTGGCCATTTTCCTCAATTGTATGATCTTGTGCAGTAGTTCTCTAAGCATAGTCTCCAAACCAGCATATAACATTGTCTGAGAACATGTTAAAAATGCAAATTCTTGGATTCTCCAGATGATTCTCATATAGGCTAAAGTTTAAGGACTGCTGGTCTGTTGGAAAAATCTTTGTTTTTTGTCAATGATACACAAGGCAACATGTTAAAAACATCCAGAAGACCATAATTTTAACATTGTTTAACATTTGCTTAATCACCATCATTCTGTGTTAACTGATTATTTTTATTTTGATCATTTGACCAATTGTTTCCCTGTTCTGTTTTTAACAGGTAAATCAAAGAATAATAAAAATATATCACAAGGCATTTCCAGTCAGCCTCTGGAAACCAATCCCGGTGTAGTCTTAGCAGATGAAACTAATCTAGCAGTTAAAGGTTCTTTTGAAACAGAACAATCTGGTAAGAATTTGGTTTTGTTAATATCTTCCATCTAAATCCTAATATTAGTCTCAAAATTTCAAAGGCAGAAAATGCTGTTTAATTTGGAAGTTGTTCAAATTGCCACATAGGGTTTTCCTTTTTTTTTTTTTTTTTAAAGATTTTACTTATTTGAGAGTGAGAGAGAGAGAGAGGGCATAAGCAGAGGAAGTGGGAGAGGGAGAAGCAGACTCCCCGCTGAGCAGGAAGCCGGATGCAGGGCTGGAACCTGGAACTCTGGGTTCATGACCTGAGCCGAAGGCAGATGCTTAACCATCTGAGCCACCCAAGCACCACTGTTTGGCTTTTTTGTTGTTGTTTTGTTGTTTTAAGTTTTTTCTTTTCACTAAGAAAAAACCCCAAGCCTTTGAACAATTTGAATGAAGGGTGAATTTTTAGTACTCTTTGGTGATGCAGTAGATTCTTGATATGCACAATTTGGTATTAATAGTGTGGTCCAGTTTGACAAAAATCTAGAACATTTAACATAAATTTTTTGTGGCATAAATTCAAATCCCTATTTTGTAAGGTTAGTGTGTGGTGTTAATCATTCAGCCTGGTAAGCACGTTTAGCTGACTGCTCAGCATCCATATCTCACTTATTTCAAGGAAATTATATACTGTAGTGATAGTCTTGCAGTATGGTTTTGGTAAGGTTTTCGGTCCTAATCCTATGTGTCTACTAAGTCAGTTTTTTTTACATTTCTGCCTCCCATACCAGTGAGGTAGCAGTGGAGTACCCATGGGGCCCGTAATTGACCCACAGTAACTACTTATTTACGGAGGGAAGGCAGTGAATGTGTCCATCTTATCTCCTTTACATATTGGCCAATTATTTTAATTTTGTAAAACATAACACATACAGAAGTGCACAATGAAGATATGTGTATCTCACTGAATTATAGCCAAGCAAATACCCTGTATAACCATCTCCCAAATCAAAAAATAGAACACTGCCAGCAGGATGAAAACCTTGCTTCATCCCCTTCCCAACACTAACCCCTCCATCTCTCTTTCTCGAAGATGACCTTATCCTTGCATCTCACACATGCTAAATTTTGTGCCTTTTTAGTATCACCTTCATCCATTCTGTTAGTAACAAGCTGTACCGAAATCTTTCCTACTCTGAAATGCCGTTACCTCTCCAACTGCCAAGAGAACCTGATGGTTTCCAAGTTCACATTGTATCTTTCAAAATCTAGTTTTGGAATATCTCAGACTACATTCCTCTTACTTTGAATCCTCTGCCTACACTGAAGCCCAATCCTCTAATTAAACTGGATTATAACATTATTTCATGTGGAAGATCATGCTTCACTTATGCGCTCTACTGTGCACAGTATGTAACTCGAAATTTCATTCTCTCAAAGTCTTACCACTTCATGAAGCAGACGTGGTCTGGATGTAATTGCTGCCCATCTCCCCATAGTAGGATTACCAGTGTCACATTAATAGAAGCATAGGTGACAGACATATTTCCGGATTTTTTTCCTCTGTTTTTCATACTGTTATTATTAATTTCTCTGTCCTACACTGTGAGTGTCCTGTGACAGTATGAACCCATTGACAGTATGTCAATGCTCTGTTACTTCCTGAAACATCCTTTCTTGTTATGCCAGTGATCACAGTTCTTTTCTTTTTCAAGATCTCCTCTTAGAATAGCTCCTTTATAACACTTTGTCACATCGGTGAGGCACAAAGAGGTGCCTTTTGCTCCTATAAAAGTTTTTACATGTTTTAGCATCTCTGTCTGTATCTGCTTCCCTTACTGGACTGATCTCCCCAAGGGCAGAGGCTAGGTCATTCATCTTCATATCCTAGCACTAATCATGTGGTTGATTTTTAATAAACGTGTGTTGAGGATTGCAGACAAGACACGATAACATCAAATGTTGATCATACAAAATGTAGTTGGCCCATTTCACCTTGAAGAATGTATCCGATAAAGTAAGGTCAATAGAAATGGTACAAGTGGAAAAGTCAGCTATTTTGAAAAAAACTGCACATGTGGGGCCAGTTTTTTTTACCTACTAATAAACATTAGATGTTCTTAAACCTATATACTTATTCCTTCTTTGCGTCATTTGTTTTCCAAGAGGTTTGAAAAACAGTGTGGCTCTTGTTTAAAAAGGCATCAGTAATTTAAAAAAAAAAAGTACCTGTAAATTTTTTGATTTTTCTGAAAATGTGAGATGCAGCTTTTCGGACTTCTGCTTACTGGTATATCAAAGATGAGTTACTTCCTTGGCAAAACAGGTTTTACAGTAAACATGACTCCCTCAAAAATGAGTACATACTCACCGTCTCCGCCATCCGTATATTTTGCAGATGATCAGTCTGGGCCGCCCCCATTTTGTGCATCCTACCACAGCGAAGACCCCTCCAGTGCTTTGAAGAATAGCAGCAACCATGAGGAGCTTCGACAGGAAGCCCAGGAACACTTTACTCAGATAGGCTCTAGCATCCAGAAAAAGGCATTTAAAACGGTTGTACCTAATGGACAGAAGTGTCACCTTGATATTACCTTTGAGTCTGTGCCTCATTTGAATGACTTTAACCAAAGAGTAAATGCTGGTGCTGACTGTAATCAGCGTTGTGCTGATTTGTACGCCCATCAGCTACCCGCTGACACTGCCTTGGTGATGGAGGTCGGAAAGAACGCCCTGTTGTCGGACGCACCGCGTGAACCTCCCTTACAGCCTGATCCGTCTGCTGTACCAATAACGTCATTTGTTCCCCTCGGGGCTGAGACTCACGGTGAGAACCTAATGCTCTCTGGGAAGAGTTCTCAGCTTTTATCCCAAAATATTCCCTTAACTGGAAAGACATCTAAAACAAGTCCGTTTTGTGAAAGCTCTAACAACACAGGAAGACTTAAAACTAATCTCCCTGGTTCTAAGTCACCAGACCCTAGAGAAATGCAGCAGAATAAAACTGAGATTCACGGTGGATTGGCAGTTGCATCACAACGGCCAGACTGCCAAGATAATTCTTCACTTCAAAGTAAAATACTACCTGTGTCAGTTGAAAGTTCAGGTTTAAATGTACCTGCACAATTAGACGTTCGTCTTGAAGATGCAGTGTCTTCAGTTAAACAACCATCTGAGGAGCCACCAGCCCCTGACTTAAACCATACAGAACAACATGAAACTCAGCCCTCCAAGTCTGAGAAAGTCGCTGTCCATTCACAAGATCCTTCAGCTTTAAAAGAAGACGGAGATAGTATTTTTCTCACTTTAGGTGACGGTGGTAACTGTGGGGAGGTTGCACTGATTGCTCCAGAAGGTAATCCTGTGGAAGGGAAGCAGTCTCTTCCTTCAGAATCTGTGTGTTCTTCAGTGGGAGGTTCTCACCCTGACTCCCAAAACACTAGTGATAAACCTGCTGTGGACAATTCAGACATCGATGCGTCCAGTATCGTCTCTCTCAAAATTATCATTAGTGACGATCCATTTGTTCCCTCAGATACTGAACTGAACAGTGCTGTTTCGAGTATCAGCGGGGAAAACTTGCCGACTATAATCCTGTCCTCTCCTGCCAAGTCTCCTGCCAAAAATGCAGAATTAGTTAAATGCCTGTCTTCAGAAGACACTGCAGGTGCTGTCACATCTGCTGAAAGACTGGGGGATTCCGTGCCAGTGGAGCGGAGCCTGCTGGCCGTCAAACCTGAGGACTGTGCCGGAAACAGTGCTCAGAACGAAGGCAGCGTCGCTTTTTCGTCCAACGTCACACCGTGTGTTTCCAAGGATGGCGGATACATACAGTTGATGCCGGCTACGAGCACGACGTTTGGCAATTCAAACAACATTCTCATAGCTACCTGTGTGACTGATCCAACAGCCTTAGGGACAACTGTCAGTCAGTCTAATGTGGTGGTGTTGCCTGGAAATTCTGCCCCTGTGACTGCTCCGCCTCCCCTGCCCCAGTTACAGACGCCCCCGAGGTCAAACAGTGTGTTCGCTGTCAACCAGGCTGTGTCACCCAGCTTTTCACAAGGTAACTTTTCAGAACACATTGAAGTTCATTTCTCTGCAGTGGGATCTAATTTCTCTTGTGTGTGCATTTATTGACTAGGAGGAGTTAGATCGTGGATGGATAGTTTGAGAAAAGACTGACATTTGTGATTATGCCAACTCTTTTCTCCCCCTAATTATTTCAGTCATACCTTCTTTTAAATCTGCTCCTAAGTTATGGAATTCATTGGTTTCATTGATCCTTGGAGAGAGAGCTGATGATACATTCATCTACCTTTCCTTATGTATTATTTCCCAAGCTCCTCCCCCCCTTTTTTTTAATATTGTAGTCATGTAATAAAAACAGTAAGTGCGCACAATTCAGTAGTAAGCCCGATGGATCTGTTTGAAGTGCTGTTTAAAATAATGTAAAAGAGGGTTCAGAGTGAATAGAGACTGGGGCTTCAGCAGCAGCTCAGAAAAGTCGTGGTTGGGGTGAAGGGAGGGAGTTGTCAAGTGTAGATGTGTATTTGAGAGACTGAAGTGGGTGTTGATGAAAGTGAGATCCACCTCACAGGAGCAGTTAATGAATATAAGGAAAAGTTTGGTTTAGGGGACAAGGCTAAACGAGGATGGCCACAGACTATAGTGTTTACTTCTAAGGACCATATTAGCATTGTCATTTCCCCTCTTAGTTTTGACTGTTGGGACATTTCTCTGGACCCTTTCTGACCAGTACCACTGAGATGATAGGTTGGCGTTCTGAGCAGGTCTCAGTTTAACCTTCAGTTGAAACCCTAATTTTGCGGTATGATTCAAACTTGAAACCTTCACCATCACATTTCTAGTCAGTTTCACTATTGTATCTAGAAGAATCAACATATAACTGTAATGTGATCACCTGCCTATGAAGTCTAATGTTTAGAATATTTACCTTGACCAAATACAGTAGGATTACTTTAATATTCAGATTTAACTTTTTCTTAATTTGTTAGCCTTGCTCTTGTTCCTGAAGTTCTTTAAGGACAGTAGATTTCTAGGGGCACCTGGGTGACTCAGTTAAGCATCTGACTTCAGCCCAGGTCATGATCTCAGAGTCCTGGGATCGAGCCCCACATTGGGCTCTCTGCTCAGCAGTAAGGCTGCTTCTCCCTCCCTCTCTGTGATCTCTCGCTTTTGTTCTCTCTCAAATAAATAAAATCTTTAAAAAAAAGAGAGAGTAGATTCTAAGGTAAAGGGATTATAATTTTAGAGGATTTATTTTAAATTAATAGTTACTTTGGTGTCTTTCGAGAGAGAATCTTACTGAGAATGTTTTTTTAAGGATCTGCCATCATAATTGCTTCTCCTGTCCAGCCTGTACTCCAAGGAATGGTGGGAATGATTCCTGTATCTGTAGTTGGACAAAATGGAAATACCTTTTCTGCTCCTCCTCAGCAGGTAAGATTTCTGAACTGAAAATGGTGCAGTGATGCTTTTCAAACATAGTATCATTCATGGCTACTTCTCTTCTAGCTCCTTCATATGCCTTTGGCAGCACCCGTATGCAGTAGAAGTATCCCTCAAATCCCTATCCCTCCAAAATCTCAGAAGACTCAGGGACTACGAAACAAGCCTTGTACAGGTACATTTTTAAGTTCATTAATGTCACTTTTATGTCTGTGTACTCATTGTTTACAGCTGCACTGCAGTATTTTCTTTTTGAATACCTGTTTCATTCCTAATAGGTGATTTCTAACCTTTGCTTAAAGCTTTTTTTTTTTTTTTTTTTTTTTTTTTTGATAATAATCTGAACTAAAGAGACCATGTACTTAGGAGAACTTGTATGTGGTGGTTATAGCATCAGAAGTCACAGAGGACAGGAAGGATCGTTTAATAACTTTATTAGCTATATATTTATATATATAGGAAAGCATATATTTATAGGAAAAAATTAGATCCCTTCCTTGTGCCATACACAAAGGTGGACTCCAAGATGATTAAAGACCTAAAAGTATAAAGCAATACAGTTAGGGCGCCTGGGTGGCTCAGTGGGTTAATGCCTCTGCTTTCGGCTCAGGTCATGATCTCAGGGTCCTGGGATCGAGGCCCGCATCGGGCTCCCTGCTCAGTGGGGAGCCTGCTTCCCCCTCTCTCTCTCTGCCTGCCTCTCTGCCTCCTCGTGATCTCTCTCCCTCTGTGAAATAAATAAATAAAATCTTTAAAAAAAAAAAAAAAAAAAAAGCAATACAGTTAAACAGTAAAACAAATGTAAGAGAATGTCTTATTGACACAAGGATAAAAGGATTGCTTTAAAAAAATGAAAAAAACACAATTTTATGTGGAAAAAGTTGATAGCGTGACTGCTCCAAAATTCTGTTCAACAAGACACTATTTACAAAATAACACCAGGTCTGCATTGAGGGATTGCATCAGACTCTGCCTCCAAATAACGCCTCCGTCTTTGTGGATGGCAAGATGCCCACGTCGTCGGCCTACCCACCACCCCAGCCCTCAGCATTCTTGGACACCTTCCATTTCTAAGTCTTGATCTTCATGTCAGCTGACCTCTCCTATAGCTTCACCTTTAATATTTTCCTTCGTACTAGCCCTGTGTAGTTTTTAAAGGCCAATAACCTGTCTCAAGATACTCTCATTCCCATACAGTGGCTCTCTTCAGCCAGTGAGGGCTCCCCTTACTTTTCCCTGAACCTCCATTTCCCTCCTGGATTCCCTTCCTTCCCCATCCAGGCTAGACCCACAGTCTGGCACCTCAGCCACTCTTCCCAGGACCTCAAACACCTTCCTGTGCGCATTCTTCGGTAGAAGGTGCCTTCCAGCCCTGGATCTGTCCGAGCATCGCTCTCTGCCTTTGTACCTGGGCTTTCTAGCATTGCCGTAAATGTGGGGCTGTTCACTACCACTTAAAAATGTCCCCCTCACTGCTGCTTAGCAGTCATTGCAGATGCCTTCCTATCTTTCTTTCCTATTCCCCCTTCAGACTCTTCCGAACTCACCCAGCTCTTCTCCTATCTGCCCAGTCCCCACCCTCCTCACTCTAGGCCAGTGATCTTCTCTCCCACCTGAGCAGTCAGTAGTCAACTCCATTTGCTCACATCACTCCCATTTGGTGTGAACTTACTCTACTTCCTCCCGTTCCTGTCTTTCTTACAGGAATAATGCTCTCGTCCTTTCTCAGGTTAATACAGTCTGCCTGCATCTTCTGTCTTCTGTGTAGCCTGTATTCGTCTTGTTTGGATCCTTCTGTCTCTGTACAGTTCCTGAGGTTTGTCTCACCTGCCAGCCCTCCATCCCTACCTTCTCCTGTCTCCCTTTCTTCATCCACATTATTGTCTTTTCTCATGTTTCCACTAATACTGTTTAAACTGAGATCATCAGTGGCTCTGGATGTTTTCCATTCTGACCTTACGTCCCTCTGGCAGTTGATTACTGCACTCCTGCCTTCATGACTGTGCCCAACTCCAGACCTGCAGAGTCTACGTGTCTCAGTCTCGCTTCTTCCTCCTCAGAGACCTCTTCTGCCTGCTTTTCTCCCCCTTGGTTAATGTCCCCATTCAGTCCTCTTTGACCCTTCGTATCTGTGTGAATGCCCACCGCTGTCTCCAAGGACTTCATCATCTCTTACCTGAAGTATTTGCTATGCCCTAAAGAGAATTTCAGGTGGCTCTTTTCTTTCTTCTCTTGTCCATTTTCTACACTACTGCCAGAGTGACTTTCTAAAGCTTAAGTCTATTTATGCCTCTTCCCTATTTAAAATTCTTAAGGGCGCTCTCTGAAACTTTTTGCATAATGCACAAGGTTTTTCATAATCTCATCTGCGCCTTCCTCTCCAGCTTGGTATCTTGCTGCTCTCCCGAATAAATTCCCAAGGCCCTGGAAGTTAAAATACGGCTGTTAAAACTCCAGAGCTGGCGCTCTGCCTGATAGAAGCTTGCAGACCTGGCAGTCAGATGGACACAATTTCAAAATAGGGATAATATATTGCTTTCTTTAGCTTTCTGGACCTAAGAAATAGCCCTAAGTGCTGTGTTAAACATTGTAATTGATAGAGCCAGAGACTGGATTCATTTTATTTGCCTAAAGTTGAAGCAAGTCATTTGTATCTGTATTTCCTCCTTAAAATTGATGAGTGACCATCTTGTCTTGTATATAAAACTAGAAGCTATGGGGGCATCTGGGTGGCTCAGTCGGTGAAGGATCTGCCTTCGGCTCAGATCATGATCCCGGGGATCGAGCCCCGCATTGGGCTCCCTGCTCAGTGGGAAGCCTGCTTCTTCCTCTCCCGGTCCCCCTGCTTGTGCTGTCTTTCTCTGTCAAATAAATAAAATCTTAAAATATAATAATAATAATTAGAAGTTGCTTTTTAAACCCAGTAGGTGAGAATACTTCATTTGTACATTAGCTGTCATTTAAAATTTTTCTCGTGATGTGTGATACTGTGGTCTGTTACATTTTCGTTCAGAGTAATGTACTCTTTCTCTTGGGAATGTTTTTCTTTTCTAATTATTTCATTTATAATTCCAGGAAAGCAGGTAAATAATTTGGATTCGTCTAGTCATTTAGTTGGATGTCATGCACAAAGGTAAGCGTAAAAGTCGTTTTCATCATAGATTCTTTGAATGCTCAGATTACAGACATACAGGATGTCTTTATGTTGCCAAAAATATTTGCTCATTTATTTGCAGAACTGAAATGTCTGACAAGGATTTCTTTATGTTGCTTAAAATGTATTTCTTTATTTTGCAGAACTGAAGTGTCTGACAAGAATATGGCCACAGATGTTGGGAAAAAATTGGAGGAAATCACAGTTCCTTTCTCATTAGAGAGTCTAGTTCCAACTAGCAAACCATTTGAAAGCCACAGACGTGTGCTGTGTTTTGATAGCACCACTTCTCCTGTGGCAAATACACAGGGCACAAACCATAAGACGGTGTCCCAAAACAAAGAAAGGAATGACATTTCGTTTCCTAATCTTGAGTCACCCGTTGTATCCTCCACCTTAAAACCCCCTTCTAATAATGCTCTCAAAAGGGAGAGAGAGAGGCCTCCTTTGCCTAAGATTTTATCTAAATCAGAAACTGCCAATAGCCGACATAGCACCGTAAAAGAAACTCAGTCAGAAAAGAAAGTTTCACCAACAGAAATTGTTCTTGAATCTTTCCATAAAGCGACAGCTAATAAGGAGAATGAATTGTGCAGCGATGTTGAAAGGCAGAAAAATCCAGAAACTTCAAAACTGTCAAACGGACAGCAAAATGGGGGTTTACGGAATGAGAAAACCATAGCGTCGCTGCAAGAACTAACCAAAAATCAAGGCACATCCTCAAACAGTAAAAATGTCGCTTCGGTAGGGGCACCTGGGAAGGAGCCAAAGCAAGAACAAACTAAATGTGCCGGTTCTCTGATGAACCCACTGACCAAACCCACCACAGAAGTGTTGCCGGACGGCCAGTGGCCTAGCCCCGTGGCGAGGCTCCCCGATAGCTCCGACGGACCTGGGCCCCGGACCCCTGGCCCAGGGGCGGGGGACAGACCTAAGGAAGAGCCTAGAGACGGCATCAAGGTCCCCTGTAGTAGGCGCCTGGGTGAAGACAGTAGCGCAGCCAAGGCGATGGTCCCACTGGTCACCCCCGACCTGCCCGCCTGCAGCCCCGCCAGCGAGACCGGGAGCGAGAACAGCGTGAGCATGGCCGCGCACACGCTCATGATCCTGTCCCGGGCGGCCATCTCCAGGACGGCCGCCGCCGCACCGCTCAAGGACAACACGCAGCAGCTCCGCGCCGCTGCCCGGAGCGCCGCGAAGAAGCGGAAGCTGGAGGAGTTAGAGGAACGGGAGCGAACGTCTCGTGCTTCCAGTAAAAGTCTTGCAAATTCATCACTCCCAGTGAAAAAGAAGAAAATTAAGGCAAGTTTGAAACTCTTAATTTCAAAACCACACCTTTGCCCCTCCTTCAGTGCCCACGGTAGCGATCTCCGCGTTCTTGCCGCAGCTACCTGAGCGAACACTTGGGTCGAGACGGCTTTGAGTCTTGACTGGCACGGTGTTTCCTGTAGCGGTGTGTCTCGGCTAGTGTGGTATTGAGGATTTGTCTAGGGGAAATGAAGCGTTTGCAGAACAAGTGCTAAGGCATTGCTTGAGCAGCCTCTTTCCTGGGGAAAGGAGGTTTTCGTTTCTGTCGTGGTAGGACCCAAGTTTTTGGGAGAATGACATAAGGCCTGAAAGATGGAGAAGCCACTCCTGTGTGTGGAATTTCCAAGTAAAAAACAGCTTTGCAACTCCTACCTCTCGGGGTTTTTTCCCACGTGTCCTGCCGTCTCTTCCGTTGGCTCCTGGAGACGCTAACAGGTTGGAGCAGTGTGAGAGCTGAATCGACCAGTGTTTTCCTTTGGGCATGGTTATCCGTAGGAGGGCAGTGCAGGCGTAGCATTGAGAACCAAAACCCATTTTCCCTAAACCTGTTTAGCCACTTAGTTAGTGCACTGAGTAGAAGGAAAGGTGTTCGAAATGTCTTATGGCAAGTCCGGTATCAGGGAAAGACTCGTGGCTTTGATGCCGTGCAAGCCTGGGTTTGAAGCCCGCACCTCCGGCTTACGGGCTCTGTGTTTGGGGTTAAGCCCGGAGCCTCTGGGGCTCAGCTGCGTCGCTTGACATGAGGCCAGCACACGTCTTACCTGAGGCTGGGAGGAGTAAACGTAGCGCTCGTGAGACGCCGGGGTGCGCTCAGTGTTTGGAACCCAACAGTCCCGGCACTTGTAGTGAGGAGAGCTGCTGGGACGTGCTGTGGTTTGGTGAGAGTGACCACCTCGTAGAAAGCGTGCTCTGCCCTGTCTCAGCGCTCACACACTCCGAATCTGCTTGACGTCTTTTGCCCTAAACTAATGTTAAAGTACCACCGAAGTATAATTTATTAACTTTGGGTTTATAGAATGTGTTGCTACTTCTCTGTGTAATTAAAATTCCAACCAACTAAAAATTTTGGCAGAATTGTAGTAGTGTAGGAAGAACATGATATGAGGTTCTAAGTGAAAGTTTTTTGGCCTTGTTTGAGTTCAATATGTTAACTTAGGTTTTTTTTTTTTTTCTTTTCTTTCTTTTCTTTTCTTTTTTTTTTCCTTTTCCCCCCCCCCCTTTTTTTTTGACAGAAAAAGAAGCTACCCAGTTCATTTCCAGCTGGAATGGATGTGGACAAATTTTTGTTATCATTGCATTATGATGAGTAAACATTCTGAACACGAAAGAACAGTAGCTGTTTAAAACTCGAACTCGTATCCCTTAAACTATGAGTGTAGGGAATGAGATACTGACAGAACCTAAAAGCATGACCTGCACTTTCCTTGTATTGAAATTTCACTTTATATCTGAATCATGCTGTTTCTGAAACAGCTTCCTAGTATGTAAATAGATTTACCTGGTATATTTTTTATTTTGGAAAAAACATTTGCAGAAATGTAAGTAAGGCCAATCTGCAAAACTGTATAGCTCTGACAATTACGTATTGTAAATATTGTATAAATCTTCTTGAAATAGAGGTTAAATCAACCTAGTGTTTTTACCTTGTGTCTTTTCACTTCTTGTGATCCCTGAGGCTTTTTCATCTGGAGTAGTTTCTCACTTTGTGGGGGAAAAATGATGCTTTTCCTTATAAAATTGCCTTCAGTAACTGTCGGACAAGACATTTAAAGACAGCCACAGGGTAGTATAAAGGTGATGACAACCTCAGTTGGTGGTGGAGCGATCAGAAATGAACAATTTAGGTTTTTCCTAAAGTGAATATTACCCCCTCTTATAATTACAGTAAAGGTTATATTCCTGAAATTTTACACCTTAACGTGTTTCTCCTGGTCGTTCTGGTCTCTTTGTTTTAAAGAGAATTTTGTAAACCATTTTTGCGTGTTCTGATCTTTTGTTTCTAACTTTTAAGACCTTTTACAGAACTTTAAATGTTTAGACTATTGAGCCATACAAAGTTGATGTAGTATTCAGATACTTGGTATGTCTATACTCTTTCCCATATCCTGGGGATTTGAAGAATTGCACTAAATCATAGAACGTAGTACATCATAGTGACCAGTGCACATTTAATTTAAATCTTGTATTCTATGTTAAAGCTTGTATGGAGGATTATCTTCTGGTAATCCTTTTAGAAAGCCATGTCCATCATAAGATGTAAAAAGAGAAATCATAGTTTTATATTTTAATTTAGTTTCTCCTAAAATGGGCTGTGTTAAGTAACTATATCTGTACTTAGATATAGTGCACTGTCTCTGTGCCCCCTACGGTGTTACAAAGAGATTCTCTCAAAAAGTCCGTAAGGAGAATGAAAAGAGGTGCCTTCTCTGTATCAGACTCACACACATCAGTCAAGTCGAAAAATTGGTTTAAACCTTTAAGTGAGAACAGAAATTATCATTAATATCTGACCGATTGTGCCTAGATTAAAGTATATTCTCTTAAGTGCTTTCTGTTTGGTTAAATATCAGTATATCAAGGATTTTTTCTACAGGTGTATATGTTAAAGGGTCATTTCCCTCAGCCTTTTTTATATACTGGGCCTTTAAAAAACTAAGTCCTTCCTACTCCTGTTCTCAGTGCGGGAATCACGTCGTAATTGCTGAACCTTACTGCAGAAATGTGTCTTGCTAAGAATGTCTATGATATGGCGGTGGTCCATTCCTGAGGAGCTACATATCATACACGTAATGTTTATTTAACGCAACTTGATACTGTACTACAGTTAGGTTTAAATAAATGTTTTCATTAACTGCA
Source organism: Ailurus styani (assembly GCA_002007465.1). NCBI lineage: Eukaryota > Metazoa > Chordata > Mammalia > Carnivora > Ailuridae > Ailurus > Ailurus styani. The sequence goes on from LNAC01000283.1 coordinate 1,224,935, forward strand.
AAAGTTTGAATTACTTTATGTTGGCAGTCATTCTCATGTAGATACTTTCATTAAATTCCTTTGCAAGTCACTTTTTCAGAAGTTCACATAGTATCGGAAAACAAATTTCCTTCTCATTCAATCAATACATATTAATAGGTGCTAAGTACTAAAAATTCATACACAAATAAAAATTAAGTTCCCTCTTTATTCAAGATTCTTAGGCACTGGCCGAGAGCCACTCAGTGTGGTCCGAAAACAACTTACATACTTGCAGCTTTTGTTCATGATCAAGAGCAAAACCATAATTCCCTCTTTACCTTAAAAGTCCCAATGTCCTGGACATAGTTGTAGTGTATACCCAGTAACCTATTTTAACATTCAGATGCCCGGGGACTGCATTTCAGGGTCAAAATAAGTACACCATAAACTACTTGTGGCTACTTTTATAACCACATGTAAGGATCCACTCTTTATTTTGCACATTATTTAGTGGTTAATGCCCTCAACATATGTCAAATCTGAGAATTTTTGTAATTAAAATATTTGATTATTTTAGCCCTGGGTATTGTTAGAACCTTTTAGAAGTATGTTGAAACATCCATCTATACCCAGCCAAGGGCTAGGTGTCATGACTGTTAAGGAGAGTTAAGATTGAAGCTTTAATAAGGAGTCATTTCAAATCTTTGCTGTTACATATTTTGCATTCATTACTTCTCACGCCACCATCTTTTGGCCACAGGCTCAACTTCTTGAAATTCTCTATCAAGTTTTGACTTCATTATTAGGTGTTTTCTTTTAATTAAGACTTTTTTTCTTTTTATAAAAAAATACTCACACTTGGCATAGTTTTTCCTATTTTTTCTACATACCTGAACTCAAACTACAAATATAACTTCCTAATGCTTTTTTCACTTCAAATAATATCAGGCATTTTCCAGTTTTTATATATTATAAAAAAATCACATGACAACCATTAAAGAGTCAGTTTATGAGTAAATAAAAGGCTCAGGAAGTCTAATTTAAAAAAACCAAAAACAGCACCGACAGATTTGTAACCAAATAGCTGTTTGTTTTCAGCTGTTTCCTTAGGAGACAGAGAGAGTAGAATTACCAAATTAAAAACTTAGTATATGTCTTTTTAAGGATCTCAATACATTTTGCCAAATGCTTGCAGAAAATTTTTTTCACTTTACATTCCTGCTAGCAAATTATCATTTCTGCCATAACATGTCCTTATCACCAGAGATACAGTGAAAGGCGTCATCACTGCTTTCTAGGCTTTTGTTTCTTAACTTCTTAAAATTAAGAGTTAGCTCCAAGCCCATATAAAATTTGTTTTGATAATCTGGTGTGAAGTAAAGATCAAAGTATATTGTTTCCCTAAACATTTAACCACTTGACTCGGTATAACTGATTAAGGTTTCTCTCTTCCTACACATTTACTTAAAATATCTCTCTTACTCTGTACTGACTCACAATTTCTTGCTCACAATTCTAAAATTCAAAAGGTTTCACCAACCAATTTTTCTCCCTAAGTTTAGCAGCAGAATTATTTAATGGCAAAACCTGACCTGATTTGACATGAGGCTGCATGAATCTTTATCTCGTTTGGTAGGGATATTCTTATTTTATTACTAGAAGAGTAATAATGTGCTTATTAAAATGTGCTATTTGTGATTCAACAGGGTGTATATGATATATACATCATGGTACTTTTTAAAAATCCTAAATATTCTGAATCCTGAAACCCAGCTAACCATAAAGATGTAAGACCAAAGACTTTGAACCTGTGTTAAATTTATACATCTATACATATACTGTGGTATGTAGATCATTTTGTCCCACTGATCATTAGAGCTTTGTGTCCATTGTAACTATTCTTCCAAGTATTCTCTCCTTCCATGCTTCCTGATTAACTTTTTAGAATCACCTGTTTTATTTCAAATTAAAATTCTTTTGGAATATTCTCTTGAAGTACATTAACCCTATAGTTAACTGATACTGAAAGAAGCAAATGGTAAGGGCAGTGTGGTGAGTATCCAGAGCTTTGTAGGTACCACCAGCCTTATGAATTTCTTGCTTAAACTGTCTATTTTGTTGTTTCTTGTATTCTTAACTCTTCCATTCTTCTAACTGGTTATTGCTCTTTTAGTTAGAGTAAAATTTTTATGGAAGCATAACATTGAAAAAGTGCACCAACTATTAACTTCACAGTTCAGTGGATTTTCTAAAAGTTATACATATCCATTTAATCACCCAGACTGAGACTAGCACGTTACCAGGACCCTAGAATCCCGACTACTACTTCTAGTAACTGCTAACTCCCAGGGTAATAATTATCCTGACTTCTACCACCACAGTTTCAGCTTTTTTTTTTTTTAACAGTATGAATGTATTCTTGCATTATATTCTTTTATACCTTCTTTTGCTCGGCTTTGCAAGATCCACCATCCATGTATGTCATTCGGATGTCCTCTTCCGTACTATGTATTATTCCATTGTGTTTATCCATATTGTATTCTACCACAGCTAATCCATTTTATAATCGATGGACGTTTATTTTCAATTTGGGGCTATTAGAAATAGAACTGTGAAGGGCGCCTGGGTGGCTCAGTGGGTTAAAGCCTCTGCCTTCGCCTCAGGTCATGATCTCAGGGTCCTGGGATCGAGGCCCACATCAGGCTCCCTGCTCAGCGGGGAGCCTGCTTCCTCCTCTTTCTCTGCCTGCCTCTCTGCCTACTTGTGATCTGATCACTCTCTCTCTGTGTCAAATAAATAAATAAAATATTTAAAAAAAGAAATAGAACTGTGAATGTATTTGTACATTTTTGGGTGAATGTATTACACTGCTTAGTTGGATATATATTCAGTAGGGTTGCTGGCTCTTAGGGTTGTATATATCCAACCCTATTCAGATTTTTCTGTTGTCCAGAGTGGTTTTATCAAATCCTACTACCAGCAACAGTGTAAGGAGAGTTCCATCTGTTCTACATCATTGTTAGTACTTTTCATTTTAGCCATTTTGGCCATGTCTGTTGGCATCATAATGCAGTTTCGCTTTAGTTCTTCCTGATAGAACTGACCACCCGTTTCATATGCTTATTGGCCATTTGGAGGACAGTCTCATTTTGGGGAGTATCTGTTCGTGTCTTTTGGCCATTTTTGTATTGAGTTGTCTGCCTTTTTTCTCACTGATATGTACCCGTTCTTTCTGTGTTCTAGACACAAGTTCTATTTCAGATGGAGCTCTGGTGTCTGGGTATTTTATCATGTTTTTCTTCTAGCAGTTTTATCGTTCAACCTTCTGTACTTGGATTGATCATCCAACTAACCCAGCACCATTCTTGAGAAAGACTTTCCTTTCCCAAACGTACTGCACGGTTGCCATGTTTTCATGAGCTAATAAACTGTGTGAGTTTGCTTCTGGACACGAGTCTGTTCCAGTGGTTGACTTTTTTTTTTTTAATTGTATAATTAACAATGTTGTGTTAGTTTCAGATATACAACATATTGATTCAACAATTCTACACAGGACTTGATGTTCAGCACAATAAAGGTCGTCACCATCTGTCACCAAACAATGTTCTTAAAGGATCATTAACCGTATTTCTTCTGCTGTACTTCTCATCTCGATGATTTGCTTATCTTAAAACTGGAAGTTTGTACCATTGGTCTACGTTTTAAAGATGTGCCAGCAACACACCATCTTAATGACTAGGAAATCTGTTTGGGGTTTTATTTTATATTTGAGCCACTTAGTGAGCTCTATTAGAACTAATGGCTTTCCTGATGCTTCATTTTTATTTACTAAGTATCCTCTCTAAATAATTTTCTAATTTCATTTCTTCTTACTATGGTGATGAGCACTTCAAGTACAACTAATAATGTTCAAAGTGGACTTCCATGTCTTAGTCTTCATTTTAATGAGGATGTTAAGTACAATGTTGCATTTTGTTTGTACTGTTTGAAAAATTTACATGAAGAGTATCTGTTCAACTTAATTAGGTGCTCTTCTAACATCCATTAAAATATTTTTATTAAATCCATGAATTTTGTTTTTATATTAATCTAATACTGTGTGCTTTGTAAAATCTTACTGATTTCTTTGAATATAACTAAATTTGATTTGTCAACATTTTATTTAAATATTCTAATGAGATTGGTCTCAAGTTTATGCCAGTTTTTTTTTTTCATTGAATTTACACCGTCTCTTTCTAGTTTATCTGAATATTGGAATAGTAAATAGTGCTTGTTTGAGGATTCACTTGGTGGTTAATACATGCAGAGCATTTAGGTCAATGTCTGAAACGTGCATTTTCACAGCTAGATCCCTGTGCTGTTTTTTTTTAATGTCTGTATTCTGCAGCAGATTATTTAGAATGGGAACTATTCCTGAAACAAAATCACCACGAAATGGTCAAAGCCGGCAGGCTTTTTCAGCCATAATGTAGGTTTTTCTTTCCCAAAAATTCTTCTAGGCTGATTGGTCCAGTCGGACTTTGAGCTTTTTTCTGAATTACATATATTTTTCCCCTAAATCTTGCTTGTTGTTTAGAGACTTAATTTTCTGACAAAATCACCTGTTATATTTAACAATTTTACACTTTTTTTTTTAAGATTTTATTTATTTATTTGACACAGAGAGAGAGATTACAAGTAGGCAGAGAGGCAGGCAGAGAGGGAGAGGAGGAAGCAGGCTCCCTGCCGACCAGAGAGCCAGATGCGGCCTCGATCCCAGGACGCTGAGATCATGACCTGAGCCGAAAGCAGAGGCTTTAACCCACTGAGCCACCCAGGCGCCCTACACTTTTCTGATTGACTGATTTGTCATTTATTCTTAATGTTAGCTCTTTTCCTCAGAATTCTTTCTCATGTTTAATTTCTTAAGATTTATCTGGCTTTTTTTCTTTTACATTTGATCTTAGCCAAAAGGCCAAGAAGTGATGGCTTTTTTTCCTTTTATAACTATGTAAGCATTTAATTAAGGCTATGAATTTAGTTCTGATTTCACCTTAAGACCGAAATTTGGAAGATGAGGTAAGTTCTTTCATTTTCTTGTTTCGTTGTTGTTTTTTTTTTTTGTATGTTTAACTTACTTAGAATAAAGTAGCATGCTATTTTTCAATTTATTTTTTGCTTAAAATTTGTTTTCTGGTAAAAAGATTAGTTGATACTTCTGTAAATCTTGTTATGGATGCTTACAAACAAATATTCTGTTTATAAAGATACTTGGTTTGATATTTAATTTTACACTATCCTATCTAACTTTGCTTTTAACACTTTGGTCATAAACTTTTACTTTCCCATTATTGGCCATAGTTTCTGCTTCAGTTGTTTTGGTGTCATTGCTCAGGGCATAGTCTGTAACTGTCGTAACTACATTATTTTTCAGCTTTATTGTGTTAAAACTGATGACTAAAGTTAATATAACTAAAGTGGACATCACAAGTGGATGGATGTACAGTACGTCCTGGAAGGATTCCTCCCATCAAGTTAGCAAACATCCATCGCCTCACGTATTCCTCTTGGCTGTGTGTGTGTGACCTGTGAGTTCTCTCTCAGCAGATTTCAATTCTGTAATACAGTGTTACCAGCTGTAGTCACCGCATGATACATTAGATCCTCAGACTTCATCTTAGAGCTAAAATTGTGTGCCCTTTTATAAAAGCTCCCTATGTCCTCCACCACCACTGCTCCCCTGGCCCCAGCCCCTAGCAACTACTTACCTACTCTGTTTTTAGGAGTTTGGCTTTTTTTTTTTTTTAAAGATTCCATGTATAAGTGATACCATGCAATATTTGTCTTTCTCTGGCTTATATCACTAAGTATAATGCCCTCAAGATCCATCCATCCATGTTGTTGCAAATGCAGAATGTCTGTCTTTCTCATGGCTAAATAATCCTCCATTTATCACCCCGTCTTTATCTTGTTCATTCATCGACAGCCACTTCGGCGTTCCCATATCTTAGCTGCTGTGGATCGTGCCGGTGAAGCTGCAGTGAATGTGGAAGTACACGTGTTTTTTCACTGTCTGCTTTTTGTTTCCTCGGGGTATATAGACATGCATACATACATGCATACGTGTATCCACTGGTAGGAGGGCTAGATCATATTTTTCCTGATTTTTCTTCTTGAATTTTTGAGGAGCCTCCATGCTGTTTTCCATGATGACTGCACAGTTTACATTCCTACCAACTGTGCACGAGGGTTCTCTTCGTGTCTTTGCCAAGGCTTTTGTCTTTGATGACGGCCTTTCTGATAGGTGTGAGGTGGGATGTCGTCGTGATGTGCATTTCCCAGATGACTCCTGACATTGAGTAACCTTTTCATGAACGTATAGGTCATTTATAGATCTTCCTTGGAAAAATGTCTATTCTTATCCTCTGCCCAATTTTTAGTTTGATTATTTGGTTTTTTGCTATTGAGTTATGTGAGGGGTTTTCTTTATATTAACCTCTTATCAGATAGATGGTTTGTAGGTATTCTTTCCCATTCTATATGTTATCTTTTCTTTTTGCTAATGGTTTCTTTGGCTGTGCAGAAGCTTTTCAGTTTGATAAGTCAGGCCCATTTGTTTGCTTTTGATTTTGGTATCAAATTCAAAAAAAACCATTGCCAAGATCCATGTCAAGGTCACTTTTATATATTCTTCTAGAGCTTTATGGTTTCAGATCTTAAATTTGTTTTTAGTCCATTTTGAGTTGATTTTTGTGCATGGTGTAAGATGAGGGTCTGTGTACCTGTCCAGTTTTCCCAATACCATTTATTGAAGAAACTCTCCCTTCCCAATTTTATATTTTTGGCTCCTTTATCCTAAATTAATTATGTGTTGCAGATTTATTTCTAGGCCCTCTATTCTATTGACCTGTGTGTCTGTTTTATACGAGTACTGTACTGTTGTGATTACTATGGCTTTGTTCGAAATCAGGAAGTGTGTTTCCTCCAGCTTTATTATTCCTATCAAAATCGCTCTGGTTATTCAAGGTCTTTTGTAGTTCCATACAAATTTTAGGATTGTTTATTATATTTCCATGAAAAATGCCACTGAAATTTTGATAAGGATTGCATTGAATCTATAGAGTAGTATGGACACTTAAATAATATTAATTCTTCCAGTCCATCAGCATGGAATATCTTTCCCTTTGGTTCTTCTTTAGTTGCTTCTATAAAAATCTTACTGGTCAGCATACAGATCTTTCACTTCCCTGATTAAATTTATTACTACTTTATTCGTTTTTGATGAAATTGTAAATGGGATTATTAATGTCAGCAGAATGTTAGTGGATATAAATGCAGCTGACTTTTGTATACTTATGTCGTACAGCTTTACCAAATTCATTAGTTTTAACATTTTTTTTGGTCAAGTCTTTATGGTGTTCTGTATATCATATCATCTGTAAGTAAGGGCAGTTTTACATCCTTTCTGATTTGGTTGCTTTTTATTTCTTTTTCTCGCCTAATTCTCTAGCTAGGACTTCCAGTTAATTGGTGAAAGTGGGCATTGTTGTCTTGTTCTTGATCACAGGGTAAAACTTCCAGCTTTACAACCATTACTGAAAGTATTTTAGCTGTGGGCTTGTGATGGATGACCTCTGTTTTGTTGAGGGGCATTCTTTCTTTATCCAGTATGTTGGGAGTTATTATCATGAATAGATTTTTAATTTTGTCATATGCTTTTTCTCCATCTATAGAGATGATCATATAATTTTTACATTTTGTTAAATTATGTATCACATTAATGTGCTGTAGAATTTGGTTTTCTAATATGTTATTCAGGCTCTTTTTTTTTTTTTTAACATCTTATTTATTTGACAGAGAGAGACCCAGCGAGAGAGGGAACACAAGCAGGGGGAGTGGGAGAGGGAAAAGCAGGCTCCCCACCGAGCAGGGAGCCCGATGCAGGGCTCGATCCCAGGACCCTGGGATCATGACCTGAGCGGAAGGCCAACGTTTAACGACTGAGCCACCCAGGAGCCCCTTGTTCAGGCTTTTTGCAGCTATGTTCATCAAAGATACTAGCCGGTAATTTTCCTTCTTGTAGTGTCTTTGTCCAGTTTTGGTATCAGGGTGATGCTGTCCTCATAAAATGATTTTGGAAGTGTTCCTCTTTTTTTTCCCCCCCAATATTTTTTTAAAATTTATTTTAGAGCACTAGCAAGAGCGAGCATACACAACTGAAGGTTAGAGGGACAGGGAGAGGCAGACTCCCTGCTGAACAGGGAGCCCAACGTGAGGCTCGATCCCAGGACCCCGGGGTCATGACCTGAGCTGAAAGCAGCCACTTAACACACTGAGCCACCCAGGAGCCCCCTCTGCTTCTGTTTAAATGTTTGATGGAATTAACCAGTGAAGTTGTCTGAGACTTCATTGTGAGAGGTTTTTGACTATTGATTCGGTGTCCTTACTGTTAGTTTGTTCAGATATTCTTTTTCTTCGTGATTCAATCTTGGTAGGTTGTATGTTTCTAGAAATTTATCCATTTCTTCTGGGTTTTCAATTTGTTTGTAATTCATTGTAGTCTCTTACTGTCTTTGTATTTGTGTGCTATTCATGTAATGTCTCCTTCATTTATACTTTTATTTACTGGAGTTCTCTTATTTTTGTTCTGATTTTAGTACATGTGCTGCCAAAGTGAATTCCCTTACTTCCTTGGTAAGTCTAACTAATGGTTTTTCTGTTTTTGCCTTTAAAAAAAAAAAAAGGAGCTCTTAACTCTATTGGTCTTTTCTATCGTCATTTTAGTCTCCATTTCTTTCCACCCTGATCTTTGTTGTTTCCTTCTTTTACTAACTTAGGGCTTAGGGTTTGATTTGTTCTTCCTTTTCTAGTTCTTTGAGGTGTAGTTGATGTGTTTCTTTGAGATTGTTTGGGATCTTTCTTGATTCGTAACACGAGCATTTATCACTGGAAACCTCCCTATTAGAATTGCTTTTGCTGCATCCCATAAGTTCTATTATATTGCACTTCCATTTTCTTTGTGTCCCCATTTTTTTTAAAGACTTTATTTTTAAGTAATCTTTGTACCCAACACGGGGGTCAAACTCACAACCCAGAAATCAAGAGTCACGTGTTCTGCTGACTGAGCCNGTGTTTCTTTGAGATTGTTTGGGATCTTTCTTGATTCGTAACACAAGCATTTATCACTGGAAACCTCCCTATTAGAATTGCTTTTGCTGCATCCCATAAGTTCTATTATATTGCACTTCCATTTTCTTTGTGTCCCCATTTTTTTTAAAGACTTTATTTTTAAGTAATCTTTGTACCCAACACGGGGGTCAAACTCACAACCCAGAAATCAAGAGTCACGTGTTCTGCTGACTGAGCCAGCCGGACACCTTGTCAATACCTTGTGTATTTCTCTTTTGATTTCTTCTTTGACCCATTGATAATCAATAGCATGTTTTTAACCTCCGTGTGTTTGTGAATTTTCCACTTTTTCTTCTTATAATTGATTCCTGGTTTTATACCACTGTTAGGAAAATTGCTGGATATGATTTCAAACACCTTAAACTTAGTAAGATTTGTTTTATGGCCTAACCTCTGATCTGTCTTACAAGGTGTTCCATGTGCACTTGAGATGAACGTGTATTCTGGTGTTGGATGGGATGTTCTGAAAATATCTAAGTCCATCTGATCTGACATGTTATTCAAGTCCAGTGTTGCCTTACTGATTTTCTGTCTCAATCTCTCCATTGTTGAAAGTGGAACACTGAAGTCCCCTACTCTTGTATTGTGCTCCTATGTTAGGTGTGTATGTATTTGAAATTGTTTCACCTCCTGTTGGATTGCCCGCCACCGTCTTTGTTTCTTAAACAGTTTTTGTCTTAAAGTCTATTTTGTGCAATGCAAATACAGCTACGCTGCTTTCTTTGGCCTCCATACACAGAATGTCTTTTTCCAGCCCTTCACTTCCAGTCTGTGTGCCCTTGAAGCTGAAGTGAAATCTCTTGCAGGCAGCATATAGTCAAGACTTTATTTCTCCATCCAGCTACTCTGTGTCTTTTGATTGGAGAATTTAGTTCATTTGTATTTAGTTATTATTTATAGGTATGGCCATTTTGTTAATTGTTCTCTGGCTGTTTTGTAATTCCTTTGTTTCCCTCTTCATCTCGTGCTCTTTTCCTTTGTGATTTGATAATTTTTTGTGGTTGGCATCCTCGGATTCCTGTCTCTCTATTTTTTGTGTATCTACTGTAGTTTCTTGTTTTGTGGTTACCAGGGGGCCTGTAGAAGATATTTATAACAGTCTACTTTAAGCTGTAACAGCTAACTTCAAATGCATACAAAAACTACACTTTTACACAACCCCGTCACACTGGGTTTGATGTCAAAATTTACGAACATCCATTAAAAATGTTTGTAGTTAAACTTTCTAATATTTTTGTCTTTTAACCGTCATACTAGAGCTATAAGTGACTTGCCTATCACCCTTACAACATTAAAGTATTCTGAATTTGACAATGTATTTGTCTTTACCAGAGACCCTTAAACTTCTAAATGTCTCGTTACTAATGAGCATCCTTTTCTTTCAGGTTGAAGAAGTCCCTTTAACATTTCTTCCAAGACTGGCCTGGTGGTGATGAACTCCTTCAGCTCTTGCTTGTCTGGAAAACTCTGTCATTCAGATCTGAAGAACAACTTTGCTGGGTAAAGTATTGATTGGCATTTTTTTTTCTTTCAGCACTTTGAATCTATCCTGCCACTGTCTTCAGGCCTGCAGACTTTGCTGAAAACTCTGCGCTAGTCTTAAGGGGTTTCCTTCATAGGTAACAAGTCACTTTTTCTCTTGCTGCTTCTAAGACTCTGTCCTTGGCTTTAGCTTTTGACAATTTAATCATAATGTCTCAATGTGAGGCTGTTGTGGATTCATTTTTGGAACTCTCTGGGCTCCCTGGATCTGGATTTGTTTGTTCCCCCCAAGTTATGGAAGTGTTCACCATTATTTCTTTGAATAAGCTCTCTGCCCCTTTCTGTCTTCTCCTTCTGGGACCCCAGGATACACATATTTGTCCACTTGTTGTTGTCAGGTAAGTGCTTTAACTCCCCTTCCTCTGTCTCTTCTGATCGGATGAGACTCTCCGTCCTGATTTCACCGATCCTTTCTTCCACGTGGTAGAGTCTGACTCCTTAAGTTTTCAGTTCAGTTACTGTCTTCTTCAGCTCTGATTTCTCTTTGGTACCTTTATATTTTCTTTTTTTAAATTCTTACCTTGTTTATATATTGTTCTCCTAACCCAGTGAAGCATCTTTATGTCTGTTATTTGTCAGATAAATCATTTCTGTCTGTTTCATTAAGGTCTGGTTATGTTTTTTCTTATTCTTTTGTTCAGAAAAAAAATCCCTATTTCTTCATTTTCCAGGGTTTCTACCCATTGACCTTGTGTGGGAGATGAACATCCTCAGTCAGCCTGGCCAGAGGTCTTGGTTATCTTAAGATTCTGTGAGGGCCTCTGCTGCCTTGTTGGTTTTCAGTGGCTCCCAGAGCTTGAGGGTGTGACAAGACACGAGCGCGCTAGAGGGGAGGAGGGAGTCAGCACCCAGATGCAGGCAGGACTGTGGGCAGCAGCTGGGAAGCTATGTAGTGAACGCCTTTCTGGAGAGCAGAAAGCCAGCAGCCTCTGCTCCAGAGCTGGGGGGCC
>LNAC01000283.1:1236763-1248658 GCA_002007465.1 Ailurus styani
GGGGGGGCGGGGCGGGGGGGGCGGGGGAAGGGTTGCTCCTGCACCCGACGATGATTGCTGCTTTGCTACAGTCGTTAGTGACCCAGGACTGCAAGCCCTGCTGCCTGTCAAAGCCAGGTGACACAGGACCCAGCCTTCAGGTGGCAGCTGCAAAGGGTAAGGCACCAGACATACGTGCGAACTGCTTTCAGGAAGATACTTGTCACTTGTCGGGAGTTCGAGTGGGGAGTCAGAGGTGGGCTCTGCCGGCTCCCCGGTCTCCAGGGAGGATTATAGCCCACGCCTAGATCTGTGCTCTATTTATGTCCTCCAGAAAAACCACCAGTTTTTTTTTCTGTCTTTGGGTTCTCTACAACTTTATTTTGAATGATCTTTTCTTTATAAAAGAGTTCTGGTCCTGTTTCTGCCTTGACTGCTAGTAATTTGTGACATATACCAATCTTTTTACTTTATAATGGAGTTTTCGGCTTTTATCTTCTGTAGTAATTAATGTAGAACTTATTTTAATGTTCTACTGGCATTTGTCTTTAGTTAGCATTTACAAAACTTATATTTTACCCCAATTTTGCTACATTCCCCTCCTCCCCCAAGCAGTCCTTTTAAACTTTTAAATTTAAAAATTAAGAAAATTAAAAATTTTACATTCTCGATGTCTTAATTTTGATTCTTTCCATGTGCTGGTAATAAATTTTGTCATTTTGGGGGGAAATACCAGAGTGTATTTTATACACTCTTGCATGCCTAGAGATTCCTAGTATCTTTGTTTCGTTAAAAATACACAGGTGTTTGTTACTTGTCTTCTAGTAATTATTTAAAAATAAGGAGAGAGGCTACCCATTTTTCCACCTAGACGTTCTCTCCAGAATCATAATAGGATTCTATTAATTAACGTTGCTAATTAAGTAAGGCCTTCAGAGTTTTTCTATCATAATTAATCCTTGGGAGTACCACGTTTGGTTTGGTTTGGTTTGGTTTGGTTTGGTTTGGGTTTTAAAGAAATACCATTTACTCATTAGTTCTGTGTTTTTCTTTTCCTTTCCCAGAACTGTCAGCGTCTTCCCGTGTCACTGACTTTGAGATGCGGTGTTAATTTTGCTTGTCTTCGGTGAAGTATTCTACTATATTTTGGGTTTTCTTCCCTTCCTGTGTCTCACCCGCTCCTGTCAGAGTCAGGGTGGACTCAGGCTCTCTGACCACGGCTGCAGCGGGACTGCTTGGACGGGACCAGCTCCGCTCCCGACCTCGGAGTTGCGCTGGTCTGTGCCTCAGTGTCCTTTCCTGTACCTGAGAAGAAATGACGGTACCTTCCTTCTTGAGTTCTTGTGAGGATCAAAGGACTTAGTGCATAATGAGCCACAAATATTAGCTGTGATTCATTTTTTTTTAAGGGTTCTGTCTGGAAATTAACATTTTTTTCCTTATATAGTCTTTTTCTTCCTTCTCAGGTAAGGACTCACAAGAATCATTTGCCAAGACCTTGTATGTACGTGACCCTTTCTGCCCCTTCGCTCTCCCGCCGCTGTCAGTCTGACCTGGGAAAGGCGCTTCCCTGCTCGGAGTCACCGCTGAGGTGGGTGCACACGGCCCCTGCCTACACTGTGGTTTTTTCTTCCTACATGAAGTGCAATTCCTGATACTTGGGCTGCATTTTCTCCTGCTTAAGAACAGTCAGTCTCTGCCCCTGATAAATCCATTCAGTTGAGCAGTTCCCCCCACCCCATCTTTTTCTCCTCTTTGCTGCTGTAGTAATCCAGAGGCCAAACCCCAGGATTTTCTGACCCGCTACCCCCGCAAATCCTGCATGCTAATGTTGTGAGAAGTTGTACCCACTCTAGACCTGACCACCTGGATCTGTCCTATCAAGAGTCTACTAAACCTCTGTTAGCTATACATGACATTCACTTGACGTTTGACAATCCTCAAAATATAAATGACGATTTGTTCTATAAAATGGAAGCATCTAACTTCTAAGTCACTAATAACTGCACACTGATATTTCAACTAGTACAGCTTTATAAAAACTATTTGGAACTAAAGATTACAAAAGACTTAAAGCAGAAGAAAACATTTATTTATAATTTCAAAATGTTTAGAAGTTGATCTTGTTGTCTTATTGTAAAAACATTAGAAAAAAAATAGAAAACGAAATAGATTAAGTATATAACCTGACCGCAGGTGGTCAGTCACAGGGCAGACCTTTCTGGCCGCAGCAGACGGTTTTAGACACGCACTGCCTACAGCTTCTGGATCAGCAGGGCAGACGCCCCCCCTCCTCCATTGCAGATGCTGGCAAGCCCATATTCTCCTTGCTTCAAGGCATGAACCATATGAACGACAATCCTGGCTCCAGACATCCTAGGATGAAGGAAGCATTTGTGTTCTTTCATGAATTATACAATACCTAACCAAAACAGTTTCCAAGTTCCTGTGAAAAGCCTGTTAGAGAATTTAACTCCTTTTCTTAAATGTGAGAGACGTGTTTCAAGGACAGCTACAGCTTTTTTTAAAGCCCAAGCATAGATTTTAATCTTAAAACACTTAGTTTAAAACACTCAGGCAACAAATGTGGCAGATCTGTGTTCAGTGTTAGAGCCTCTCAGAAATGGTGTTTGCCCTTCGAAGGACAGATGGGAAGGAAACCAGTTCGACCAGGAGTAACAGGAATTAGCATGAAGCCATTAAGATTGAGACAAAGCTACAAGGCCACTGTGTAGCCATCAGCCTAGACAGAGCCTCTGTCCGACTTCACCTACCCGATTGGATGTCCCAGAGAAACCGCTCCTCCGTCGATGTTCACTTTCTGGGGATCGAGGTCCAGCATTTTAATGTTTGCTAACACGACCAGACTGAAGGCTTCATTCACTTCCCACATCGTAATATCCTCTTTTTTCAGTCCTGCATCTTTAAGGACCTAAAATTTGTTTAATGATTAACAGTCAAAACTTACTTTCATTGTTTTCTTGGAATTCTGAAATTTGGGTTTATAGTTCCCCTTGATGCAAGAGATATTTAAATATGGAGTTTCTTAGTTTTCAGGAGGAAGAGCCTTTACGTTTTCGGATTTTAGTGTCTCACTGCACTGCAAGCAAAGAATTTTGTTGGCATTATTTCTATTTTGCAGCAATAGAAAGAACTAGGTTTTCTTGAACATTCCATGGATACCTGACAAGAACATGTATCCTGTATTTGGGGATTATAACTTGATAGTCTTAAGACCGACTTCACTGCATTGATCAGTTACAGATTCTTGATCTGTCAAATAAGAGAGGTCTATTAGTTTCTACTGTTAGCGCGGTGGTTTTCTGTCCATCTCCCAGTTTCTCCTTTATAAAAGGAGGCTATATGGGCACATTCTTAGCTACTGTGTTTCACAGCAAATTATCTCACGTCTTTTATTCTAAGTAGTTCATCAGTGCAGGAAGGTGTTCTAAAATTCTGCTACTATCCTTTTTCATTAGAAATCGTTGTGAGCAACATTCGATTAACTGGGAACTCTTCCTCCCCCTTCCTCTCTCCCTGCAGCGGGCTCCGTGTCCCAGGTCAGGATTGGAGCTCTACCTTCAGACTCCAGACCTGTTTCTCACCCTTGCTGTCCTGTGTGATGCATTCACTTTCTGAAGCTGTGTCACTCTGGTCCTTTCTGAGCTCTGCCACCCCATCATTTCTGATCCTCTCTTCCCGTATTCCTCACCCGTTTCTGCTCTGTCTGGGTGCTGGTCTCAGAAGCCCCCTCCCAAGGTGAGGCCCTCTCCTTCCAAAAGGGAGTATTTGCCAGAATCTTCTGAGCTCCTTCAGCACCGTGTCTTCCTGTGATCCCTTAACAACTTCCCTAGAGACAGTGACAGCTCAGAACATACAGGTTTTCTCTGTTTTTACTCTAAGACCAGCTCTCAGCAATTCCCTTTAGGAATGGAGACCTCTCCTAGTAGTGAATTATTTGCTTTGCATTCTAGAACCAGGACCCTCAGTGTTGCCACACCAGCCTCCCACTTCGTGGTTACCATACGAGCATCCTACTTAAAAATAATTACATAGTTTCTATCTGTTCCACTGAAGCTCTAGTTGGTGGGTTGCTCAGACTGTTTTCAGAAGTTGGAAGATTTGGGGGCCCCTTGGTCACTCAGTTAAGTGTCTGACTTCAGCTCAGGTCGTTAATTTCAGGGTCCTGGGTTCAAGCCCCACGTTGGGCTCCCCACTCAGTTGGGGAGTTGGCTTCTCCCTCTGCCCCTCCCTCTGTTCATGCTCTTTCTCTCTCAAATAATTTTTTTTTTTTTTTTTTTTAAGGAGGAAGATCTGAACCAAGCTATCTCTAGGCTTCCGCAGATACATTTAAAACCTAAACCCTGCAGCTGTGCTCTAAGCAGAGCAGAAGCCGGCACAGCACGGTACTGCCCCTCACTGGGCTCTCACCTTAGGTACAGCATACGCAGGTGCAACTGGAAAATCAATGGGTTCGACAGCAGCATCAGCAAAAGCTTTATTTAAAAAAAAAATAAAATCGGGCATTCAGATCTTTTTTACAAGTGATATATATCATATGCAGATCTGCAAGCTTCCTAACCCCAATAATATATGTAAATGTAGTTGTTCCTTTTCTAAGATTCTAGACTTTATAAAATTAGAGCCATCATCTAGGCCACTGATTTTCCTAAGCAGGGGGTTGGGGGAAATTTGCCTCCAGGGACACTGGCATTAGCTAAAGATAACTGAAGTACTGCAACAGGTACAACGCCACTTACCGCGGCATCCAGGGGGTGGAGGCAGAGTAGCCTTAGGAACAAGGAATTATTTGCCGCAGAATGTCAGGAGTGCTGAGGTTAAGAAACTAAGTAAAAATGAAGGGGTGCCTGGGTGGCTCAGGGGTTAATAACGCATCTGACGTGGTTTTGGCTCAGGTCACAATCCCACAGTGGGATTGCCTGGGTCCTATGCTCAGCAGGGAGTCTTCTTATCCCGGTCCCCCTGCTCCTAATTTCTCTAACAGATAAAATCTTTGAAAAAAATGAAGTTGTAAGACTTTTCATAAAGTAACAAAATGGTATTTGTTAAAACTCATTAACAAGGTGGATTTTACAGCTAAAAATCTGTTTAAGGAGATGGAGGGTATGACAGGCCCCCTAGGTAAATGCCAAAATGTCTAGATTTCCTATTTCTTAACCCTAATTTCATGTTTTTTATTCTAGGTGGTCACCTTCCGCTGCGGGCCGGGAACGTGTCCCTTCTACCCCCGCTCGCCGGACAGGAGCTTCTGTCTCAAACTACTGGTGACTTCTCTCTAGAGGTGAAGTCGCCGACCTCAACGCTGTGTCAGCAACAAGGAAACTCGGGCTCAGGAAGCTTCCCGGGGCTTAGGGAGGAAGCAGCTGGAATGCGTGCTACCTGCTACCCGGGCCAGCGGCGTCACGTCGAGCCTCCGGGCCGCGGCCGCAGTGGTGAGGAGCAGGGCGGCCGCGCCGTCGTTGAGTGTGCTCGCGTTCGCCGCAGTGACGGTGCCTGCAAGCAGCGGTGAGCGTGAGGTCCCGACACCCTTCACACATTCGCTTGGTTCAACTGAGTCAATTCCTGCGGTACCGCCTGGGCTGCTGGCTGCCTGGAGGCGCCCGACGCGTGTGGAGACATTCCTGCTTCCAGGGGACCCGCACCGGGCTAACTGCACTGCCCCGCTGGCCTCCTACCACTTCGTTGGGAGCCGCTCAGGAACACCCGCGTGACGGCAGCCGCCGTAGGGACCAGCTCGTTGCTTTCCTGCCGGAGTCTAACTGTGCTTATCGTACTAGCACAGTACGGGTAAGTACAGACAGCTACTTCTCTACAATCACCTGAAGTTAAATGTCGAGAATACTAAAAAAACCACCGAACTGTACGTTTTAAATTTTACCATATGGAAATTATATCAGGTAAGCTTTTATAAAAACTGACCAAGACCCTATAGTAGATTGCAGATAAAAACATACAAATATACTTTGGCAGTATAAATTTTACATGGAGCTTTAAAAAAGACCGATCCATCCCTTGGTATAGTTGGTATTGAGAATGCAAATCAGGAAAGGCAGAAAAAGTAACTTTAGATTATTATCACCAATAAATCTGCCCATTTTAAAAGCAGAACAGACCACCTCAAGGATTTCAAAAGCATTAATTGCAAACACTTGAATTCTGTTTACAGTAGCATTCAGCGGTTACTTACTGAGGACCTACTACATGCCAGACACTGGAAATAAAACAGTGAATGATACTGCTGCCAACTTCATCCTCAAGAATCTTACAGGTATTTAACATATAAACATGTTTCATTTCAGAATAAACTTTCAAAAAGAATTACATATGAAAAACTGAATTCTATACTCACCCTACAGTCTCTTCCCTAGGATTTCTATAATGAAGGTATTAACTGTTAAACAGTTTTAAATATTTTTTGGATAAAGTATTAATTTCACGTGAGCCTGGCATATTGAAAATGTTAAATAACATCGAGATATTTTCTAGAATTACTTTCCTAAAATCCCTAGGCAGTTCCAGACCTAGAGACGGTAACATTAACTCCACTTTTTGCCATGCTTCATTTCTTCATACGAACCATTTTCTTTCTGGAAAACTGTCTTCAGCTTTGGAACTTTGCTAAAGTCAACACGTTTATATTCTTCATCTTCTTTCACCAGTACATCTGGTTTACCTACAACACAAATCTCTCATCACCAGTCAGGACAGTGAGTCCCTCAGTAAGACGCAGCAAGCGTTACCTCCCACGCTGGGCCCGCACCCCTGGCGCCACCCCAAGTCGACCCTACTCGAGAACACACCACCTATCATCTCTATTAGTGACTTGAAGACTTTATTAACATTAATTGTTTATATTTAGTATATATTAAGTATATTTATAATATACTACATATAGGAGTATAAGATAATGAAGCAGTATACGTTAAGTAGTTTGAATCTTTGACGGCCACATCCCATTCTCTTCTCTCACCCTTTTTAGATCCCAGATCCCAGCCACTCCTGACTGCAGGGCTGGACGAGCTCTAGTAGCTCCACCGTCCCGAGCCTCGTCATCATTTCTCTGTGGAAAGGGAACCTAAACAAGTCTTCACTTTGGGTTCTTGCTGGAGGGGGTGTGGAGAGCTCCCTGCTCTGTGACTGACAGCCTTCAGCTGGGACTCCAGAGACAGAGACGGGACGGAAGGACACGGCGCTGGGCACCCGGTTCAGGCCTGGGAGGTGTCCCCAAGGCCTGCCTCCTCCCCGCAAAGGCTAACAAGCTGTCTGTCACTGATACTAGGAAGATTTCTAATAAATATATTTCTCAAGTTGAGAACATCATTCTTAGTGGCATTTGTAGTTGAGTTGGAAGCTGACATGGAAGTGGGTGGAACCACACTGTCACCTGACCGCAAATCCCTCTGTTAACCGTAAGCCACTGGATCTGTGTCCTCGGGGGAACGAAGATAAAAATGGACTAAAACAAAATTTTTTAGCAACCTATGAAAAAATCTATTTTGGAACATTATCCCTCTACCTTTCACTGTAATTGTGACGGGGATAACTTCATTTCCAAATTTTCCTGCGTCCCACGCTGCTTTACTCCTGGTGTAAGAGTTAATCGCGTACATGTCCTGTTCCTCTCGTCCGATGTTCATCTTCTTTGCGGTGTTCTCAGCACAGTTCCCCTGATAAAAAAACAATTCGCTCTGCAAAACTTACAAAAATATCTGTTAACTTGCATAACATAAAATAGTGGTTAGCCATTAAATTTAGTTTCTTAAAATACACTTTTTCTGTACTAGATCATTTTTCACTCATTCTCCTCTTTAGATACTTCAGTGAGTCCAGAAGTTGCTATTTCAAAGGTAAATCATTAAACAGTTACAGAATCTATCATAAGTCAGGACATTCCCTATCCCAGTGCGGGGAAGTGGATTCAACGCCTAAGTCAAACTGACGCAGGGAGCAAACAGATTTTCCTAAAATGAATGGCTAAAATCAACATTTACAGAGTCCATCCTTCAGTTTCTAAAATATACATATTTTTAAAAATCAAGCAGTCCTATATACTAGCTGGTATTCCGTCTTAAAAATCAAGCATTACCATATGGATTTTATTGTAGACATCAGTTAGCCCGTCTTTCACAATCAAATCTTCCAGCTTGACGCCACCATATGGCGTGGCTCCTCTGTTCATGACGTAGGGAACGTTGGACATGCTCTCCATCCCGCCTGCCACCATCACATCCTGCTCAGCAGCAAAACCAATGTCAACTGCAACAGGACCTACAGCCCCGGATGCCCACCTCACAGCCACCACCACCACGTTTCCGTGGACCTGACCAGGCTGCTACACGGCGGACACAGGAAGTACCTCTGTGACCCGGACAAAAAGAAATGCTCTAAAATGTGTCATGATAATTAAGAATCAGGTATTCATAAGAATGCCAGGATCCGGGCGCCTGGGTGGCTCAGTGGGTTAAAGCCCCTGCTTTCGGCTCAGGTCATGATCTCAGGGTCCTGGGATCGAGGCCCACATCGGGCTCTCTGCTCCGCAGGGAGCCTGCTTCCTCCTCTCTCTCTGCCTGCCTCTCNAAAAAAAAAAAAAAAAATTTAAAAAAAAAAAAAAAAAAAAAAAAGAATGCCAGGATCCTGTCACACTCAACACTGCTCAAAATGTCCTCTTAAACGATGACAACCTGTTCGCAGAAATAATCCTACTTCTCGGAGAGTCTCCTGATCAGCTCTTCCCCAACCGCCGTGATAACTTCCTACATGACCATCTGACACGCATCCCTGCCTCTGCCCCGGCGGCGTCGACACGCACCCGTCATTTAGGCTACAATGAAAGACCCCTCGGCCCTTCCCCCGGAAGGCTTCTCTCCCGCTTTCCAGTTAGGTCACCCACAGCTGCCGTGAGGCCTTCACAGACCTTGTGCTCTCTCACACACCCCTGCACCCCTGCGCCCTCTGCCCCACCCACCAACACGGGAAACACCTGGATCAGGAGGACATGACCACCTGGCCCTTCTTGGAAGAGCTGCCCTTCTATTTTGTTCCCCAATTCCTGGGTAATGCGTTTATTAGCACTACTGCACTGCATTATAGCCATGTCTGCATCTTCACCGAACACCGCTCCTTTCAAGGTCAGAAACCTTGTCAGATTAATGAATACTAAATTACTTCTCATGTAAGCTCTACTCAGTTATCCTAAAATACTGAATATGCCCCAGGGATGAAGGCAATAGTAAGTGACAGAAAATAAGGTATCAATTATTCTTTGATACAAAATAAAAGTCCACTTTCCAAAATATTTCAAAATACTTTGATAATTCAAAATATTTACTCCTAGTTTTCCTGTAAGTCAGGTAATTGTACTGATGCACAAATACCAGCTGGAAGTGTTACAGTGTAGTGCTAGAGAATCACAAATCCACTGAGACAAAACTTTCCTTCTCCAACAGTTTTCCAGCATGTAAACGATCTCCTACAACTTCCACTCGCTGCTGTGACCAGGGCTCAGTAACACCCAGGCTGGGAGCTACAAACAAGCTCCCAACATTTGCAAAGTGTGCAACTGGTACCACTTTTATGGAAAGCATTTGAAAGCATCCTCTGAAAATCTTCTGACTCAGATCCTCCTCTTAGTAATTTTTCTAAGAGACCAATTTGTACCTGACGAGACTGTGAACATTCTGTGCAAAGGTCTCCAGGGAATGTCCCAGAGCAGGCGCTCAGCTCGTGGGCCAGAAGGGGGAGTTCACGCTCGCGTGGCCCCAGACCAGCTGTCTCACCTCTGCACTGAACTCCCTCAGAGCTGCCGTTCAACGACTGAGAAGTATTTACCGAAATCCACACGCAGAGGTACGTGTGGTGACGTGATCTAAAGTAGTGAAGGAGGGGAGACAACCTAGATGTCCAGTCAGCGAGGGCCCAGAAAATACACTATCGTTATCCAGTTCAGGAGAACCTATCACGTAGAAAGATCTCGCAGACATTCAGTGGGGTCCAGAGTTCAAGCAACTTGCCCAAAGTCTCTCTCCTCTTAGCAGCACAACACACACGAGAGTGGTAGAGAGAATAAAGAGGCCCTACTCGTTTTCTACTTTGCTGTACCATTTCCGGGTCTAGCATGTGCACATCTGATTTATAAGAAAGGGTCAGACACATCAGCAAGATAGCTCTCTATCCGTTTTTTCCTCTTTGCCTTGTCACTGGAAACAAAGCAAGGGAGTAAGTCAACGGTACTCCTGTCCGGGGTTCCGGTGCGTGTGAACCATCGTCTGCACACACCTCACGAGAGGCCCTCCTGGGTCACGCCCCGAGACCCCAGAGTCTGGAAGGCACTAGATGGGGACCAAGACACCTGCTGTCCCATCTCAACCATGTGACTTTGTCGGCCGGGTCTCAACCTCGCCCTCCCCAAGCACGAAAGGAAGGGCTCGGATCTGACCAGCTCTCGGTTCCATGAAACCTCTGTGCTCCTCACACCGCGCACACGTGCTGAACGGTGGCCTCCCACGTGTCGTCGGTGAAGAGGAGACGGTCTGACAAGCGAGCGGGGACGCAGCGACTACGGATCGGGCCTCTGTGCTGGGCTCTGTCGGCGACTGGACCCCCAGGGTCAGCAACTTCTCATCTACAGTGAAAACCCTTCCCATTCTGGCAAATAAAAAATCTTCCGTGTGTGGAGTCCCCCAGAATCTCAGAAAAAGACCACATGAAGGGTCACCTGAAAACCCAAACCTCTTCGCTGAAAACTCATTTCGAACACCAGGGCCTCGAGCCACCCGAGCTCCGCTTCGGACGGAATGAGCAAACCCAGACGCTCCGGAGCCGCGGAGGATGAATCCCACTTCTCAAGCACAAGTGCGCTGCAACTTTCCGTGTCTCTGAACACTGCCTATTCTTTGAATTACAAAGTGGAGACGAAGGTGCGTCTTACCTGGTGTCCACACATAAGACTCTGCGAGGCCATCATGATGGCTTTCATGCCCGAGGCGCACACTTTGTTCACAGTGGTGCACGGAGTAGAGATCGGTAAGCCTAAAACCAACACAAACAAGTCCTCCTGGTGAAAAGCACAGAAAACTCCCAACACACCTGCAGAATGTAAATTCATACAACAGAGCACTCGAACCTCCACCCCACCATGGCATCACTCCTGCCAATCCTAACCTGCATTACATTACGCACTTAACCCCGTTTCAGCTGAAATGGCCTGCACTCAGCTCCACCCAACGGCTGAAGCTTCAGAGCACACGGACCCCCAGTACCTGCGCCCAGGGCCGCTTGCCTTGTTGGGGCTTGCCCTTCACCCCCCTGGAGAACGTTTCCCATGTACACCTCCTTCACTTCTTCTTTTGGAATCCCTGTTTTTACGAAATCAAAACACATTTCCCTATTTTAGTCAATTTAAGTACAATCAGTGGCTACCTAATAAGGTACATGATACCCCACAGCAGGAACGTTTCTTCCTCTTGTCGGCTCTAAGTTTCAGCCTACATGGAGTGCAAGGATTTCCTTACAAGGGAATTTAGAAAGGCGGCCATGGGGTATTTCTAAGTGTCATGTATACAGTAAGTGCAAAATAAGCGTTTGGTCCACTGACTCACTGCCCCCTCTACACAGAAGGCAAAGCCAGCAGGGCGCCGGGCGGCTCCGTCGGTGAAGGCCGTTCGAGCCCGGCGGGCGGTCCAGAGCTCCCTGGGAGACACCCCCCTGGGAGACACCCCCCTGGGAGACACGCCCCCTGGGAGACACACCCCCCCTGGGAGACACCCCCCCCTGGGAGACACGCCCCCGGGAGACACGCCCCCGGGAGACACCCCCCGGAAGACACGCCCCCCGGGAGACACCCCCCATGGGAGACACGCCCCCCGGGAGACACGCCCCCCGGGAGACACCCCCCCC
>LNAC01000283.1:1260354-1325226 GCA_002007465.1 Ailurus styani
AGCCTCGGACGGCGACGGCGTGCGTGGCTATTGGCCGGCAGGAGGGGGCGGGGCTGGAAGGGGCGGGGCCTCGCAGGACAGACTTGGCCCGAGGCGCCGGCTCGGAGTCTGGCCCGCACGTGACAGGCCGCCAGTCCTTTTTCCCCATTTCTGACCTTGCCGCGCCGGGGCAGGGGTCACCCGAGCGTTTCCGCTCGAGAGCTGGCTTCCCCAGGCAGACCCATGCAGTTCATTCACATGTTATCGAGCAGTCCAGTTAGCTTTTTGCTTGTTCTGAAAGATTTTATTTTTTTAAAAAATGTAATTTATTTATTTGACATAGACACAGCGAGAGAGGGAACATCAGCAGGGGGAGTGGGAGACGGAGAAGCAGGCAGGGGATCGCAGGACGCTGGGATCCTGACCTGAGCCGAAGGCAGACGCTTAACGACTGAGCCAGCCAGGCGCCCCTCGAAAGATTTTATTTATTTAAGAGAGAGAGAGAGAGAGCGCACACACCCAAGCGGGGACGGGCAGAGGCAGGCGGAGAAGCAGGCTTCCCGCTGAGCAGGGAGCCTCAGGCCGGACTCATGGGGACCCCGGGATCATGAACTGAGCCCAAAGCAGACGCTTAACGGTGGGAGCCACCCAGGCGCCCCCCCCAATTAGCTTTTAATTTATGATGAGATAACGTTTGCAACTATATTTCAGTAAGAGGAGGAATAGAATACATGTTAATAGCTAACCTTACTGAGCAATTAATAAGAATTTTTAAAGTGAGTTTACTTCTCTTTTAAGTGATCGCTATGCCCAACATGGGGCTCGAACTCAGCCCAGAGACCAAGAGTTGCATGCCTGGGTGGCTCGGTGGGTTAGGTGTCGGCCTTCGGCTGATCCCAGGATACTGGGATGGATTCCTGCTTCAGGCTCCCTGCTCAGCGGGGAGCCCGCTTCTCCCTCTGCCCCTCTCTCTGACGACAACAACAACAACAAAAGAGTTGCCTGTGTCACCCAATGAGCCGGCCAGGTGCCCACGCGATAAGAATCCTATTAATCTTGAGGTCTGGGTGACTCAGTTGGTTAAGGGTAGGACTCTTGATTTCAGCTTAGGTCATGATCTTAGGTGGTGAGATCAAGCCCAGGGAGCAGGGACTCTGCTTGGGATTCCCTCTCCCCTAACCTCTGCACCTCCCCAACTTGTGCTCTCTCCCTTGCTAAAATAAATGAATGAATCTTTAAAAAAGAAAAGTATATTTAATCTTCACAAAAACTCCATGAATTACATGCTATCATTATCCACCCCTTAACTAAGGAGCTAACTGAAGTACTAAGAAGTTAACTTTTTTGTCACAGTTGCACACAGAGTGGCGGAGCTGGGGTCAGAACTGATGACACTGCATCGCTTTCCTGTTCCTTTTCCCAGAGAACCACAGAAATGTCAGCTATGATTACTGTCCTCACATTTTCCGAACCCATTACTTAACCTTGAATCTTCACCTGGAGACAGCAAATCTTTGTGTCTCTAACATTTTCTTTTATTGTCATACAGAAGATGCAAGAGATGGGACGTCTGGGTGGCTCAGTCAGTTAAGCATCTGCCTTCCGCTCAGGTCATGATCTCAGGGTTCTGGGATCGAGCCCCACATTGGGCTCCCTGCTCAGCAGGGGAATCTGTTTCTCCCTCCGCCTCTGCCCTTCCCCATCTTGTACGCACACTCTCTCTCACTCTCAAATAAATAACATCTTTTTTTTTTAAGATTTTATTTATTTATTTGACACACAGAGAGATCAGATCACAAGTAGGCAGAGAGGCAGACAGAGAGAGAGGAGGAAGCAGGCTCCCTGCTAAGCAGGGAGCCCAATGCGGGCCTCGATCCCAGGACCCTGAGATCATGACCTGAGCCGAAGGCAGAGGCTTTAACCCACTGAGACACCCAGGCACCCGTAAATAACATCTTTAAAAAAAAAGAAGATACAAGGAGTGACAGCATACAACTTACCCAAGCCCGTATTTTTCCTAAAGTAAAATTCCCACCCTTCATTATCTTTTGTTTGAAATCATGTTTGGTTGGCCGCTGAGGTAGATTGTATTTTTCAAAGATGGCCGCAACTGTGGTTAGCCCACACGACAAGCTCTTCTTTCCACGGGACCGATGCTTACTCAAGACGTGGGGTTTGTGTTACCTCCCCTGGACTCAGAGCACGGACTGCCTGCACCAGTGCAGTATGGCAGGAATGAGGTTCTGTGACTTCCCAGACTGGGTCTAGGCTGACATATGGATAAAAATCCTTGAAGGGATTCCAGTCCCCAGCATTCAACCCTTCCATTTGAAAGCCCAGACATTATGGAGCAGAGATAAGCCTTCCCTTCTGTGCCCTGAATTCATAATCCACAGCACCCATGAAAGAAACTGAATGGCTGTTTTTGTTTTTAAACCACTATGTTTGGGGTTGCTTGTGTGTGTGTGTGTTTAAGATTTTATTTATTTATTTCACACACACACACACACACACACACACACGCACACACACACACAGATCACAAGTAGGCCAAGAGGCAAGCAGAGACAGAGGAGGAAGCAAGCTCCCTGCTGAGCAGAGAGCCCAATTCGGGGCTCGATCCCAGAACCCTGAGATCACCACCTGAGCCGAAGGCAGAGGCTTTAACCCACTGAGCCACCCAGGCACCCGCTTGTGTTTCTTTTAAAACAGCCCCCTTATCTTTAATTTCCCAGGCACCCCAGGTTGTCCCTTAAAGTAATGTTTGATTCCTTCACCTACCAGAGCCTCTATATTCAAGGTCACCAAGTCCTACCTCCTTCCTTTGAATATCACACTCTATGCCTTCTCTCTTGCTGAGCCTCCACCAGGCCAAGTACAAACCTCCTCAAACCTCTTGCTTCAACAGCTACTGAAAGAGAATCATTACAGGATGTACCCATGTTTAAGCTCTGTGTATGTGCGTGGGAAGCCCAAGATATATATACCTATATAAGATATATATATATATATATCTTAAAGGTTTATTTATTTGAGAGAGAGCATGAGCAGGAGAGACAGAGGGAGAGAATCTCAAGCAGACTCTGAACTGAGCCCAGAGCCCAATGCAGCTCGATCTCAGGACCCTGAGATGAAGACCTGAACTGAAACCAAGAATCGGTAGCTCAACCGACTTTGCCACCGATGTGCCCCCAAGATGTCACAGATTTAGAGCAAATAATCTTACTGACCACTACTTACCACTGTGTACACATAGACAGTCCACTTCAAAATGCAGGCCAAGAAGCAAGCCAGCAGCTACCTGACATGGTATAAGCACTCCATGAAATGTTTATTTTTTATTTTTTATTTTTTAAATTTTATTTATTTATTTGACACAGAGAGAGAGATTACCAGTAGGCAGAAAGACAGGGAGAGGAGGAAGCAGGCTCCCCGCCGAGCAGAGAGCCCGATGCGGGCCTCAATCCCAGGACGAGGATGACCTGAGCCGAAAGCAGAGGCCCCAACCCACTGAGCCACCCAGGCGCCCTCCATGAAATGTTTAATGCTCAGCAAACACAGTAGAAGTGAAGGTCAACAAAGGTCAGACTGTAGATATAAAACAGAAGTAGAATTAATAAGCAGGGTGGGGAGGGAAGCAGTAGAGAACTTGACCAAGGTTGCTGACCTGAGAGACTGAGTTCATTCCTAGGTGGAGCAAGTGTGTGACTCGTGATAAAATGTTCAAGAACCAGCTGGAAAGACGCATTGCTCCTGGCAGGGGACCCCTGGGCTGGAGACAGTCTGGGGCGTCCACATGGAGGTGGCGGCGAGAGCTAGGGAAGTCGATGAAAGCCCGGACAGTCGCGTGGCTCAGCGGGAGGATGGAATGGAGAGGGAAGTCGGGGCGCGCAGGCAGAGGAAGAGCCAGGGAAGGGGACAGAGCGAAGGGAGGGGAGTGTAAGACGAAGCGGGAATGGCATCTTTGACACCAGGAGGTTGAAACCAGTTAACTGGGAGGGTTCAAGATCCAAGTGCTGTGTGTGGAACTTAAGAAACAAAACAAACGAGCAAAGGGAGTAAACAAAGAGGCCAGCCAAGAACTTGACTCTTAACTGCGGAGAACACACTGGTGGGCGCCAGAGGGGGGGGGCTGGGGGGCAGGGGTGAACAGGTGATGCGGACGAAGGACCGTACCTGTTGTGATGAGCACTAAGTAATATATGGAAGTGCCGAATCACTAAATTGTACAGCTGAAAATAATACACTGTATGTCAACTAACTGGAATGTAAATAAAAGCTTTAAAAAAAAAAAGTTGCAAATGCTGTCAGGAGATCAAGTGAGAGGAAGATTGAAGATTCACCTTTGATGAAGCAACAGGCAGGTCACGGATGACCTTGACCAGAGAACTGGTAAGGACATGAGGCAGCAAGTACAGCGTGGCAGAACCAGAGGCAGACAGTGGATGACATTCTCAAGATGTTTAGGGAAAAAACAGAAGGAAGAAACTAAGGTCACAGTGCAAGCAAGGTAGGGGAGGAATTTTCTTTTTTTTATTTGATAGAGAGAGAGAGATCACAAGTAGGCAGAGAGGCAGGCAGCAGAGAGAGGAGGAAGCAGGCTTCCCGCTGAGCAGGGAGCCTGATTCGGGGCTGGATCCCAGGACCCTGAGATCATGACCTGAGCCGAAGGCAGAGGCTTTAACCCACTGAGCCACACAGGCGCCCCCGGGGAGGGTTTTTTTTTTAACAATGGCAGACCCTTGAATGCGTCTGTTCACCAGGGGAGGTCTCAGACTTGGCGTGCATCAGCCTTACCTGGAGGGCTGTTGGAATTCAGATTGCTGGGCCCTCCCTGAAGACCTTCTGCAGCCACAGGGTAGGGCTCCAGGATATGCTTCTCCAAGTTCTCCGAGGATAACACTGCCGGTCTGTGGACCGGAACTGTGATAACCGCGGCTGTAGGCTAAGGAAGAAGTAACCAGGAGGATGTTTGGAAGGTAGAGGGGATACAGGGATCTTAGCAGCAAACCACAGGAAACAGGAGCTGGGTTTCAGTGAGATAGTAGAGTGGTTGTCCTGGGGTTAGAAGCGAGGGACAGGCAGAAGGTGAAGATGTGTGTGATTAGAGAGACAGCCTAGAGGTGGGCGGAAGGCCAGTTATGAAAGTTCATGTTCGAAGGCCCCGTTTTCTCTGCTATTTTCTCAGAGCAAGTCATCTGCTGAGAAGGGAGAAGGTGAAGTACACATGTAGCAGCCACAAGAAAAGGACCGAGTGAAGGTATTTCCAAACCCCAAATCCCACTCTTTCTCATGGGCCTGGTACGGGTTGCTGCGATGACAAGTGCTGACTTTCTAACCTGGCTTAGTGCAAAGATTATATAAAATTACAAATTTGCCCTTTCTAGGAAGTTGGATTTTTTTTCACGTTGAGGTGAATGAGTTCTTTACACATTTTAGTTATTACCTGCACGTTGGATGTATCATTTACAAGTATCTCCTCCTGTTCACTAGGTTGTTTTTTTGTTCTGTTGATGGCTTCTTTTGTTTCATTTTGGCATAGTCTGGAGTTTCATGATTTCAGGTCTCACATTTAGGTCTTTAACCACTTGATTTTGTGTACGGTGTAAGAAAGTGGTCCAGTTTGGGGGCACCTGCGTGGCTCAGTCAGTTGAGCGACTGACTTGATTTTGGCTCAGGGTCATGATCAGGGTCGTGGAATTGAGCCCTGCATCGGCTCTGTGCTCTGCAGGGAGTCTGTTTGAGATTCTTGCTCTCCCTCTGCTCCTCCCCATCTCTCAAGTAAGTAAATAAATCTTAAAAAAAAAAAAAAAGTGGTCCAGTTTGGCCGACACCGTTTATTGAAAAGACTCCCCTTCCCTATTACATACTCTTGCCTCCCTTGTCATAGATTGATGGTAGAGGCATAGGACTATTTCTGGGCTCTTCGTCCTGTTGATCACGTGTCTAATTTTGTGCCAGTAACATACTCTTCTCACACCCAGTCTTTGGTGTTCCATTTGCAGGGAACAGAGAGAAGAAATTTAGCATAATTCTTAAAGGGCCCTAGGGTTTTCAGAGCGGTGCACGGGACTGGCTTCCAACTTAGTCACCAGCTGCGTGAGAGCCCCTACGTCAGCCCGCCCTTTGAGATACTGACTTCTGCTTTCTAGCTGTCGAAGTCCTAGATGGCATCTTCTTCCAGGAGGAGGCCGAAGCATCCACACTGAGAATCTGTTAAAGTGGAGCGACTTCCATTAATTCTTGTGGAGAACCTGCTGCAGCTCAAACTGTCAGCATCCATCGCGGTACCTTGCACTTGACCTCTGCTAGGTTCACATGTTTGCTGCTGCTCCTCTCCGCTTTCACAAAATTGAAAAGTTAGGTAGGGCCTTGCCCTGGGTCAGGTTTTGGCTCAAAGGAGTTGTGGCTGGTTTGATCTTCTATCCGGACCACTAGAACTTTCTCTATCAGCAATATGGCTGTTTGGCTTTTGTATCATTCGTGTGTTCACTGGAGGAGCACTTTTGATTTCCTTCAAGAACTTGTCTTTGCGTTCATAACTTGGCTGTTTGGCACAAGAGGCCTAGCTTTCGGCCTGTCTCCAATTTCCACACGCCCTCCTCACCAGGCTTAAGCAATCCTAGCTTCCGATCTAAAGTGAAAGATGTGTGAGTCTTTCATATGAACACTTAGACGCCATGGTAGGGTTATTAATTGGTCCAATTTCAATACTGTTGTGTCAGGAACAGGGAGGCCCGAGGCGAGGGAGATGGGGAAGCAGTCAGTTGGTGGAGTCCGAACACACACGACATTTATCGGTTGAGTTTGTTGTCCCTACATGGGTGCACTTTGGGGCACCTGAAACCATTACAAAAGCAGCATCAAAGATCACTGATCACCGTAACAAACATAATGAAAGTTTCAAATATTGCAAAAATTACCAAAATGTGATTCAGACACAAAGTGAACAAAAGCTATCAGAAAATGAAGCTGGGTTGTCACAAACCTTCAATTTTTTTTTAAAGATTTTATTTATTTGACAGAAAGAGAGATTACAAGTAGGCAGAGAGGCAGGCAGAGAGAGAGGGGGAAGCAGGATCCCCACCGAGCAGAGAGCCCGATGTGGGGCTCGATCCCAGGACCCTGAGATCATGACCTGAACCGAAGGCAGAGGCTTTAACCCACTGAGCCACCCAGGCGCCCCTCAAACCTTCAATTTGTAAAAAACAAAAACCCCCAAAACCCACTCATCTGCCAAGTGTAATCAAGTGAAGTGCAGTGGGGTCTGAGCAAGTAAGGGGCCCAGAAGCTTACGTTTAATGGTAAATCTATCTCTAGGTTTAGGGGAATACTTTTCCATCCACTCCCCACCGCGCCCTAATCCCTGCGCAAGTCCCAAGCTGAGTGAGTCCAGGGTCATCATGAAGTACAACAGACTTAAGGTCTGTGTCTCCCCCAAAACCATACGTTGAAAGCTAATCCCCGAAGGGATGGTACTCGGAGCGGGGCGTTGGCTTTGAGAGGTGATTAGCTTAGGAAGCAGGGCCTTTCTGAAAGAGACACCGGGTATCCTCCCAGCCTTCCCTCCTCCACGTGAGGACGCACCCAGAAGGCAACAGGGGACCGTGGAAGAGGAGCAGCGCCAGAACCAACCTCGCGGGGACCTTCCTCAGCCTTGACCTCCAGCCTTGGCGACTGTGAGGAACAGATTTCTGCCGTTGATGAGCCACCCCGGTCTATGGTACTTTGTGAAAGACACTGTCCATCTTCCAGACCGTATTACTGAACTATCCCTAAGCTTCGAAATTTAAATATTTCACCAACTTTCAAAAAAACACCAAACATGTAAACATCTGTTTTATATATGTATTTCTTTTACTTTCATCTGATATAAAATTCAAATTGTGGGTATGACATGGCCTGTCTAACCTGATAAAGGAATGCATTAGTCACTTTCAGGTCTGAAATAGTTTCTCTTTTCCAGGCATGATAACCTTAGGCTGCTATCATCATTGAGAACGCTACATTCCTGACAGCTTTCACTATGGACTAAAATTTGAAATCCGAAAGAAATTAGTGGGTTACTTTTCAGGTTTCTGATTCCTAAGGCTAAGATTTACTAGGTCACCATGAAATGTATAAATATACTTATTACACAAATTTAACTCTTAAAAATTACTTAATAGAATAGTAGAACAACATTTTCTGGATAGGTGAAAGCTTTTATATTACATTTTTATTTTGCAAGAAAATAAATTATACAACTTAAAAAATAAAATCCAAAAATTAAGCAGTTCATCAAAATATTTCAGCCTACTGCATACAGAAACTGCTACCATTTAAAATTGTACAGCATTATCATCTCAGTATGTAGCAGCACACATTCAAAATCGTATATACCATACGAAGATCGAGTACAACTTAGGAACGCAAATTTGTTCAACACTCCAGACGACATATATAGTGTAGATGACAGGAAAGCTCTCGTGTAATGTGGATTTCACAAACATGACCTTGGAAGAGCTTATAAGATAGCATCCCAGTCATTTACATGAAAATAGAAAAACCGGCTTGAGTTTAAGATAGCATTATCTCTCTGGAAAACTAGCAAATCTTTCACCCAAATTGAATTTTTAAAATTTGCCCTGTGAGCTGGGCTAACGACATCATCCTACTGCAAATAATGCAAAATACTTTGTAACTACTCTGGTCATATTTTGTATTAAATTCAATATAAAGTAAAAACAAGAAAGCTAACATTTCATTTTTGGAAGTTGTAACATTTATGCACAAAATAAGAGCCAGAGACTTAAATAAACAGGTTGACAATGCAAGGGACCCCTCCAATAAATGTAAAAATTGGAAGACTTCATAATTTATTTCAAGATCCTCATTAAATCACTGGAACACTAAGGTCCTAACATTTATCTCATTGTAAGCATTAAAATTGTTCTTTTTACTTTGTAAGTTTTGCTTCATGTCTACTTACTCTGGCAATGAGGACAACAAAGGTTAACATTTTCCAGATGGCTCCATCTTTTCAATTAGTGTTCAGAGTTTAAATTAACCTGTGGTGTGTCCCATTGCCCTACTCCCGGTGGCCTGGATTCTTCTCCCCTAACTATGTCAGTTTTCACCCCTGCTCAGACAGCACCACTCTTAAGTGCAATCAGAGAGAAGGGACTTAATAAAGGATACTGTGATTCTATACCTTTTGCTAAGTGCTGGTAAGGTTTTTATCAGATTCTTTTTTTTTAAATTAGCAAATCTATTGTCAAGACACATTTAAAGAAAACTTAACAATGGTATAGGCACCTCGTCAACTAAATTGTTTTCATAAACACCAAAAAGTGGTTAAGCTTTTGTATACATAACAACAACAAAAAAAGATGAAAACTGTTAAGCCTACAATATTTGCTGCTGTCCAATTTCCCAAAATACAATTAGGACATAATTAGCTATTAGAAAATTTATAAAATTTAATAGAAAACTTTGCTATGGATTTAGAGTTACCCATTTTTGCATTAAATTTTCCTTTATAAATCAAAACATCATGGCTCTCATTCTTAAATTAAATGACCAAAAAGATGAGAAATTCCAAACACGTTCTGAGAACAATTATGGTTTAAAGCAACAAATCTGAAACCTCAAAATAAATGACCTGTAATTCTCCCTTCCACTGTTTTCCCATGGGCATCCTTGTATGGGACAAGCAAAGATGCCCGATCC
The DNA here is from genome assembly GCA_002007465.1 of Ailurus styani. Lineage (NCBI taxonomy): Eukaryota > Metazoa > Chordata > Mammalia > Carnivora > Ailuridae > Ailurus > Ailurus styani. Next base: position 1,270,045 of record LNAC01000283.1, read on the forward strand.
TGAACTATCTGTAAAATGTTATGGGCCACAATTATTACAAATTATTTTTTTCTTTTAATATCAAATGTATCCATCGTCTGCAATCATCAACTTAGTTTAATTCACCACCATATACTCAGTCTGATAACGGACACATGCTGCCCCCAGAGCTAAATGTAAGATTTTAAATTACAAACAAAATTCCAATTCCCTATGAGTTTCAGAACAGGCATGTGAATATACCCGACACCTTCGATGTCCTGGATTTGCTCTCCTTCCTTTCAGCAGGCGGCTCACAACGCCGCTTGGGACTGGGGACAGATTCCACAGTACGCTCCTGAAAGCACCTTGCATAATACTGTCTACCGCGCGCCTTCCAAAGCTCAGCCTCCACTTCCTACTATTTCCAAAATCAGAGGATTAATGTATTACTGAGTATCAAACAAGATAGAAAAGTATTTGCCAAAAACTTGGAACGTGCAGCATACTGAATAAAAGTGCACGCAGAGCCACTCTTTGCCAACGGGGAAGACGCTCTCCGTGAAGCTGCCGCGGCCTCCGGTCCTGACCCGGCAGCGCTCCCGGGGATTCAGGGGCTGGCCACCGGGAAGTTGCTACTTTGGATTGACTGAAAGGAACAAGGCAAGTGTTGCCTTCTGAACATTTTAAAAACGTTTATTTTTAAAATATAGAACTATATATGTACATATATTTGGCAAGTTTCCTGCTCATATTAGGACTGCAACCATTCTGCTTACACTTTTCAGATCTTATGTTGTGGTTCTTCTCCGCTCCCCCCTGCAGCGGACACTCACTCCAAAGTGTCTTCCTCTCCAGAAACCTGAGGCTACAAATCCCTAATCATGAGACTTTCAATTTCCAAAATATTTCTATGCTACAGATCAACAGATCAGTTACATAACTGTATTATATAAGAGTAGATCTCTGCCTTGTTTTTAATAAATTTGGAGATCACAAATTTGGCATAATATATATTAGGTATACAAACATTAAGTATGTTGGTGAACACACTTAATATCTTTGTTTTGCGATTTTGACTCTGCAGTTGAAATGACCTATCTCCACACATTTTTTCTTTTAAACAATTGGAGCAACAAATTAAGATAAGCTTCAGTTTTTCAAAACAAGCTCTCCAGCTATGTAAGATTTTAAAACTCCTTATTTAACAACAAACAACTAAAGCAGCAGTCTCCTGCTTAAAGAAAGCCAACGTATGTTAAGTTGGAAACATTTGATATCATTTTCAGGTCACCATTAAATCCAGTTACTATCTGAAGCAGGGCGTCAACAAATAGTGTTATGCTATTAAATACTTATCTTCTCACCTACGTCTGCCCCCCCCAGTGGTGTGTAGACCAGCTCCCTCTTTTGATCAAAAGAAACCAAGAGTGCTATTTCTAGTTTTAATTGCATTTTTAAAAAACAAAACATAACAGCATTATTCAGTGCACGAATATCTGAAAATCCTTCCTTGTGCAAGTACATTTTTGTAAGAGAGGAAAAAAAAAAAGAGGAAAAATAAAAAAGCAACAAGAACCCCGCCCTCACCCTTCCCAACTATTTCTTCCGGTGGATATAAATCAAATTTACTTTTACAAGTTCATCATGGGCTCTTCATGAATGCAAGGTTCTCCACAAAACAGCATGCTGTTACAGAGTGTGCAACATGAAGGGGTTGCCATCATGCTAACTAATGTGATTGGCAAAATAGAGTTGTTTTGTCAGGTAAGGCAGAGATTTTAATATTTATGTAATCAAAGTCCGAATAAACCTTCCTCCAGCACAAACTGTTACAACTTTCTGCCCAAGCACTCTGCAAATCGGGTTCTTAATGGTGTCCGTGATATTCAAGATTACGCCATGTATATGAAAGTGTTGATGTCAGACTCGTCTCTTCGGATGTACTTGTGCTCTATTAGCCACTCGATTTGCTCTTTTATCATTTTCTTTTGTGGCAAAAACATGTTTTTCAAAATTTCTACTAATTCAGTCTGCAGCTGAGCATTACTAATTTTCTTTCTCATCTTCATTATTTGTATGATAGCTTCCTAAAAGAAAAACGTAAAGAACATTAATAGATTAAATTTTAAGGAAAACAACAAAACATGACTTTTTATGTATTTCATTCTCTTTCCAACATCCATCCAAAAGACTAACCACTAGATTAATCTCGAGACTAGCAGCTTTTACTTAACAAATAAAAATACCTTTCCTTCCCCCACTCACGGTAAAAGAAAATCTGATTGTAAAGATTTTGAAAACTGAGGAAAAGCAAAATTACCCATAACCTTTCTGCAGAAAACCACACCTAATGTTTGGGGAGACTTCCTTCTATTACTTTTTTCCACACTATGCACATTTTTAAAATTTTGCTTACTTGTGAATATAGTATGTATATGACCCGATGTTATGCTAAGTATCAATTAAGATACAACAAACCCCTTACACACCCTTTTCCACTGTAGGCAGAGTTATCTGTGTATAGAAACACATGCCAGCCGGTGTCTAGTTTTAAAAATCACTAACGACTACTCTTTACATATTTATCAGAATAATAAATTATATTTGTTATAAATATTACCTTCAGTTTACTGATTCAATGAAATATTCTGACTTTCTACAGGAGTAAGCACTGTTCACCTAAGTCAATTTTATAAATATTTCCGTGATGATTTAATTACCATTATGCTTATAATAAGGATAATTCCAAAATTATTACATATTCTTTTCTCTTTCGCTTTTCCCGTATGAGCTCTGCCCTTAGCAAACCAAAGGCATCTGTCTGCCTTGGTGGAGACTAGAATTTGTTACAAAAGAAATGTGAAAGCAGCAAATGAGAGGTAATATTGGCTTTTCGCATTCCAAGTGAAGTTTTGCTGCGAAGCGGTAACAGGCTGGAAGAGACTCTTCCACTTCCCCAGCAGACACGAGGATCCTTCCCCTGTCACGAGGAGGGCAGTGCGGTCCTCCTATCCTCAACGTATCCAGATGCCAGGCTCTCAGTGAGGGGCTTATGTCAAGGGTCCAGACAGAAAGGAGGGGAAAGCCTTCAGGCACATGAAGCTCTCGGGGGCCAGGGCGGAGGACCGACTGCACGTGTCTCAAGCTTTGGCAGAGGCGAGGAGGGTGGCTAAGTTCGAGAAGGGACAAGGAAAATAGAGCACAGGGGCGCTGGCCCTGGTCTGCACCTACCAGCCGGACGTCACTGGAAGACGGGGCCTGACAGGATGGGAAGAGCACGCACTGCCGACCCTCCTCCCGTTCCCACATGACGCAGACGGGGCGCAGAGCTAACAACCCCCCGCAGGCCTTTAGTGCCAGGCGGGAGTCATCCCACAGCAGCAGCTGAGAGTGACGTGCAGGCCAAGGGCCACTCGGGAGACGGGGCAGTCTGAGAGAGCTACAGAGCTCCCTGACACCAGCGGACAGGCGGGCAGAGCGGGGAGGAGCCCATGCGGTCCTCACCAACCGCAAAAAGGAGGAACCAGCGCTCATGTGCTCGACATCAGCCGCAGACAGCAAGAGAGAGTCAGGTCCCTGCAGCTGACAGATACAGCACGGCCCCAAAATGCAAGAACCGGGGACACTGTCACTATGAGGTCAAGTGACTTTCTCCCACCCTCGACCCTTCCAGATGCCATGTGTGAAACAACAGCACAGAGTGGGGCTGGGTGGAGGAAGACCAAGGAGAGATGAGAAAGGGTGAGCACTACCTAAAGGGACGTCCGGGTTACTGGACTGCACATCATCAGCCATCAGTTTAAGACAAAGCGAAAAGACTTCATTTTCTCTGCACATCCTATAGGATGACTCCACCCGCTCAACTCTAATCCATCTGAAATTTATCCTGGTAGCCAGAAACTGGGACTATATCCTGATTTTTCACTCCAAATGTGAAACTCCCCAAAATCTCTTACGAATTCCCTTTTCATGGCTCATGGAAATTATTTCCTTTATTCCAAAGTTCATCTATACTTACACAGTAGGTTCAATTCTGAGCTATTTTTCTTCAACCTATCTGCCTATTATACTGTTTTATTTTCGTAGATATTTTAGTAAGTGTTCACATTTGGTAAGGCAAGTTCCACCAACACCCTATTTGTTTTTTTTTAAGGATCTCAAACATCCTCGTTTATTTATTCTTTCTCATAAAACTAAGAATCAATTTGTAAAATTCCCAAAATATCCCCAGTCAACTTTTTATATGGGGAAAATTGACCCCTTGAGTAATTCAGCCTTAACACTGAAGAATGTGGTTACTGCATGCTGAGCAAAAGAAGCTAGATGGAACGAGTACATTCACAGTCTGATACTGGTTCTGTGAAGACTCGGAACAGGCAAAACTAGGCAATGGTGAGAGGAATCCGGTGGGTCGGAGGGGGGCTGGCTGCACTGACAGAAACTTTCTGTATCTTAACTGAGGTGATGGTCACACAGGTACGTACACTTATCAAAACTCACTGAAAACCTGTGAAATGAACGTGGAAATGACACCTCAATAAAGCATTTTAGTTAAGAGAAAAAGAGCAAGATCTTTCTATTTATTCAAATCTCCTTTTGACTTTTAGTAAGGGCCTATGAATTCCTTTTAAAGAAGTGCCTATGAGGGCGCCTGGGTGGCTCAGTGGGTTAAAACCTCCGCCTTCAGCTCAGGTCATGATCTCAGGGTCCTGAGTTTGAGTCCCGCATCGGGCTCTCTGCTCAGCGGGGAGCCTGCTTCCTCCTCTCTCTCTGCCTGCCTCTCTGCCTACTTGTAATCTCTCTCTCTCTCTGTCAAATAAATAAAATCTTAAAAAAAAAAATAAATAAAGTTAAAATGGTCACACATCAGTTTGCAGTAAGTGTTCTTTATTATTTTCAGAAGGGCCTGGGGCGCCTGGGTGGCTCAGTGGGTTAAAGCCTCTGCCTTCGGCTCAGGTCATGATCTCAGGGTCCTGGGATCGAGGCCCGCATCGGGCTCCCTGCTCGGCGGGGAGCCTGCTTCCTCCTCTCTCTCTGCCTGCCTCTCTGCCTACTTGTAATGTCTCTCTCTGTCAAATAAATAAAAAAATAAATAAAATAAATAAAATAAAATAAAATAAAATAAATAAAATAAAATAAAATAAAATAAAATAAAATAAGAAGGGGCCACAATCCTAGCTTCACGGTTTATGAATGTAGAGGCACCTGGCTAGCTCAGTCAGAAGCAGATGAGGTACCTAATCTTGGGGTCATAAGATCGAGCCCCACATTGGGTGTGAAAACTACTAAAAATAAATAAATAAAACTTAAAAAAAAAGATCGTTTTCAAAAGTGTTCCCTAATTTCATATTACAATGGAATTATATGTCTTAAAATTAAATAAGAGCTTAAATACTTCAATCCTAGAATTATAACTTATTGTGGACACACATTTAGTCAGTTGTGATCAAAGGGAGACATAACTTAAAACCAAGGTTTTGCCCAACCAATAAAATCTATCAGAGGACATCAAGACATTCAGATGTCTCTTTCAGCAGCTAAGAGAATGCCAGGAATACAATTTTTAAATTCCAGTAAAATGAAAATTAGCTCTTCATTACAGTTTGAATGCCTACATGCTTCTAAATTTAAAAACAAAATTGAAGATTAAAAAAAGAACAAAATTTTTCAAAGTATAGACATTCTGCCTTATACAAACCTGGGTTCTAAGTATTCTTAGTTGAACTATTCCTTCATTCTCTTCTTCTCTCATCCTTTCTGTAGTGAGCTGCAAGCGTCCAATCAAGTTGATTTTACCCCTTTTCTGAACTTTTGCATTTTTTCTGTAAAAAACATTGCATCAAATATTTTATAGTTGAAGGCCTTTTGACATCATACTATAGCAATAATGTCTGAGAAAAAAAGATTTAGAGATATTCTGAAGATTACTCTCCAGAACTGTTTAAAGGAAAAGTCACAAATAATCAACATACAGCTTTATTTAAAACGAACCATCTGATTTCCCGAAACACAACAAAAGCTCAGCTAACAACGTATGGGTGACAACATTCCCTGTAATAACAGAGCTAATATAATTCATACGGCCACGAAAGCGCTTGGATAGTTGGAAGATACATGGGCTGTTGTTCAGCATTATCATCTAAATGGATCTTAGGGGGGAAAATGCTTTGTGTGAATAAAGCTTCTTTAGAGTTCAATAGGATGTTTAAAGATGAAAAGCAATATAATCACATACCAAAATGTGTCCTTAACAAATAAGAAGCATCTCCAGTTCATTACCATGTTTAACAAACAACTAAAGGCATAACCCTAGAGTGATGTTTTAAAAATAATGTAAGGAAAATAATTATTGTGCTAACGATAAAACACCGAAATTCAAACAAGGTGTTTTTATTTTACATCAACCAACGTCAACCTTACATTAAACTGAACTCCTGGTTTACTGAGAAGAGGGTGCCTTCTGTGAAGTCTTTGGGTGAGTTGACTTGAGGTTCATACAATAAAACTTGCCGCTTGAGCTTTGGGAAAGCTACTAAAGACTGAAGGATAAAGAGAGAACAATTAACGTCTATTAACAGTACGGAATACCAAGATCAATTCTCCAGCGTGACTAAAAGACGTGAGAACAAATTATAAGCACAAAATTACAATTCAACTTTTATATGGTACCTCAATGAATATAACAGTGTAAATGCACACTGAGAAAAGAACAAGGAGAAAGAGTTGGTTATGAGGAAGGAAGCAATAAATGATCTCCTTACAGTTTAGCACAAGAGACCAGAGGGCTTGGTCAGAGGCGATCACAGCAAAAGCAACTTGCCGACATTTCCCTCTAGACAATTATTATTCTGAAACTTTCAAGAGTTCTGTGGAGTAGGGGTAAAATGTAGCTGTGAGCAGGAGACTAACAAGGACATTGTGCAGGCTCTCAGAAAGACCACACTTTTCTAATTCTTACATTTTTGGTCATAATACAATCTTTGAACACATGCTCAGTATGAAATCTCTGGTCACAGCCCTCACAGGTAACGTTTAAACACCAACTCAATCCTTCTCACTTTTTTTTTTCTTTCTTTCTTGTCTTTCACCATTTTGGTAACTTGCTTATTTTCAGTTTCTTTTTTACCACGAATACCTCATTAGTGCACTAACATCTCTCATTAGTGTATTTTTTCTTGGTTAAAGGTCATTTTCAGAGTGTTACGAATTCATAAATTTATTGTAAGCAAGCCATCGAATATTTCCTGCCTTGTGACTGGATACAACTTTAAAAACAAAAAACGTAAAACAAACCCATAAAGTCCTTCTAAGCTCAGCATCAGGGAGTTCAGTTGCAAGTTTTAGATTTTCAAAGCTGATTTTCTCTCTGGGTCTTTGGTTCCATGCAAACAACACGGCCAGCTGAAACGTTGTTACCTCCAAATCATATTGACCTACTTCATTCTTAAATGTTATCTATGACAGACAAAATAACATAAACATGAGACTCTCTTCAGAATGATTACCATCTCGCTACCACACTCTCCCTTACATGAGATTAAACATGAAAAACACTGCTAGCTGTCTTCCCACATCCATTCTTCCTTTCTTACATGGTAATCAAAATTTTAGCGGACCTTAATGACTGCCCAGAATAAAGGCTCCAATTCTAGCTCTCCCCGGGGACAAAGTGTGGTCATGTGGTCATGTGGCCGGTTCTGCCCAGTGAGATGTGAGTGGAAATGATGGGACAACTTCTAGAAGTTGCTCCTGAACTAAGGTACACTCTCGTCTCTCCCTCCTATTGGGCTGGAAGACAGCCGCGGTGGGATCATACTGGATCTGCAGGCAAGAGCGATACTGAAAGTGTGTCGACACAACCAGAAGCCCACATCCCTAAAACTCCACGGACTGGAGCCACTAGACCTATTCAAACTTGCACGTATGAGACAAACATCTCTCTTGTTTAAGCAACTCTTATTTGGAGTCCTGGCACTTTCAGTCAAACCAGTATCGGAACTAACACACCATCTACTTACAATTCCATTTGACATGAGATGATGCCAATGTAATTTTCTACCACTATGATTTTTTTTGTAGAATTCTTCTACTTCAGGTATCAAATCCTCTAGTTCAGTAGGAAGTGACACAAAGACTTTCTCAGAACTCCTTGACCAGGCGCCAGCATTCAGAATTTTTATATTAACCGAATCAGCTATAGGCAAGAATATCAGAAAATATGAAATAAATAATCTTGAAAATGTATAAAATTAAAAATAAATAAATATGTGTACACTGGGTAAGCACTGGTGAAAAATAAACGAAACCCTAAAGATTTTGTTAAAAGTGTCCTTTAAAACAAATAAGAAGAAGAATTAGAGGGGCACCTGGCTGGCTCAGTAGGGGGAACATGCAATTCTTGATCTCGGGGTCATGGGCTCAAACTCTACTGGCTGTAGAGACTACTTAAAAATAAAAATTAAAAAAAAAAGGAGGGGGGAGAAGGGGGCACCTGGGTGGCTCAGTCAGTTAAGCATCTGCCTGCTGCTCCAGTCACGATCCCAGGGTCCTGGGATCGAGCTCCATGTTGGGCTTCCTGCTCAGCAGAGAGTCTGCTTCTCCCCTCCCCCACCCTGCTGCTCATGCTCTCTCCCTCTCTCAAATAAACACAGAGAATCTTAAAAAAAAAAAAAAGAGTGGGTGCCTGGGTGGCTCAGTGGGTTAAGCAACCAACTCTTGGGTCTCAGCCAAGGTCTTGATCTCGGGGTCATGGGTTCAAGCCCCCTGTTAGGCTTAATGCTGGGTGTGGAGCCTACTTAAAAGTAAATAAATAAAATCTTAAAATAAAAAAGAAGTAAGTTAGTCTCTTCTTTTTTTTTTTTTTTTTTTTTTTTTTTTTTTTTTAAAGATTTTGTTTATTCATTTGACACAGAGAGAGAGATTACAAGTAGACAGAGAGGCAGGCAGAGAGAGGAGGAAGCAGGCTCCCCGCTGAGCAGAGAGCCCGACGTGGGCCTCGATCCCAGGACCCTGAGATCATGACCTGAGCCGAAGGCAGCGGCTTTAACCCACTGAGCCACCCAGGCGCCCAGTTAGTCTCTTCTTATGACTGGCTCTGAGACATGTAAAACTCAGGCAGTGAGTTGTGGCTATTTTGAAAAAATAAAAAATAGTGGAGCCTGGGTGGCAGAGTCAGTTGAGCATCCAACTCCAGGTTTCAGCTCAGCTCATGATCTCAGGGTCATGAAATTGAGCCCCATGTTGGGCTCTAAGCTCAGCACAGAGTCAGCCTGAGATTCTCTCTCCCTTTCCCTCTGGCCTTCTTGCTTGTGTTCTCTCTCTAAAATAAATAAATGAACCCTTTTTATTTTTTTTAATAAACGAATCTTAAAAAATAATAAAAAATAATTTAAAAAATACATACATACATAAAAATAAGGATTAGCAAATCTAAATTCTGTTAAATTCTGTTTTGCTGGATGTCTTCAAGGAATGTGGACTTTGTAACATCTTTGTATCTGTTACAGCTAGGGTTCATTTTTAATATACTGGAAAACAAAAATATTCTCTTTAAAAAGGTATATATATGTACATATATATATATGTATATATACACACACGCGTGTAATTATAAAATAATACCTGGTAAAGCCAATTTATTGTTTTTGTGCATTTCCTTAAATGCTTGGTTCAAATCTTCAGATACTTTTATGTCCTGAAACATTCTAGCAAGCTTGTTTACATAATCTGCTGGCATACCAACTTCCTATGAAAAGCAAACACAAAAGAGGTAATGAATAATAATATACAATCTGATGTACTATTAGGAAAAACTTTTAATGGAAAACTAAGCCTTCGATGCTTTAATATAAAATCAATCCCCTTTATTAGAATATTTATATTCTAACGTCTATTAAATTTGATTCTTAAAAACTAAACGAGAGAGTACAGTTCCCCTAGGCTTTCTCTGCATGATTCTAATAGACATGAATCGGTCACCACAGTAGAGCTCAAGAACACTAGTCCCTCAACAACACACTTGTCAACTCTCAGTTATCACCATATATTAAATGTGAGGAATGCCTAAAGGACAAAATTTATTCTCATCAGTGACCAATCATAACACTTTTTTTTCAAAATCTGTTAGTCAACTGTTAATCCGGTTTACCCACGGAAAGCAAAGCATACAGTTTTGCTGCATGCTTGCCTTCTGGGGATAAATCCACTGGACATTTTATAAAAATGGATAATCAAGAGAGCTAAGTGGCCAATGACGATGATAAAAGGACACCACAGGAATAAAAATAAAGCTGGAAATGAAAATAATCTAACAGAACATCAATGGCATTCTAGAAGAGCTGACTGAGGTCAACTTGCCAAATGGTGAATACTCTAAATATACAGGCATAGGAACCTAAGGTAAATTTTCTTAAGTTAAATTTACTGAAGGAAAATTATCAATGTAAGTGAGAAAGGAGTAGTAACGAAAAAACCATGATGCCCCAGGAAGAGTGACACCAGGAAAAACTCTCACAACACTGAGAGCCCGGAAGATAACCGGCTGGAAGCAGACCCAAGCTTACGGCGAGCCTGACGACTCTCCACAGCTCACGGAAGACGTGCGTGACAAGAAGGCCCAGGCTGGTCAAACCACTCTCCATTTATGGGACAGCTTTCCTGAGATACAACTCACCTACCACAACACTCAGTCTTTCAGAGTGTACAACTAAGTAGGTTTTAGTGTATTTACAGGGTCTCTGTGGATTTGGCCACTGTGGACATTTTGCTTTAGTGGAATCATACACCACATGGTCTTCTGTAACAGAATCCTTTCACTTAGCCATGTTTCCCAAGTTCCCGTGTTGTAGTGTGTGTCAGTACTGCTTTCCTCGGGACTACTAAGTATCATCCCATTGTATGATTAAGCCACATTTGGTTTATCCCATATCAGCTGACTGACATTTGGGGTTGTTTTCACGCTGTGGCTCTTATTAATAATGCCACTGTGACCATTCACAGACAAGGTTCTTGTGTGGCTTTCATTTCTCTTGAGCGCAGTTACTTAGGAGGAGAACTACTGGGCCAGCTCCGTGTCTAACTTCTAAGAACAGCCCAGCATTTTCCCCAGCGGCTGCACTGATTTATAGTCTCCCCAGCTGCACATAAGGTTCCAATTTCTCCTTGTCCTTGCCAACACTTGTTGTCTTCTTTTTAATTTTAGCTACTGTAGTGCGAGTAAAGGAGAGTGGGAGAAAAGCAAGAGTAAAGTAAAAAAAAGTATCTCACTGTGGCTTTGATTTGCATTCCCCTAATGACTAATGATGTCCAACATCTCTGATACATGCATTGGCCATGTGATTATCTTCTGGGGAGAAATGTCTGCTTTAATTTTTTGCCCATTTGTAAATTAGCTGTCTTGCAAGAGTTCTTTATGTATTTTAGATATAGTATTGGACATATGAATTGCAAATATTTTCCTAACTAATCTTAAGTTTTTACAGAGAAATAGTACTTTAGTTCTGAAAGTTTCTTATGTCTTGAATTACAATGTACTAAATACATACTCATTTTATAAATGTTTTTCCTAGGTAAGAAAGAGTTTTTAATGTTTTCACAGAAATTTCTGAGTTATAAAACAGTAATTTTTTCCACTGATCGTTAACATTAAGATCATTTTGCACACTGTCAGTCCGCAGAGTAATTTCTACTATCCTATAGTACACAAAGCAGGGCAATCTATAAACACATGTTGTGAAAAATATATATAAATGAAAGATATATATAAAATACATATAACTATACAATATATAATTTTATACAATATAATCGTATTATGTACCATAATACCATATATATAAATAAAAGATATTCATTTTTAATATAACTCAAGTTCCATTTAAGTGAACTGACAGGAACAGACAAAATATTTTGATATGAGAATTTAATCAAACTTAAATTACCACTGATTACCCTAAATAAGCCATCATCTTTTCCATATTGGTTCTTTCAGCTATACAAAACTCTTTATTTACAAACACCCCTACAGTTAAGCATTTACTACTGAAAACACATTTAAAATGCAATGATTGGTCCCACAGCCCATTTAATAAGGTCAATTCAAATGAAAGTGGAAATACAAAGGTGGAAAACATCAGAAGCAAACCAAGAGCAAAAGTTTCACTAAAAGTCTTTAAGAAAGTATACTTTATTAGATATCACTTTATTTTATATAATTGATGTCATGCTTGTATAAAATGTCCCCTACTTCTCTGACACTAACATCACCAAAATGTATTACTTGGGCACACATAAGAACCACGTGCTGTATTAAAAAAAGATACTTTAAAAAATTTACTTACTCTTAGCCACTCTACCATATTCTCTTCAATTTCACTATCAGCAGAGATGTCTAATATAAGACGTCGTGTCAAATGAGCTTTGTGGTATCTCATAAAAACGTCTTTATTTTGTACGTATTTAAGTACCAACAGCTGTACAGGAAACAAAGTTACTTTCAATTCATGTGTATTCTTAGCCAACTCTCTCACTGAGACCTTTGCACACCCCCAATGTCAAAATCCAGAAATTTCCATAAGCACATACAGACAGAAGCCTACTGAACTGCCCATCTCTGAAAAATGACCAGTCCCAATACCCTACTTAACTACTTTAAAGGCTAGCAAATCTGAGACTTTAATCGAATAACCTTTTAGTTCCTATAAATGTCAAATTTTCAAATTTAATAGTGTAATAAAACTTTACATGAAAATTAAGGGTTTTCCCCCAAATTTCTCTTCCATGTAGCATTTTCACTTTGATCTGACACAAATCTCTCTAAGCCTTTTTGTCTATATTTTCTATCTTCTTACATTTTTTTCTTCCTTGTATTCCTGGGCTGATAGAAAATTACACTAACAGCCAGGAGACAAAAATGAAAGCAATTAATTCTTATCTACACTCACTCATTTCTAGTTCTCTATTTTGAGCTCTCACAAAAAGAAAGAAGTGACAAACCCCCAGTCTCTCTACTGTCATTCCCAACACCATCAGCTCCATTTTCCCTTTCTTTGTGTTTTAATAGGAGCTCCTATTAATAGGAGCTTTAATAGGAATTCCTTCACAAGAATCAGGAAAGGGAAAGAATTAAATAGTATTTCCCTTCTCTAGAAGCTACAGAATAAAAATTCCCAGGAAGAGAAATAACTGCCCTCTAGAGATCTTACAATGTAAAATTTCACAACATTAGCTGCTACCACACAAAGTCTTACAAGCACAACACAAATTCAAAGTGAGGTAATTAAAATACTGAAATTAAAAAAAAATACGTACCACTTCTTTAAGCTTTGCTTCAATCTCTTCAGAGGTTAGTTTTTTGCTTAACGGTGTTTTTCTTAGCAACATGTCACAGTAATTGGCAAGCAGCTCGGGGCATTTTGATTCAGGCTGAGTTTTTAATCCCACTCTGAAAAACGAATTAAAAGCAGCTGATGAAAAGTGAATGATTTCTGCAAATATTTTTCCTAAAATCAATTTTTCACAAGTTTCTTATGTTGTATAAACTCAGTGATCAGATGAGCATAACTTAAAGAGGCACTTACTCCTGAGTTCCCACAGGTGCACCTGCAGGAGGCCGAAGGTGAGACCCACAAGTATTCTGTACCTGGGTACCTCCCTGCCCCCCACAAGAGGTGGCCTTGTCAATCACCTTTAAAAATTTTTATTCAGGTACTAACTTGCTATAGTGAAAACACTGTATAAATCCTGCATATTTATAAGGTAGCACTTAGAACTTTTTGTTATTAATATATCAAGAAAAAGCTGTTCTTTGGAATGTATCCAACGTAACCTAAATTCCACAGTTATGTGATACCGACCACCATCTATCTTGGAAAACTAAACAAACTTTTCTGAAATAATGAAGGACCTGCATCTCTATTTCACTTTGCTAACAAAATTTAAAAGCCAGGGTGCCTGGGTGGCTAAGTCAGTTAAGCATCTGCCTTCGGCTCAGGTGATGGTCCCAGGGTACTGGGATCGAGCCCCGCATCTGGGCTCCCTGCTCAGGGGGAAGCCTGCTGCTTCCTCTCCCTCTCCCACTCCCCCTGCCTGTGTTCCCTTTCTCGCTGTCTCTCTCTCTGCCAAATAAATAAATAAAATCTTTAAAAACAAACAAAATTTAAAAGACAATGTACTGTATATTTTTTCTAGTTTCTTTTAAGAATTCTGGATATATTGTATTTTTATGCTTGAAAGTTGCATTTATTCTTTATCCGGCTTCTCTAAATTATAAATGTAAATAAGTTAAAATTCAACATTTTAAAATTTGTGTATATAAAATTCAAGTGTCCCAGAATTGAGTTATTCAAATTATTTTAAGTACACAACTTACCAAACCAACATGTTGTGTGTATAAAACATACATAATATCTTAATGAGGTAGGTGAAACTTTTTCCCTCCTACTTAACAAATCCAGAAATTACAATCAATATTATTTCTACATTTTTATAACTGTACATCTGTCCTGAAAAAATCTTATTCACCTAAGTAAGTAGATGGGAGTCGAAGAAGGTTTTCTGATGTTATGCCACACGTTGAGAACCTCCTGAGTTATGTGCTTAAAAAATACATGCAGATGTGGGCGCCTGGGTGGCTCAGTGTTTGGTTAAAGCCTCTGCTTTCGGCTCAGGTCATGATCTCAGCGTCCTGGGATCGAGGCCCGCATCGGGCTCTCTGCTCAGCGGGGAGCCTGCTTCCTCCTCTCCCTGTCTCTCTGCCTGCCTCTCTGCCTACTTGTAATCTTTCTCTCTGTGTCAAATAAAATAAATAAAATCTTAAAAAAAAATACATACAGATCTAACAAAAAAGGTTATTTTTAGTAACACATCAAATTAGCCATCAATTGTGTGGAAAGCCAAGAACTGGAAACCACGTGACTTGCAAGAGGATGTGACACCTAGTTGTCAGAAATTTGTTTTCTGTACATCAGTCCCAATGTTTCAAAATACTCCCTTCTGCAACTTGGTGGCTTTTTATGTCTCAAGGCAACATGTCGCAGTAAGAAGGGAGGCGGGCCTTTCTTTGGAAAGCAGAGAAGATGCCGGGTGGGAAGTGGAAAGGGCAACCGGTAACGGCACTTCCACCAGAGGGCTCCGGGGTAGAGGAGGGCAGATGTGGAAGGAGAGGACCCGGAGCTGATTTCCAGCGTCCACAGGACCCACTCCGGGAAGGCGTTTCTGCGCCTGGAAGACCACTAACTTACTTCCCCAGAATCTCTCTCTTTCTTCGCGTCTATTCCCAGTGACCAGGCCTCGCTGCCACGGGAAGCGCCGCCCTCCTGCAGGGGCCCCCTGTCTCCCTTCCTCCAAGGCGCCTGCTGAGAAGACAGCGGTCAGGGTCAGCCTTTCGGTCAGGGTCAGCCTTTCGGGGCGCTTCTGTGAAGGCGGGGGATCACTTCCCTCCAGGGCTGTTTTAGAGCTTGGCTGTTTGCTTTCAGTTCTTAGCTGTTTTTCACTATGACACACTTAGGAATGGCTTAATCTGCATCAGTCCTGCTTGGGATTAAAAGAGATGCCTGAATCTAAGAGTTGGCACCTTGCATCCGTTTTGGAAATTTCTGGTCAACTGCTCTTCAAATACTGCTTATGCCCCCCTTTTCTGTTCTCTGTAATTCCAATTACATATTGCTATAGATATTTTACCTTTCCTCAGGTAACAATTTCCACCTATTTGTCCATGAATATGAATTACTTACTACTTCTTATCTAGTTAAGCTTATTATTACTAAGATATAATTCACATACCATGAAGTTCATCCATTTAAAGTACACAATTCAATGTTTTTTAAGTATATCTACAAACTTGTGCAACCATCATAATGAAATTTTAAAAAAAGGTTTTTTTGAAGATTTTCTTTATTTATTCATGAGAGAGGGAGGGAGGCAGAGGGAGAAGCAGACTCTCCACTGAGCAGGGAGCCCAATGCAGGGCTTGATCCCAGAACCCAGGGATCATGACCTGAGCTGAAGGCAGATGCTTAACCGACTGAGCACCCGTGCACCCCATCATAATGAAATTTTAAAACATTTTCATTATCCCCAAAAGAAACCCCATACTCATTAGGAGTCAAATGTCATTCTCCAGCTATCTCTCCCTCCCAGTCCCTGGCTACAAGTCATCTGCCTTCTGTCTTTACGGATTTCCTTATTCTGAACATCTCAATAAAGGGAACCATACAGTATGTGGTCTTTTGTGATGGAATTCTTTTACTTAGTATAATGTTCTTAAGATTCATCCTTATCATAACATATGCTGGTAAGTTCATTTCTTTAAAAAATACTTACCTTTTTATTGTGGTAAAAAAGATTTACAATTTTAACCATTTTTAAGTTTACAATTTAGGGGCATTAAGTACATTCACAATGTTTTGCAGATATGATCGCTATTTGTGTGCAGAACTTTTTCGCTGTCCTAAACAGCAACCCTACACCCAGTAAACAATAACTTTCTACTCCCCCCACCCCCAGTCCCTGTTAATGTCAACTTTATTTTTTATATCAATGAATCTATCCTAGATACCGCATGTAAGTGGAATGATAGAAAATGTGTCCCTTTGTATGCAGCTGATTTCACTTAACATATTCTCAGGGTTTCACTCATGTTGTAGCGTGTATCAGATTTTCATTCTGTTTCATGGCTGGATGATCTTGCATTGCACGGATATACCACATTTTCTTACCCATTCATCAGACAATGGGCATTTGGGTTGTTTCCTTTTGGGGAAGGCTATTAAGAAAAATGCTGCTACAACATTCATGTACAAATTTTTGAGAGGGTGTATTTTTTTTTTCTTGGGTATATAACCAGTAGTGGAACTGCTGGGTGCTGGGTTATATGGTAACTGTATGTTTAACTTCTTGAAGACCTACCAAACTATTTCCAAAGTTGTATATATGAACCATATATGAATCCAGTATCTCCACATCCTCACTGACACTTGTTACTGTCTTTTCAATTTTAGCCATTCTAGTGGATGTGAGTGGTATATCACTGTGGTTAAGCTATTGTTGATCTTAATTATTTTAAAGTCCTTATCTGCCAACTCCAATACTGGGATCATCTGAGAATCTGTTTCTAAAATGGTTTTTCTCTTAATTGATCATAAGTGTCTGTACCTTCACAAGCCTGGTAATGTCACTGAATACTGGGCACTACATATATAAGCATCATGGAGGCAACAGATGATGTCATCTCCCATTAAGAGTGGGGTCCCGGGTGCCTGGGTGGCTCAGTCGTTAAGTGTCTGCCTTTGGCTCAGGTCATGATCCCAGGCTCCTGGGATCGGGCCCTACAACAGGCCCCCTGTTTGGCGGGGAGCCTGCTTCTCCCCCTCCCACTCCCCATGCTTGTGTCCCCTCTCTCATCTCGTTTGCTTGCTGTCAAATAAATAAATAAAATCTTTAAAAAAAAAAAAAAAAAGAGGGGCACCTGGGTGGCTTCAGTGGGTTACGCCTCTGCCTTCAGCTCAGGTCATGATCTCAGGGTCCTGAGATCAAGCCCCGCATCGGGCTCTCTGCTCAGCAGGGAGCCTGCTTCCTCCTCTCTCTCTGCCTGCCTCTCTGCCTACTTGTGATCTCTTGCTCTATGTCAAGTAAATAAATAAAATCTTAAAAAAAAAAAAAAAAAGAGTGGGTTCCTGCTCCATTCTGCTACGGAGCAGGCCAATCACTTTAATTCAACCAGGGGCTAGGTTGCAGTTTTGTTAAGAAACAGTCTACCTCTGGTAGAACCAACCATTTTTCACAGAGCCCTAACTTTTCAGTGGACAATAATACTTAGTGGACTAGATCTGGTCCTAGTCGTATTCATTGCTTTTGGGGTGTCACTGCTGCTAGGTCCTCTCAGTGGACAAACTTGGAGATACATATACTCACTTACAACTACAGTATCTGGCCTTGTTTCCTTGTGGATGTATTTCTCATCCCAATGAGGCTCTAACGTAAGTTAGATTAGACAACTTAGAATGAACAAGGTATTCGAAAAACACACCTGACCACAACTAAAACTAGGTTACATGAGAAATCTAAAGAGGCTGTACCTGGGATCAACATCTGCCCATAAAGAAAACCGCAGGTCCAGATGATTTAACTTATGAATTCTATCAAACATATAAGGAAGAAGTAATACCGATTACACTAATTCTTCTAGAACGTATAAAAGGAGGAAATAACTCTCAATCCTTCTTACAAAGCCAACATAATCCTCATACCAGAAAATGACAAAGACATGATAAAAATGAAAATTATACAGGGCACGAAGACCAGAAAAGAAAGAGGTAAAATCCTTCATGAATAGAGATGGAGAAAAAAAAAATCTAACCAACATTATTAGCAAACTGAATGCAGGACTACATAAAAAGAATAATACACATCATAACCAAGTAGAGTTCATCCCAGCAATTCAACCTTGATTAAATGTTTTTTGAAAAACCAATGTACTGGGATCCCTGGGTGGCTCAGTCGGTTAAGCGTCTGCCTTCAGCTCAGGTCACGATCCCAGGGTCCAGGGATCAAGTCCCGTATCAGGCTCCCTGCTCAGTGAGGAGCCTGCTTCTCCCTCTACCTGTTGCTCCCCCTGCTTGTGCTCTCTCTTTCTCTCACAAATAAAAAAATAAAATCTAAAAAAACCCAAAACAACCCCCCCCCAAAACAATGTATTTACCACATCAGAAGGATACAGAGGAAAAACCTTATGATTTCAACACAGAAACAGCACTTAATAAAAGTCAACACCCATTTGTTATCAAAACTTTTAACAAGCTAGAAATAAAAAGCAACCTAATTAAGGGCATATATGAAAAACCCTCAGTTAACTTTGTACTTAGTGATAAAATAGTAAAGTTCCCCCCCAAGCTTGACGAAAAATACAGGGATGCCCACTCTAACTACTTCTATTCAACACTGTACTTATGATCCTAACCAATATAGCAAGGCAAGAAAAAGAACTAAGTGGTAGGAAGATCAGAAAGAAGTAAAATTGTATTCACAGATTACATGATTATTTATACAGAAAACTCTTAAGAAACCTACAAAACAACTACTAGAACTAATAACTTTGACAAGGCAACAGGATATAAAATCGATATACAAAAATCAACCGTATTTCTATATACTAACAAAATACTAGAACATCAAAAGAGTTCATGGAAAAAAGAACAAAATTAAACTACTCGACTTACTACAGAACTGTATTAATTAGGACTATGTAGTAATGGCCTAGTAAGGATACCCAAATAAATCAACAGAATAAAATAGCCCAGAAATACACACATATTTTTAAGTCACTTGATTTCTAACAAAAGGCACTGAAACAATGCAGTGGGGATGGTACTTCCAACAAATGATAATGAAACCAGTTGCTATCCATATGGAAAAGGAAAAAAAATCACTAAATTTAACCCCCTACTGACAACATAAATAATCATTTATGTAAGATGGATCTTAACGATAGAAGAAACAAAAAAGATTACCTTCATGTCACAGGGGTACAAACAGACAAAGCTTTTCAGACAAAACATAAAAAAGCAAAAACCATAAAAGAAAAGCATGTATCTCTCAGAGTCTATATACAGAATATCTAAGAACTGTTACAGCTCCCTAGTGAAAAGGAATAATGCAGTGAAAAAAACAACAGGCAAAAAAGTGGAATAGATACTTTATAAAGTAAAATATAAGAAGGCCAAATAGTACAAGAAAAAGTGCTGAACAGCTGTAAGTCATGAGGGAAATGGAATTACAATCATAATGAGCTAATCACTATGCACACCTAGAATGACTAAAATTAAAATTACAACACTCCATGTTGGTAAAAATGAGGATCCACTGGCACTCCCTTGCTTTACTGGTGGGAGGGTAAAGCAGTACAAACACCAGGGAAAACAAACCACGGTGATTTGCAAAAACATGGATGAATCTCACAAACACTATGCTGCACTGAAAGAAACTTCATACACAAAAGTACATATTGTGCGATTCCATTTATATAAAGTCCTGTATCAGGCAAAGTAACCTACGTTGCAATAATCAGAACAGTGGCTGCCTCGGGAGGGAGGCAGGAGTGGGGCTGGCGGAATGGGCATGAGGTCACTTTCAAGGAGGATGAACACTCAGTGCATCTTCAGCAGTGAGCCTGCTTCTCGCCCTCTGTCCCTCCCCACTTCAAGTGCATGCATGCACAAGCTCTCAAATAATAAATACATCTCAAAAAAATACCAATTTTTAAAAAAGATTTTATTTATTTATTTGTCAGAGAGAGAGAGAGGGAACACAAGCAGGGGGAGCAGCAGAGGCAGAGGGAGAAGCAGGCTTCCCACTGAGCAGGGAGCCTGATGCAGAATTCGATCCCAGGACCCTGAGATCATGACCTGAGCTGAAGGCAGAGGCTTAACTGACTGAGCCGCCCAGGAGCCCCTAAAATAGCAATTCTTAGCTAGAAATTATATCAAAACATTTTTCTAATTAACCTTTAGTGCTTAGTACTACTCTAAAGGTACTGTAACTAGCTCAGGTGTAACAATTTAAAATTTTAATTTATTAATGTATCCATTTAATTCATTAAATTTTGATTTTTTAAATGGCAAAATATTTACATTAAAACTGACTTCCCTCTTTTAGTATAGTGAATTGAGTTATATTCTATGCTTCTATAAGTAATACAGTAATTATAGTGACTACTAAAGAGGAAAAAACAAGCATATATTCTATGCTTCTATAAGTAATAAAGTAACTATAGTGACAACTAAGGAGGAAAAAACAAGCACATAGATCTAAAAGATTAAGATCATTTTTCCAATTTTTAGTATATGTGCTGCCGAAGCGAGCACAAGATCATTTTTCTACTTAAAAAATAAGATCAACATTTTTTGGTCACCAAGGGAGATAATATGAAATTAAAAACTAAGGTAGTTCTTAATATTCAAAGGCAGCAAAAGTCATAAAAGAAAAAAAATAACCAAACACACAACAGCAACCAAAAACCTAATAGATTTTAGGGAGATAGGGCCCTACAAATACCCAATAATGTCTAATACACTCCAAAAAAAGTTAAGAATTTTAAATGTGAGTTTTAAAAACTTACCCTTTCTGCTTCAAAGGTAATTCAAGTTTAAATATGGTAGCATCATTAACAACTGCTTTATATGCCTGCAAAGAATTTACAATGAAACGAACATTATTTTTAATATTTAAGATACAGTTTGGTATTTTTACGGTGTCTGTGGCCTGACAGAGTTTTTCAAGCCCTGACTTCGGCGAACCCCTCTCACGTCAAGACTGTCATCGCTCTCCAGCAGGGTCTCAGTGCTGCGTGACAGCCATACCACTCTCTCTGCGCACACGCTCCCCTAGAGCACACGTCTCTCCCTTCAGCCTCCCTCATTTCCTCCCTAGGGACACTTTCCGAGAGTGGCTCCCTATTTTGCTAATAAAACCGAGGTGAACAGAATTCCCTCTCATTTCTCCTATATCCTCTTTCCCCATCCACTGTTCCAAGACACAAAAATGTATCGTTATTTAAATCTTAACATTCTCTCTTGCCTTTGCTCACCTCCAACTCCTGTGTCATTTGTCTCCCTAAGCTAAAAACTTCCTGCACGAGTTACCGAACCACGGTCTCCACTTCCTCTACCGCCTTTCCTACTGGAAAAATCCGCCACACGACCAGGCTTTGGTAGCACCGCTCAATCGACTCATTCTTGCCAAAGTCACTCACAAACTCCATGCAGAAGTCCATGCTTAAACCTCATCTTACAAGACACATCCTCCGCATTGTATTTTTTTTTTTTAATTTATTTGAGAGAGATGGGGGAGAGAGAGAGCACAAGCAGGGAGGAGAGGGAGAAGCAGACTCCCCACTGAGCAGGGAGCCCAACTGGGGGCTGGATCCCAGGACCCTGAGATCATGACCTGAGCTGGAGGCAGACGCTTCACCGGCTGAGCCCCCCGGACGACCCAGCAGCAGCACTTTAAACTCCTCCTGAAAGTGCTTGTTCCACGTGTTGTCTCTGACACTGTACTCTCCTGGTCACTCCGCTCACTCTGCTCTCTCCTCACGAAAGCTGGTTCTTCATCTCTCTCCTAACAAAACTGACAGTGGCCCAGGCCAGACCTTGGATCTCTTCTCTTTTCCATCCTCACTCATTACACTGGTGATCATGGCCAGTGTCAGCACTTTAAATGCCATCCATATGCTAAAGCTCCAAAATTTATTTCAGGTCTATTCTCTCCCTTACACGCCATACTCGACAGTGCCACACAGATGTTTAATAAACATTTCAAAGTTAACTTGTCCAAAACTGAGTTTCTAATTTCCTAATGGCCATCCCGCCCCAAACCTGCCTCTCCTATCATCTTCCCCATCTTAGCAAGCATGTGCTTCTAATCAATCAAAACAAAAATTTAAATGTCATCCCTGACTGGTCTCTTTCTATCACGTTCTGCATCTGATTCATTGGCAAATCTTGTGCAGTTGGTTGTCATAATCAGTACCCAACCAATTTTGACTACCTCTAACTACTATCATCCTGGGCCGAGCCTCCATCATTACTTTACTGAATTACTTAAATAGGCTCTTAGCCAATATTCTTACTTCTTCCCTTGCCCCCCTTCAGTCTATTCTTTTTGCAGCAACCAAGTGATCCTGTTAAAATATAAGTCATATCCATTCTGTTCAAAACTTTCCAATGACTTCCAATCCTACTCAGGGTGAAAACCAAACTTCTTTCCATAGCTCATGGTCTTACGTGATCTGGCCTCTTGTTATACTGGACTTCATTTCCTACTTCTCTCCCCTCACTCCATCCATTCAGGCCACAGTGACTTTTCCTCCTGTTCCTGGAATGTGACAGGTAAATTCCTACCTTACAGCTTTTTAAGCTGTCCCCTTTTGCTGGACACTCTTCCCTCAGATAGCCATATGACTTTACTTCATAATCACTTTCAATCCTGATTCAAGTGCCCCCTCAAAAAAGCTCTTGCTGGCCACTCCATTTAATATTTAAACTAACTCACACTACCTCCATCCTCCCTTAACGTCTTTCCTACTCTCTCTCTCTGTACCTACCTACCTACAGAAATGGGAGGAAAAAAACCCTGCTGGAGAAAGTTCATGGTCTTTTTAGAGTTACAGAAAGAAAAAAAGAAAAAAAAAATCTAACATGGGAAACAAGAAAGGTAAATCAAAGTGAAAAAACTGATGCTGATTTCTAGTGATAGATTTATGACATTTATGACATTTAAAAAGATAAAACCCTGGGGCTTAGTCAGTTAAGCGCCCAAATCTTGATTTTGGCTCAGGTTGTAATCTTAGGGCCGTGGGATTGGGCCCTGTGGGGGGGGGGGGGGAGTCTGCTCGAGATTCTTCTTCTCTCTCTCTCTCTCTCCCCCCCTTCCCACCATGTGCATTCTCTCTCTTTAAATTAAAAAAAAAAATCTTAAAAAGATAAAACCCTAAGGATAACACCATGTTTCATTATTATCCCATACTAGTAAAGACAGGAAAAAAGGGTAAGGGAAGCAGGACACATGTGACATGATACCCAGGAGTCCCACGAAAAGGGCAGAGGACAGAAGAATCAACTCCGCTGGAGGACAGGACGTGGGGGGACGCAGGGTATCAGGAAGTTCCGGGAGAAGTGCACTTTGAGGTGGGTCTTAAAGGATGGAGGAACAGGAATTCAATATTGAAAAAAATTCTCAAAAAAATGGAAATTTTCTAGCTAAATTCTAGTTCACGAGCATACCCAATCCTTAGAAAAACATGTAACAAACGAAATACAATAAAAACGGTTGTCCTCCACTAATAAAAAATCAGAGTTGCTATGTTTTTAGTTTATAATTTAGTAGCCTAATGGTACAAGTTCCTTTTTAAAGTAAATTATGGCAATGCTGTTAATATACAAGAATATATACCTTATCTCTTGCAGTAAGAAATCGCGGATCATCCTGAAAAGCTTCTTTGACGAGTTTACTAAATCTATTAAATAATGTAAGTAACTGCTCAACGTATTTCTCAGAGTCCTAAAAATAAAATGTTTTATACTCAATTGAGGTTTTTAAAAAAGAAAACAATACCAAAAAATGAGAAAATGTAAACGAAATTTTAATATAACACTATAGCTCTAAAATTTGAGAAATTCTCTGAAAAGTTCTTTTCTTGATATTAAAAGGCATTCCAACATTATTGTTTTGTCATCAATTACTATTTTAGATACCCAATCCCGCATTTAAAGAACAACCCGGACAGACACGCATCACCGCCGGTGAGGACACTTACAGTAGTGATAGTTTCAGCAGCTGCTACCATATCTGCCAGGCCAGCACTAATGATATGTTCCTCCAGGTCTTTCAACATTGGCTCTATTCCATTGGGAACTTTGTCCATCAAGGAAAACATTAAATGTAATTCTGAAACGACAGAACACACTCAAGTCATCATCTCAGCCATCAAAATAAATTTTCTCTTTGATTTGTATCTTGGGTCTAGAATTCCTAGGATAGTAAAAGTCTGGAGAAATATTAGTTGGAAATTAAAAACCTTAGTAGTATTCTGTAGGTTAAATTAGGAGTTGTTCTAGTAAGTACTATAACTTACTGATCCACCTGCTCTGACAAAAATTATTTTAAAAAGAAACTAATTAAAAGTGATCACACACCACAAAACCTAACTCCTCTTAAAAGGTGAGTCATTTGACCTTCAACTCAATGGAATATTTTTATTTATTTATTTTTTATTTTATTTTCTTAAATTTAAATTAATTAACACGTTACTTGTTTCAACGGTACAAGTCTGTGATTCATGAGTCTTACAGAATACCCAGAGCTCATTACAACACATGCCCTCCCCAAAGTCCATCATCCAGTTACCCCAGGCCCCCAACCTCCTTCCTCTCCAGCAACCCTCAGTTTGTTTCCTAAGATTAAGAGTCTCTTATGGTTGGCCTCCCTCTCTGGTTTCATCTTGTTTCATTTTTTCTTCTCTTCCCCTATGATCTTCCACCTTGTTTCTTAAATTCCCCATATCAGTGAGATCACATGATAATGGAATATTTTTAAACCTAAGTAGTACAAAAGTTTACGCAGAAGGGTAGTATATTTCATGAAATAAATACAATATTAAATACATAGCACCACATCAAGTGGCAAAAAAAAATCTATCAGATTATTCCAAGTAATTATAAAAGTATATTAGAGATAATATAAAACTGTATTCATAAGGAATTTTTCAGTTTATAAAAGCTATAAAAAACATTCCTCATGTTATACCATTTAACTTAACAGATTTTCACAAAAATCTTACTGGTTACTACTAAATAAATCCTTCTGAAGGTGGCCAACATGGATCAGAAATAACTCTATTTAGCCTGACATACAAAAATTCTAATACTTCATTTACGCCAATGAGCTTTTTACTACAAAACTACAAGTGTAGGGACTAGGTGAACCAAAATGCATACTTTAAACCCAACTGGAGATTAAACAGGACCTTGCAATTATATACTATGAAACCTGGAGAGGAATATATCCAAGTGTTAAAAGCTGTTATCTCTGTGTAGCAGAAATAGAGGTAACTTTTACCATAGTGGTTGTAGTGTACTTGCAACCTCCCAAAATGTATCTTTATTAAGAAAACATGTCAGTAATAAAAAAGTACACTTTCAGAAAGCTTAAATTTTAACATATTTTAGGGAAGAGGAATGAAGATCATTAGCATGGAGTGTTGTATTACTTTCTAAAAATACTTGCCACAAAGTTCCACACAAAAGTCAAATACCTAGTTCTAGTCTCTCCCAGATGTTTATCATTTTAGTTAATCTTTAAAAGGAGAGCCCTACATCTGAGAACAAACTGAAATCCACTCCCATCCATTACAAACAAGTGTTGATACCTAAGGGTGGAATGTTTAAAATGTAAATTTATAATCTTCTTTACAGTACTGCTGTGTTAAGTAATTTATCATTTTCTTTAAGCACAGTTTACTGTTACAAATATACCTATGTAGAAAAGGATGATCTAACAGCAGCTTATTAAAAGTAATCTGCTTCAAAGATACCCTCTTAAAAGATTATGAGAACTTTATGTCATGTTTTACCTACTTTCAGTTTCATTTCGCTTGATCATGCCTTGGCACTCTGCTAAGATAGTCTCCTTAAAGGATGTCACCAGGGCATTTACACAGCATTCCATGAGCTGAAATATATCAGAAATTGGTCAAGGCTATTAAAAGCACAAACCTACTCCACCCCACTTTGTTTTTTAAGCGCCATAAAACAATACTGTTCAACAACAACAAAAAAATTAAGTATAATGAAAGTAGATCTTACTTACCTTTGCTACGGGAGCAATGAAGATGGGGTACTCTATACTAGTTTACCAAGGTATATTTACCCCCAGAAAAAGGCTACAGAACTTATGTTCTCTTTAGAAATTTTAATAGAAGTTCCCAAGGAGGGGAGGAAAAAAAAAACTGAAAAATAGACAAAACAAAATGGAAAAAAAATAAACAAAAATCCATGCTCTGAGGAATTCTTATCTGGAGAGAACATGTATTAAAATCAGAGTCTAAAACTCTAAAATTCTAAATACAGTCATTCGACAAACCATCACTGGATGCCTACTATGTGCAGGCAGCAGAGCAGTGGTTAGGAGACAAAGGAGGCCAAGATACACCCCTGCTTTGGAGGAGGAGCACTGTTAACGAAAGGGAAGAAAGCAAACACAAACTAATAAATACAACTCAGTTAAGTGGCAACACACACACACACACACACACACACACACACACACACACTCGTGCCCAACAAATGAAAAAGCAGGCAGAGAGGACTTTAACTACTTCTGGGGTAGTTAAAAAGCTCTCACCTACAAGACGAAATCTAAATTGAATCTTGAAAAGTAATTACAAGCCCGAAATGGACTGAGTATTCTAGCAATAAGAAGCTGAATACGGTAGGGAAGAGACAGAGAGTAGAAGAGAAAACTAGAAAGGTAGGCTGGAGCCAGATTATAAAGCAAAATCTATGGTTTGGGATTTTTATTCTATAGGTAGGGTAGGGAACAATGAACCGAAGGTTTTCAACAGACGATAAATGCAGTGAGTGTCTACCCCCCTCAGAGCAGCCGGTCACTAAGGCGGCCGCGACACTCCAGGTACCACGGCCAGCGTCTGGTGCTTCGGCGGCCCCCGACTGAACCCACCCACCCCACCACTGCTCCCTCGTGTCATAGAAGTACTTATGCTTCTTGCAGGCACCAAGTACAATGAACAGGCTGCGCGTTCAAGCGCTGTACACTAAGGCTGATATATATCATCGAAATAAAGATCATCTGTGCACACGAAGGAAGGAAATTATGTGTGTCTTAAAAGTTCTTTGTTAAAAATGCTCCTTGGAATTGACATAATGTTGATAATGACTGAAACGAAATTTAGGTAATGGGGATTCATTAGACTATTCTGTCTCCTTTTTAAATGTTTAAAAATTTCTGTAGTAAAAAGTTTTTTTTCAGGCCCCTTTTGGAGAATTACGCCAACAATTTTAAAACCCATGGGTGTCAATTTCCTAAGAGAAACAATACACACAAGAAGCGGTGAGAAAGTCCTGCCTTGCCAAGGTGGTGAGGTCAGTCCCAACTCCTGGGTAATCTCCTCTGGTACCAGCTCTGGACCATGCACGACTGAGCACTCCTGCCCACGGCAGTGAGGCCAGACTCACAACAGGGGAATCTAACTACACAGAACACGGGGGGAAGAGAGAGAATGTGCAGTAAGAATAAGCCCCGAGCCTCCGTCCCTTCATCGCCAGTTTCTCTTTCACTGAAAAGTCACAGCTGTGTGACTAGGTAGTAGTCCAACTTCCGCAAATTCAGAAAATCCAGCGTATATTTCAAACAGTTGTTCTGAAATATGTTGATGGCTAGAATCAGCTTTCTTTAACAACACAGAACAGAATGGAAAAAAGCAGAGTGTGTCATACATAGTAACAGCGAGTATTACCTCGTAGAACCTCTGTTTCAGATACGTGCAAATAAGCACAGTGTATACTAAACTACAAAATAAAATGCCTTTCTTATTGTGGGTTACAAGGAGGATTAAAAGGAGAGGACAAGATAATCGAAGAAACTGTGCAGAATCTAGTAAGTCTTACAGGAGCTAGGGAGTCTCTTGAGGCAGTTTCTGGTCTGAGAGGTTTAACTATGATAATAAGAGGTATCTTTTAATGAGCACTTAGTCTGTACCAAGCATTGTGCTAAATGCTTTACATACATGACCTTAGGAAGCAGATGTTTAACACGTAAGGAAACAAACTCAGAGAGGCTAAGTAACTTGCAAGTTCACAGTTAGTGTCACATGAGGCCGGGTAGGTGACTCCAAAGTCTACAACTTCTGTTACTACGTTAACAGAGCGAGTATATACTTAGCGATGGCTACATGCTGAGAACTGAATTAAGTGGTCTAAGGAACAGAGAAGTAGAAAACATGGTTTACACCTTCGATAATCTTACAGTCCAGCTGGGGACATGTAAGTACACATCTAAAAATCTGTGTATAATTCCCATATAACAGAGGTACACTGAAAGAAGTTCAACTCACTAAAGGCAAAGATGTGGAAATAAAGGCATCATGATGATACTGTCCACTTCACGAGGACCGAGACTATGTTCCTCTCCATAGCTGTGTATTCATGGCCCCAGCCACAACGTGTGCCTGATAAATAACACAACAAAGCAGTCTATAATTTGCTACTAAATCTAGCGGTAGAAACAACAGGTACAGTGGAAATTTAAGTAAGAGGAAACTGATGAAGTCTAAAGAATTTGCAGTAACTTTACCACAAGAGGGACTATAAGATTCTCAAGAATTTAAACAGGCAGAAGAAAAGGACAAAGTAAAAACATTAACAAGTAAAAAAAATTCTTAAAAGTGAACCCAAGGGAAAAAAAAAAGAATAGGAAGAAGTTTAAGAGTGAGGAACTACTTATTGGAGTAGAATGACTCTTGCTGGATAGTATTAAGTTAGAAAATAGGTTAGGGTCAAATTATGAAGAGTCTTGAAAATCAGATATAAGAAATAAAGATACCATGGTTTCTGAATAAGAATAATGAAAGTGATGTTTATGATAGTTTAGCCTGAATTCACAAAAGAAGAAATATAAATAGTCCCTAAGAAGAATACAGATTTCTAGCCTCAATAATTTTTAAATGGACATAAATTTTTTTTTTAAATCTATGATACTAGGAGATTGTTACAATTAACAGACTAACGAAACCCAGATTAGCAAAGATAAATAGGCACAATGTTGATGGGAGTAAGAATTACTGCATTTCTGAAGATCGGTTTGGTATTATGTAGAGATCTGTAAAAGGTGCATACCCTTGGCTTCAGTGATTTCATTTCCAGTAAATTCCATTCCAAGACAATGCCCCAGGTGTTCATACAAGTGTTAAAGAGCTAAAGGCATATAAGGATGTCCCAGGGAGTAATATTCACAAGGAATAAACTACAATAATAACAATAATGAAAATGCCCACCATTAGAGAATAGGTTAGGTATATTTAGTAAATATATATGATAAAACACAGGCATTGAAAATAATGTTACAATACACTGCTGTATTATATAGGGTAAAATATGCAGGACATCATAAATTTCTTTGAAATGATATAAGGAAGAAAGGAAGGAAAGGGAAGGGAAAAGAGAAAAGGAAAGAAAAGAAAACAGGCAAGGAACAAGCAAACACAACAAAATGATGATTGCGGCTGAAACCAGAGGCTGGCTGGGGGAGCTGGGGTTCATTGTACTATGATCTCCACTTGTGTAAATATTTGAAAACTGTCATAACCAGGCTTTTATTTTTTAAATAAAGAGATTAATTATGGCCTAAATCCCGGTGAGATGAAAAAGCCTTTAGAGAACTATCTCAAGTGGGCAAAAAGAAGAAAGGGAGACTGCGTGGTTTTCCCCTTGCTGCAAATGAGGCTTGTTTTAACAAGAGGTCAGTTCCGTGAGGGCAGAGACCACGTTACTCTTTCATGTTTCTTTTCCATCATTTACCAAAACACTACATAGAGAGTCAACCCTCAATATATACTTGTTATTTGAAAAATACGTCACGAAGGGAAAGGGTAGTGATAAATCTCTCTCACCTTGTATTCCCTTTCTGTCTCCTTTTGCTAGCTTCCGTGAAGAAAAAAACTTTTTGCCACATGCCATCAACTCCTGTATTTTGCCTGAGATGAGCACAACTTCTAAATCCATAGAAATCTCTCCCCAGAGGTCTGCAAGGTGAAACACTTTAACTATCAATGCGCTTGATGTTTTACCTTCCTCTATAGCAAAACTCTTCAAAGAGGAGAGATGATGCCTGCCATAAAACACAGCAGGCACTCAGTACTTGTTGAATGAAAGGATGTAGAGGTCTGGGGATGAAAGCACGACAGGGAGGCTAACTGATGGAGTAGAGTCTTCTTTGTGCACAATTAATTCTACTTCACTGAAATTTATTACAAAGCAACAAGAATGGTTCTAATTTTCATTAGTTATTTAAATCTGTACAAGTAATAATTTGCTTTAGCTCAACTGTAAAATAGGAGGTGAACTAAAAATTATCCTAGGTTTTTCTCCACTTAAGACTTTATCATTATAAGGTCTTCAACCATTTAAGGATACCTACAATGTATTCAAGAATTAATTTTTTCTATGCATGGTGGGTTATTCTCAAAATTAATTTCCCTTGGCCTTTCTAGCTTGGTTAAGATTTCTTTCTTTTACCATTATAACTAGTGGTACGTCCTTCTAAACTATTTCTAAACTATTTACACAGTAAGTATACAGAGCAATGAAAACTCAGACTTACTCACCTTGACTTTTTCAAAATCACCCTCAATATACTAAGATACTAAAGGTTAACAAATACTTAAAAGGTTAATAATCCGTGACTTGTGACCTGGTTACTAATTCAGTTTTTTTAATCAGCGTTTTGTATGGACAGTCAGATAGTTCCTATCTGTCTGAGAATCAGCAACTTTCTCCAAACCTGAGCCCTAACAGTAAAAACCACCATGCCAGGCACAGTGTTTTATTAAACTCTGACAATACATGTGGGTGTCACCCCAGTTTACAGTTAAGGAAACAGATTACAAAGACTGAATAACTTGCCAAAGAGCATACTGCTGGTAAAATGGCAATAAAGGGATTCGAACCCTCATCTGATTCCAACATGTATGCCCCTAACTCCTATAATACACTGCCTCCTCGTCAGGGCCTTGGTCACCGTGACGAGATGGAGACCTGCCACCACCAATCCATTCTCCATCCCATTACTCTGCTGTTGTAGGAACAATCCATTTTATCTTAGTGTCACTCTGAAGACAGGAACCAGATCTCCGGTATTACGCACGACTCACACAAGGCCTCGCACATCTGAAGTGCATAATAAATACAGACTGAATGCCCTCAGGGAATGAATGCCACGGTGTGTGGGACAAGCACCTAAAATACGAATAGCCGTAGAAAAACTTTTAAAGTTATTTTAAGTTTTTTTCTCCCATTTGTCTTATTATGTTTCACCTTTTCCTGTCAGTCACAGCTCTTCAGCAGACAGTCCGAAGCCTCTCCGGGTTTCACACAGACACCGCCGCCCATGTGCTACAGGAGCATCCGACGACAATCGAGCTCATTAGAATCGTGTGCAGAACTGGATCTGAGCGGGGCGACATGGCTCCCCCAGCAGCAAAGCTAGACCGTGGGCCTCTGGGCTTCTCACGCGACACTTGGCCGCTCGGGACTCTCGGACTGACTGACTTTTCAGGTTCTCCACTGAACAACAAGTAGCTCAAGTTGCTCTAAGGGCTGCCCTCTGGATAAAGTCAAATTCTACTATTTTTATACATACTTCCAACACATACACACTGACACTGAGGCACGCAAGCACACGCGGGCAAAGACACACGCAGAAAGGGTGAGATCCAAGCTTGGGCCCTCAATCTGAGCTGGGTCAAGTAGTGCCAGGCTAATTCAAACCTTGGAGCCAGACTCTTATCTCAGGTCAGGTCACACACACTGAAGGACAGGCTGGCAGCAGTCATGGTCCCCACTTCAACAACAACAACCAAAAAGACTTAACAGCTGTTGAAGATAACAGAGCTAAGAGTAGAAAAACACCTATGCAGGAAGCTCTCACAACGTTCCAAGTTCCTAAATCTGGATATCCTTCATTTTAGGGTTTGCCTTGAATTTTCAACACAGGATTTTACACAAACTAACACATCTGCCTCTTTTTGTTTGAGATGGGTTCTTGCTCCTTGCCACCAAGAGTGCTGACTAACCAGGTATGTGTAAGGGCAATACACATATTCACAATTATGTATCAAACTTTGCATCTCTCCTTTCTTCACCCCCACAGGGCTTAGCATTATCCTTAGGAACTCAAGACCCAGGACTGGACTTAATTAGAAGCCCAGCTTCACCATGTCTCAGCTGACTGAGGCCAACCTCCTGCAGTCTCTGACCCTCGGTGTCTTCACCCGTAAAGGAGAAACAATGACAGCACCTACCAGCTAGTTCTCCCTCCGAAACACGTCCTGAATCCCTCCACTCCTATATCCACCTCCACGGCCATCGACACCTCTCACCTCGATTATAGTTTATAATCCAAAAACCCCACTGCAACCCAAGTGCTCTTTTGGAGTCTGAAAATTAGATCACAGCATCTCTTTGCCTGAAACCTTTCAACAGCCAACCCCCTGCGCTGAGCTCCTGCTCCCCACCCCCTCCCCTCACCCACCACACTGTGGCCACATTGACCTTGCTCTGTTCCTAAAACATGCTAAACTCCTTCCCGATTCATAGCCTTTACGCTCGCTCTTCCCTCCACCTGCGAAGCTTTATCCCAGATCTTTACCAGGCCAGACCCCTGGCATTTAGGTCTCGGCTCCAACACCACTTCCTGGAAAAGACCTTCCCTGACCATATTCCATAAAGCCAAAGCGACAGTAAGAGCATTACCGGCGCCAATTCACTTTCTGTGGCATTTGTCTATTTTATAAAGAATCACTTACACTGGGACACCGAAATGACTTGGTACATACTTTCCTATGCACTATTAGAAATATAATCGGGTACAAGCATAAAGATTTGAGAGACAAACAAGAGCTGAGACAGGGCTGAACGAAAGGAAGAAGTAAAACTCCACTATTTACCGATAACAGTATATCTTATACTGAAAACCATAAAGATGCCACCAAAAAACTGTCAGAGTAAACAATTCAGTGATGCTACAGGATATAAATTCAATATACAAAATCTGTTACATTTCTTTACACTAATAACAAACTATCACAAAGAGAAATTAAGAAAACAATCCCATTTACGACTGCATCAAAGAGAATGAAATCCCTGGGAATAAATTTAACAAGGGAGGTGAAAGAACTGTACACTGAAAACTCTAAGACACGGATGAAACAAACAGAAGACACAAATAAATGGAAAGATATTCGGTGTTCACACAATGGAAGAATATGAGCATTAAAATGTCCACACTAGGGCGCCTGGGTGGCTCAGTGGGTTAAAGCCTCTGCCTTCGGCTCAGGTCATGATCTCAGGGTCCTGGGATCGAGGCCCACATCGGGCTCCCTGCTCGGCGAGGAGCCTGCTTCCTCCTCTCTCTCTGCCTGCCTCTCTGCCTACTTGTGATCTCTCTCTCACTGTCAAATAAATAAATAAATAAATAAATAAATAAATAAATAAATAAATAAAAATAAAAATGAAATGTCCACACTAAAACATACAAATGCAATGCAATCTCAATCAAAAGTCCAACAGCATTTTCCACAGAAAAAGAACCAATCCTACAGTTCATAGAGAACCACAAAAGACCCAGAACAGTCAAAGCAGTCTTAGGAAAGAACAACAAAGCTGGACACATCGCCTTCCTGACATCAAACTATGGTACAGAGCTCTAGCGTCACCAAAACGGTGTGGTACTGGCATCAAAATAGACACACAGACCGACGGAACAGAACAGAGAGCCCAGAAACGAACCCACACGTACACACTCAGATCACAACAAAAGAGCCCAGAATACAGTGGGGAAGGGCAGTCTCTTCAGTCAACGGTGCTGGGAAAACTGGACAGCCGCGTGCACAAGGACGAAACCACACCGCTATCCTGCAAAACACACAAAAATTAATTCAAAATGGGGGCCGTGCGTAACTATGGAACCAGACGGGACCTACGAGCCAGGTTTCGTGGGTATTCGATTCTGCCAGGAATGTAACAACAGGCTTTACCCCAAGGAGGGCAAGGAGAACCGCATTCTGCTCTACGCGTGCCGGCATTGTGATTACCAGCAGGAAGCCGACAACAGCTGCATCTACGTCAACGAGATCACGCAGGAAGCGGATGAACTGACCCAGATCATCGCTGACGTGTCCCAGGACCCCACGCTGCCACGGATCGAGGACCACCCGTGCCAAGAGTGTGGCCACAAGGAGGCGGTGTTCTTCCAGTCACATAGTGCCCGGGCCGAGGACGCCCTGCGCTGGTACTGCGTGTGCACAGCCCCCCACGGTGGCCGCCGCTGGACCGAGTGAACTGTTCTCTCCCGAGTGTAATAAATACTGTGTTGTGTGTGTGCAAAAAACCCCAAACAACAACAACAACAACAAAAAACCCAAAATGGATTGAAGACTTGAACCTAAGTCCTGAAACCATCAAACTCCTAGAAGAAAACCCAGGCTCAGGTGAGCTCCTTAACAGAGGTCTTGGTGATAATTTTTGAATAGGACACCAAAAGCAACAGAAGCAGAAGCAGACAAGTGGACCCCCTCAAACTCCAGAACTGCGGCACAGCAAAGTCCACGAACACTATGAAGACAACCTTGTTAACGGAGAAAATCACCGCAGATCGCAGGTCTGACGAGGAGCTGATACCCAATATGCACAAAGAACTCCTACAACTCAGGAGCCAAAAATAAACAGTCTGACCGAAAAATGGGCAGGGATCTGCACAGACATTTTCCAGAGAAGACACACAGATGGCCAACAGACCCATGAAAAGGTGTCGACGTCACTCATCATCAGGGAAAGGCAAATCAAACCCACAGGAGCTATCACCTCGCACCTGTCAGAGCAGCTAGTCTCAAGAAGGCCAGAAATAACAAGTGTTGGCCGGCATGCTGAGACGAGGGAATGAGTCCCTGTGCACTGCTGGTGGGAAGTAAAATGGTGCAGCCGCTGTGGAAAACTGTATGGAGGTTACTTGAAAAATTAAAAACAGAACTACCATATGATCCAATAATTCCACATCACTGGGTATTTATGCTAGAAAACAAAAAACTAACTTGGAAAGATAATGCACCTCCTTGTTCATGGCATCATTTATGATAAACAAGGTATGGAAACCTCCTAAGTGTCTACCAATGGATGAAAAGATAAAGACACTATGATACATATACACAACTGAATATCATTCAGCCAATAACAAGCATGAGGTCTTGTCATTTGCAGTAACTTGGATGGACCCTGAGAGCATTATGCTGAGTGAAAAAAGGCAGAAAACAACAAATACCATGTGATCTCTCTCCTACGTGGAGTCTTACAAAAAAGAGAGAGAGAGAGAAAAAAACAAACCCGAACTCACAGATACAGAGAAGAGATCGGTGGTTCCAAGAGGCAGGGGGCTAGGGATGGGGAGAATGTATTTTGTTTTTAGCTTAAATAAATTGAATAAACATTTTCAAAAAATCATTTTTTATTTGTTTACTAGTCTTTATCAGTCTTCCTTTATCTGAATGTTAACTCTGTAAGAGCAAGGACTTTGTTTGGCTCACGGCGAACCTCTCTCTACCTGCCTCGCCACTAACAGAGACTAGATTTGTATTTACTGAGTGGATGAGTGCTCACTAAACATAGGTCAAGTGGTTTAATGAAGAAAACAACAATTAGAGGATTGTAATCTCTAGCTATAGGATCCCACGGCTCACAAACCCAGGGCATATTCACCAGCAAACAAACACGTGCTTAGATGATCTATTCTGACCCATACCCCATGGCCCATCACACTGGAAGAGAGCTGTCCAATGGAGAAAGCACTAGTTTGGAGCCAGGTGACAAGCTGTAACTCATGTTTACGAATACCAAAAACAATGATTTCTCATTACTTCTCACAAAGTGCTGTACAAGGAGGGTGACTATTACTTATACACACTACTCCCCCTCAAATTCTAACTTAAAACTCTTCAGGAGTCCTTCAGCTCTTATACATATACAATCTTTCACAAATTGGAGAGGGCTCTCACGATTCGCTCCCCTCTGACTCTCTACTCCAATTATTCCAAGAACCCAGGCTCAAATCTTTCAAATCTCCTACAGGCCGTTAAAATGTCCTTTAGGGAGCACCTGGCTGGTTCAATCAGCAGACCATGTGACTCTTGATCTCAGGGTCATGAGTTCAAGCCCTGCGCTGGGCGCTGAGCTTAGTTAAAAATAAATAAATAAAATGTCATTTAATGATTTCTTCAAAATGGCTCTTAGATCCCTTCCTTTCCATTTGTTTATCATCATGTACCTAGTGGAACCCCTTTTACCGCATCCGTGAGAACTAAAAGCAAGTCTCTTGCCTCTTTCAACCCTGTCATACACATGCTGGCAGATGAATCCCCCCAAAGCACAGCTTCAATCCCCTAGTCACAAATGTTCAAGGCTCTCCACTACCAAAGCACTGGTTCTCACCCCTTCAGACCCAACACTCCCTTCGATAGCAAACCTTAACCTGAAATTTACCAACATACTACTTCAAGAACACTGATAGAAATCTCTAACTATAATACAGAGCAGAAATCAACAGTTCTTTATAGTAAGTCAATCTGTATTTCAACCCGTAAAGACGTGGCCACAGCCAAATGGGAAGATATAAGGGAAGCAGTCGGGGGCCTGGACCTCTGTGCAGCATCACTGGGAAGGGGACAAGTATGAATGTGGCGCGGCACATACGCTGGCGACCACGTACCACGCACGGACAGCTTCGCTACGGGCAACAAGAGCTTCTGCGGTAAAAATAGGTCGAAAGCCCAAACAGCAATAAAAATACTATCTTTCCCCAACTTACACAATATCATCCCTGGGAAATACAGTGATACTAAAATCATGTAAAAATATTTCGGTTTATAGGTAAAATACAATTCAGTTTTAGACTCAGGCATAAACAAGATTTTCACTGACCTGCGTGGCCAGTGGGACCACTGACTCAGTCCTTTCGGAGGTGATCTAATTTTTGTTTATGGGGGACAGTCTGAGCACCGTGAGGCACCTCCACAAATCTGTATACCCTTTCCTAGAGGTAGATGTTACCTTCATTGAAAATCCCTGGCCTGGAGATTTCAGTTCAAAATATATTAGCCTAGTTCAGAAATATTAATCTAGAATTCAAATGTTCTCCACAATGAGACTGAAATCTGCCCTCCACTTTTCGGAATAACTTCCAAGACCTTCTGACACACAGTCCAGGCACTAGAAAAAACGTTTATCTGCTCCCCACTCTTCCCCCACCTTTTGCTTACTGGTGTCTTCGTGTTGTGATATTTAAACAATTCACAGCATGACTAACTTTCCACTGATTCGTCTCTGCCATAATCTGCTGTATTAACGACAAGCAATTTCAAGTAAAAATCTATAAAAGGATTCTAAAGCTATTATCCTCATTACATAATAAACTTAACATCTAAACATTTTACATATGAGCAACTTAGAGGAGGGGCACCTAGGTGGCTTAATGGGTTAAACATCTGACTCAATTTTGGCTTGGGTCATGATCTCAGGGTCGCGAGATCGAGCCCTACATCGGGCTCTGCGCTCTGAGTGGAGTCTTATTTACGATTCTCTCTTCCTCTGCCTCTCCCCTGACGCAGCTCACTCTTGCTCTCTCAAAACAAAACAAAACCAAAAGAAATTATGAGAGAAAAATCTTGGGAGTTAACTTTTATTGGCTACATAGGATATGTCGAAATCCCTTTGGGGGCACAAACGTTTTCCATTAAAAAACAGGACACTGTGTTGGCCCCTAAAACGGAAGAATGGCTTAGTGTGAGGAACTCTGTTACTGTGATTCACTCGATTAGTCTGGTGGAGGAGAATGGCACTCTTCATTAACATGCTTTCGTCTTTATGTTTTACTTTTATTTTAGCCTTACAGGAAAGTGGCAGAAACAGCACAGAGGGCCCATATATCCACCACCTCATTACCCTAAGGGTAATGTCTTACACAACTACAGCGTGACCACCAAACCCAGGAAAAGAGTACACCACTATCAACTAACTACAGATCTTACTAGAAATCGACCAGTTTTCCCGCTAATGTCTCTTCCTACTCCAGGAGCCCGTCTACAAGCCCACACTGCATTTAGTTGTTCTTAGATCTCCTTTAATCTCCTACTCTTCCCCCAGTCTGTGGCAATTCCTTGGTCTGTGTCTCTCTTTTTTTACTTTCTTGGTCTGTTATGATCTTGACACTTTATTTATTTATTTATTTTTAAAGATTTTATTTATTTATTTGACACACAGAGAGAGATTACAAGTAGGCAAAGAGGCAGGCAGAGAGGCAGGCAGAGAGACAGGGAGAGGAGGAAGCAGGCTCCCTGCTGAGCAGAGAGCCCGATGCGGGCCTCGATCCCAGGACGCTGAGATCATGACCTGAGCCGAAAGCAGAGGCTTTAACCCACTGAGCCACCCAGGCGCCCACTTTATTTTTTTTTTTAAAGATTTTATTTATTTATTTGGCACAGAGCGAGAGAGAGAGATCACAAGGAGGCAGAGAGACAGGCAGAGAGAGAGGGGGAAGCAGGCTCCCCGCCGAGCAGGGAGCCCGATGCGGGCCTCGATCCCAGGACGCTGAGATCATGACCTGAGCCGAAAGCACAGGCTTTAACCCACTGAGCCACCCAGGCGCCCGATATTGACACTTTAAAAGAATAGTAGTCAGTTACTGTGTAGACTGTCCACCAATTTGAGATCGTTTAATCTTTTCTCATTAGAATAAGGTTATGCATGTTTGATAAGAATACCACAGGGATGAGGGATTCTCAGTGCACCGGATCAAGACATACACCATGTCAGTATGTACCTATTACAGGTGATGTTAACCGTAATCACTTGATTGACATAGTGTCTTTTGGGTTTCTCCATTGATTTTTCCCTTAGTAAATATCTTGGGAAATATATTTTGAAACTGTTAACGTACTCCATTTTACCTCATACCTTTAGCCATTAATTTTAATATCCATTAGCAGAGCTTATCTGTAACAGGTATTACTGATTTTTTTAGTATATTTGCCTAATAGTGATTGTCAATTTCCCTCCATGTTTATAAGGTGGAACTCTTCTCTAAGAATGAGTCTGAGCCTTTTCCAAATGTTTGATGGCCTGTATTAGGTACATATTTGTGTCATCTGTCTGTATCTTTTCCCAACATTTTTCTATCGGGTTCTTATCCATTTTTGTTCCTCAGTTTTTATTTATTTGTTTCAATTTAAAAGATTGTATTTATTTATTTGACAGAGAGAGACACAGCGAGAGAGGGAACACAAGCAGGGGGAGTGGGAAAGGGAGAAGCAGACTCCCGCTGAGCAGGGAGCAGGATTCGGGGCTCAATACCAGGACCCTGGGATCATGACCTGAGCCGAGGGCAGACACGTAACAACTGAGCCACCCAGGCGCCCTTGTTCCTCAATTTTTAAAAGTTCTTTATATAGCAGGGCTAATAGGCCTTTGTCTGTGATATATGTTGCAAAGATTTTTTCCGAGAATGTCAGTTCTCTTTTCACTTTGTTTATGGTTCTTTCTGCAATTTAAAAAATGAAGTCAAATTCATCAGTCTCTCCTTTCATTGGCTCTGAATTCTGAGCCATGTTAAAAAGCCTTCCCCTACACCAAGGTTCAAAGAGGAATTATTCTTGTACCTATATGATTTCATGTTTAGCGTTTCAATCCTTGTCCCATTTAGTGTTTATTCTTCCGAATGCTGTAATAGACAAAACCATCTTTTTCCAAATGGCTACTGCGTGGTCCCATCATCATCTTCTAAGTTTATCTTTATACCCCCAGTGATCTGAGATCCAACTTTGTCACATAAAATTCTGGACTGTTGACCCCATCCCACTGGTCCACTATCCATTCATGCACAATAACCACACTATTTTATAGAGGATATTTTAATGTCTGGTAGGACTTTCTCTACATAATTTTTCTTTTCCAGTGTTTTCCTGGCTATTCTTACATGTTTGTTTTTCCACATAAACTTTACATCAACTTATCTTAACTTCATTAAATAGTTGTTAGTATTTTCATTGGCATTACAGTGAATTTTTAAGTTCACTTAGGGAAGAACGGACATCTTTGTAAGTCTAAGTCACAGAATTTAAGAACAAGGGATGTCTTTCCATGTTTTCTAGTCACTTCTGTGTTTTTTCAACGTTTGAAAAGTTTTCCTCTTACAGGTTTCATAATTTCTTGTTAAATTTATTCCCAAGTACTTAATTTTCTTTGTTGTTACCATAAGTGATGTTTTCCTTAATAATATGCCCTGTTTATTATTAGTGTATAAGAAGACTATTGGGTTTTCTATGTTAATTTTATATCTTACTACTTTTCTGAATTGCTTTATTGTTTGAGTTAGTTTTATCATTGATTGAAGTTTTCCAAATATACTATCATATCAGCTCCAAACTGAGGGTTTTACGTCTGCTCACCTATTCTCGTGCCTCCAACTGATTTCTCTAGTCTAACTGCGGGGACTAATACCTATTACACAATGTTAAAAAGCAGCAGAAATAGTGGGCATCCCAGCCTTATTCCAGATCTTGGTGGAAATGACTCTAGTGTTTCTCCATTAAATAAGACACTGGCTTTGGGACTAAAGTATATACATTTCTAATTATATACTTTATAAAAGAACAAATGAATAGTTTCCTAATGTAACAAAATGCATACATTATGCCAAAATCCAATACCATGTTTAATGATGAAAATGTGGAAGCATTCCCATCAAAGCTTGAAGAAGCAAGAATCCCCCATATTTAACATTTTCCCCCAAAACTAACTACTAACAGATTTAGTCTCTTGAAGGAAATAGTAGATATTAGTATTAGAAAGGCAAAAGCATCTATTTGCAAATGATGTGATCCGCTGCTTGGAATACCCATGGTAACAAAACTCTGATCAACAATGAAAGAATCCAGTGAGCTGCTGAGTATGAAAGTAACATCACTTGAAATGTACATTTGACCTTTAGGAGGCTTGGCCTCACAACTGGGTACTACCTAGGTGAGATTTTCTCTACTATACTCAATACAGGTCCAAAAACTTGTTCTTCTGTATATATGAAAAACTAGTCAGGTTTAAAAAATTGGTACTGATTTATACTAAATACAGAGAAGGTAATTGATTAACCATAATAATTTGCTAATTTACAGAGAAAAACATAAATGCCAAAAACATACATACTTTAATTTTAAATTCTGACATGCAATACAGTATAGCCCCCTATGAAGGGACTGTAACAGTAAAATACATCTTCCCTCTACAGTAACTGTCCTCCGTTAATAAGAAGAGTCTAACAGGTAGGAATATATCACTGCATATTCTGATGGCTGATAATTCTTCTCAGAGAATTTAGGGCAGGAAGTCTGTTCTGAATAGTTTATAGTACGGAAAGTGACTTGTTTCTTACTAACTATTCAAATAATGCTGGTCATACTTTATATCAGGACTTGGTGACTTTTTGGTTTACTGTTCCTTCATCACAAAATACTTCACTTTAACATGTATCATTTCTTTGAAAACAGAAACTAAAAATTAACAAATATATATAATAAATGTTATATGCACAGGATAAGGGCCTTAGCTCACTGAGGTATATAAACAGTAACGCACCTTCATTAAATCTGAAATTCCCAATGTTATCATTAATCCTGCAGTTTTGGTACTTGATTTCCCCTCTGAACTAAATATTGCGGTACAAACTACATATTAATCTGTGTTGTTAAAAGTTAAGAGAGCGACAACCTTTAAAGAAAAAGATGGTAAGAGTAATTTGGAGGGAGCGTGATGGATGATTTTTGAACTGCTAATAATTTTTGTTATGGTAATTTTATAGGTATACTCACTTTGTAATAATGCATACTTGAGATTTCTGTGTACTTTTCTGTATATACCTTAATACTTGAGTCAAGACTTAATTTTTAGGGGCCCCTGGGTGGCTCAGGGGGTTAAAGCCTCTGCCTTCAGCTCAGGTCATGATCTCAGGGTCCTGGGATCGAGCCCCGCATCGGGCTCCCTGTTCAGAGGGGAGCTTGCTTCTTCCTCTCTCTCTGCCTGCCTTTCTGCCTACTTGTGATCTCTCTATCTGTCAAATAAATAAATAAAATCTTTAAAAAAAAAAAAGGAGGGTGCCTGGGTGGCTCAGTGGGTTAAAGCTGCTGCCTTCGGCTCAGGTCATGATCCCAGGGTCCTGGGATCGAGGCCCACATCGGGCTCTCTGCTCAGCAGGGAGCCTGCTTCCTCCTCTCTCCTCTCTCTCCGCCTACTTGTAATCTCTCTCTGTGTCAAATGAATAAATAAAATCTTTAAAAATAAATAAATAAATAAAGGAGTTAATTTTTAAAAATGAGCAGAAAGTCAAAAGAAATAAAAACAAACCACACAAAAAGACCTCCTACATCACAAATACAGTACAGTTTCTTTGGAAGCACGCTGTATTGCACTCAGGGTCTCTTTGTTAAGAACAGTTAACAAAAAACTTATCTTTTGAGCCCTAAAGTCATTCAGCTTGATGAGATGCTCACACAATTTGGTAACTGTGGAAAAGCAAATTCACATCTTCTATTTGAACGTTTTTCCGCGCACATGTGTGCACGCATGCACTCTAAAGTAGGAAGGGAGGGGCTCCCGGGTGGCTCAGGCGGTTAAGGGTCTGCCTCGGGCTCGGGTGATGATCCCAGGGTTCTGCCATCAAGCCCTGCATGGGGCTCTCTGCTCAGCGTCAAGTGTGCTTCTCCCTCTCCCTCTGATCTCTCCTGCTTTCACTCTCTCTCAAGTAATAAATAAAAATCTTTAAAACATCAAAAAAAATAAAAATAAATGAAGTAGGAAGGGAGGCTTACTTGTTCTATACCAACTGTCATGTGTATTTGGATGATCTCTACCATTCTCATCCTCCTTTTCTTGCTTTCTCTTATTCTTAGACATCTATCTTCATATGGATATGATAGAACTATAAGTCATATAAACTAGAGGAGAAAAACAGTAATTCTATCTTATGAAACTGCAACATCGCCACCCAGATGCTCTGGGCACATGGATCAACTCAAACTCCTCACACAACTCCTATTTCTCCCTCAGGACTGGGACTTACTCTTCCACCTGACCTCCCTAGAGCGGCAAAATCTCCCCAGGCCAAAGCCTAGGAAACACCACCACTGCCATTCCCTTGAACATCCAGCCCACCCACACGACCCCACGTTCCACCTCTGGGAAGTCTTTTCTCTCTACTCTTCTCAGCTACATCCCAGTTGCTATAATCCTACGTGGTACTCCTAAACCCCTGCGTGAATCACTGCAAAAACCTCCTACCTTCTACTCTTCTCTCTTCCCCATTCCAATTCATCTTTCATACCGTCACCATATTCATCTCCCGGAGGGATAACTCTGAGCATGGCACACTTGCTTAAAAAACACTCAGTGAGCCTTGCCTGCATTCTGGATGAAGTCCAAGCCTGGCTTTAAATTTCTACAGAGAATTTCTATAAACAACCATGAAATTACCCCTCTTTTCTAGCCAACATGAAAGTTATTTTAGCCATTAAAAGAGGAAATGCACTGTATGTTATGCAAAGTAAGACCAACAGAAAAGAAGAAGAAGAAGAAGAAAAAAAACGAAGGGAAAAAAATTCCAACTCCATCTGTTTTCTGAACACGGTATAAACACGACTATCATTCAAGATGGAAGAGCCAAAGAAAAGCCAGAAGCAAAGAAAGAAAGAAAGAAATCCATCCATAGTTGGAAAATGTTTGGTCACAGGCAAACAGGAATGTCGCCTCCTTGAATATAAATCTAAATCTAGTTCCTAGGCTCCAAAGACTGAAGAGAATTAGAAGAAATATCACCGCCACGTGTGAGGAATGTCTAAGACTCTCTGCAAGCTGGACTCTTGTTTTCCCTACTACAGCACGTTTAGGTCATTCTCCGTAAGAAAACACTTAGGATAGATACTGTAACATGGCTACTATCTCCGATCAGTTTTGTTTTGGTTTTTGAGGAACCGACAGTATAAAGAAAAACAAAATAACAATGTAAACGCTGATGTTCCCTGATCACGTAATATCTTACCTCCTGACAAGTTTGAAACATCCTCCCATGACAAGAATAGATATCCCCTAAAAGTAAGGATTCCATCGGGACTAACTCAGCATTCACAGCCACTTTACGGAACAGAATCACTGCGAATAACAAGAATCAACTGTATCTCTAGGGAGCATATTTTACTTGCAGCATGAAAATCACTAAAACGGTTAACTACAGATGCACATAAAACATAATGCAAGGACACGGTTTAAAAATTAAGTACATTACATGCCGTAAAGTCTAGAGCAGGGATGGCAAACAGATGTCATCTTGCACGTCGGCTCCAAAGAACGACGCACGAGTTCCGCACAAGGCGCTTCGGGGCCGTGCTCGGGCGGCCGGAGACAGAGTATGAACCGTGCTCCAGTCACGTCGCTCAGAGGTGTGAGGAGCA
This sequence comes from Ailurus styani, assembly GCA_002007465.1. Classification (NCBI taxonomy): domain Eukaryota; kingdom Metazoa; phylum Chordata; class Mammalia; order Carnivora; family Ailuridae; genus Ailurus; species Ailurus styani. Next base: position 1,314,824 of record LNAC01000283.1, read on the forward strand.
CGGTGAGAACACTCACATCATGTATTTGCCATCCCTGGGCTACCGTACTGGAAATAATCTCCAAGAATACACAGTCACACAGTTACTTACTGCTTCAACAGAGTTACACTCCCGTCTGGTTTCTAAATAACGTAGGGCTCGTTTTTCTTCTTCTTTTAATTTAGCATCTGCCTGCCCAGAAGCAAAATAGCAATCATTTTTAAGAATATCAAGAGAAGAGCTCAAATTATCACATATACTAAGTTCTGACTTACATATTTCATATAATTCTGTACACCATTTTGTTGTAAATACGAGGGTGCCTGTGTTCTATAAAATCTCTCTGTTGAATCCAAGTATGCCTTCTCAAAATTGTCCCTATAAATTTGAAGCTTATCCTCAGGATTAGAACAAAGGTTAACTGAAAAACAGAAAATAAAATTTTACTCTAATTATGTTTCAAATCAGTATTTTGAGTACAATAAATGAAATAACAAATAGTAAGGAGTCATTATGTGCAAGGGACTGCGACAATGCTCAAGAGAACATAAATCATGCAAGACAAAATCCTTCTCTGTAAGAGACTTAAAAAGCACAAAGCACCAAAGTGACAAACAGTACAGATAACATGAGCTACTGTATTGCTGAACAGGAGGGAGAATGACTCCCAGCTAGATGGTCAAGAAACCATATTCCTAGCTGAGACGGGACTTGAGATGAGTCTTAAAGAAAAACTAGAATTTACACAGAAGCCAGTAAAGCAAGTAAATATTGGGAAGTACAAGCCACAAGGCCAAGTTAAGGGAAAACGAGCAGCTTGTCTGAGTGGACTGGAAGGTTAACAGAAAACAAGGTGGAATGGGAAGTGAGGAGTGGCTGTGGGGAGCCGCAGCTATCAGGCTGAGTGACCTGATTTCAGCGTGGTGAATCACTACGTGGTAGGAAAAACACAACAAAATAGTACTTAAAAATTAATCTTCTGAAACAGTTTGTGGGTTAAATGATAGCAGTAAGATCACTAGAAGAAGACTGTTTCAAAAGTCCAGAAGCAGAGTTTACACAGTATAAACTGGTGGTAGTTGAAATAAGAAGGAATAAATTTCAACAACATGGCTAACGAAAGCCTAAAGACTTCGATACCTAAAGAAATATGAGGGCAACAGAGAGAGCCAAAGATAGCTGAAGGTTCACTGATACAAGAAATTCTTCCCAAGGCATACTCTGTGCCCACGTTCTACGTTCAGTAAAATACAGAGCCAACCGCACAGTTAACTAAGGTATGATGACAGGGGGTCCCCAGTTCTAGGAAGCACTGCGAGAGGCACCTGAGCCAGTGTGGAAATCAGGAGAGGCCTGCGCCAGCGCGCGGGGTGAGGATGAGCTACCAGGAAAGAGAGAGGACGAGTATTCTCAGAGGAAACAGAGTATCTGATTTAAAGAACAAATGAGAATATCATGGACAGAAACTGAAAAGTTCACAGAGGAATGTGTACGTGGAATAAATGTACTTCCTGAAAATCTAAGTACAAAACCAAACACCTTTTCTGAGCTATCGATTCAAATCTACATTTCTCTAATTTAGGTCACTAAAAGGATTTACAAGCCAAGAAATGAGTGAGATGGAGAAAACCAGTATTAACCACACAACTATGGATTTTTCTATATTTCCTTGAAGAGATTTAACACCTTCTCTGGGCTCTTAAAAGCACCTGGAACTAAAAGTAGATGTGACTACTGACAGCACATATAATTCTCATCATACTATTCTGTAATGTTTGCAGAACTTCCATAAATTATGATCATAAAAGTTCAGAACATACCATAGGATTCTCTTACTCCAATGACCAGCTGAGAATCAAAAGCTTCTCCTAATCTTTCAGCATGTACCAGCTTCATTGCACTATCTTGAAGTCTGTTTTTTATATTTGAAAAGATGGACTCATTCCACGTATCAAGCATGAGCTAGGAAAAAAAGAAATATACAATCATCTCAATTATTAATATACCAGACAGACTGGTATATTACATACAGACACAAAAAATTTAATTATAAACACTAAAAAAGGAGATCAAATCCTTAGGCTTATATTCCCTTGAATACTTGAGGGAACTAGTGTATTTGAGTTTGGTAAGAAACAAGGGCACAAGTTTCAAAACCAACGTAACTGGATTCGAACTTCAGCTCTGCTACTTATTTACTGGATTTCCCATCTGTAAAATATACAAATAATGATACAAACTTCAAGTGGTGGTTGTAAAAATTAAATATAGCAATACATGGAAAAGGTTACCTCTCCTATAGTTAGAGAGTTAAATTTCAGTAATATTGGTGTTTGGAATGCTCAGGTCCATGTTGTATAAACACATAATAAATGAAAAAAAAAGCACCAAATGAAAACCTGGGTGATACTGGATCTTAAAAAAAAAAATCCACCTGACAGATGTTCCATGTAAATGATGGCAATGTTACATACATATCCATATGTATTATCATTCCAAGAAACTGTGTCCCATAGAGAAAATATATTAATGACAACAGCATCAGCATGAATGGTAACATTAGCAGGTATGTGACAATCACGACATACCCAGCACTGCTCTAAGGACTTTTCACACGTAACTCATTTAATCCTCAAAACCGATAAGCAGGTACTATTACTCCCTTTTTAGAAATGTAGAATCTGGGGTGCTGAGAGGAAAGCTAGCTTCCCCACACTGATACAGCTCATGAATGGCAACACTGGGATGTGAATCCAACAGGTATGGTCCCAGAATCTGTGCTCTTAATCATTGAGTGATGCTGATTCCTGTAATCAGTAGGGAGTGGTATAAATTAAAAGACTAACGGAAAAACAAGAGAGGACAAGATTACGGAACTGCCAATTAAAAAGCATCTAGAAGTATTCTTCTTTTTCTTTTTGGGGGGTAGGGGGATAATTCCTCCCACTGCAGTTGTTTCTACCACCGGACAGCCACGGGGTGTTGAAACTCACAACATCCCGGTCTACACCGGCACGGAGTTTAGAGCTGGGGAGGCGCAGCAATGCCTCCGCCACTGTTTGAACACCTGCTGTGCTGCCATAACCATCACAGCAAGTAGCAAGTTGCTTCAAGTCCGAGAGGCATTTTCCACTTTTTTACTTTTCAAACCTACATTTCCACTTCATTCTCAGAAGCAGGAATACATGTGAGAAATGAGGACAGAGAGTTTAGGTCATTTACTGTTTGAAGAATTGAAAAGAAAACCTGAGATTCCACTTTCAGAGCTGAGTTCTTTCCATTAAATCACAAGGAGTTACTGGACACAGAGCTTCTAACTAGAAACCATGCAAAAATATGAAAATAAACACAATACATAATGAGTTCATGATAACTGGAATCAAGTAAAAAGAAGATCATGAAGATAACAACAGTTCAGCCACAATTAAACACAAAGATACAAGAAGGTCACCTAATGAGAGATTTTTGAAAGAGGACAAAAGTAATTTACAGGAAGGAAACAGCACAAAGAAGAAGAAAGAAAAAGAATACTGAAGATAGGGCGCCTGGGTGGCTCAGTGGGTTAAAGCCTCTGCTTTCGGCTCAGGTCATGATCTCAGCGTCCTGGGATCGAGGCCCGCATCAGGCTCTCTGCTCAGCAGGGAGCCTGCTTCCTCCTCTCCCTGTCTCTCTGCCTGCCTCTCTGCCTACTTGTAATCTCTCTCTCTGTGTCAAATAAATAAATAAAATCTTTTAAAAAAATNAAAAAAAAAAAAAAAAAAAAAAAAAAAAAAAAAAAAAAAAAAAATAAAAAAGAATACTGAAGATAAAACCAGGAAAAGGAGAAAGCAAGGTGGTAACGTCTGAGGACACAGAGCCACAGCTGAGCACCACGCGACATCACGAGGAGGGGCGCTGCTAAGCGTGGGGGGAAAGCAGTGTGTAGTGTTCAGGAAAACTCGGTGACAGTCAAAAGTGGATTTATACGTCAAGTAGAAAGCCCACCTAAAGTCTGAATTACTTTCTACAGTTGTAAAATCATCCTCTTTCTGAAGAATATTAGGGTAAAAAATGCAAAACTTAACTTACTTTCCGAACAATACTGTCTTCTACAGTCGATTTTTTATTGCTGCCCTGTTTACCCATTAAAGTAATCTCCAGCTGGCAAAAAGGCTTCGGTAAAATATCACACTGTGTAAAGAACTTTCGCCATTCAACAATATATGCTTTTAGCAAAGCTGTATCATCTTGATGGCTCAGTACTCGCTGAAAAAAAAAAGATGGTATGAATTTGAAATAAATACAGATAGGATAACAGAACCTATTCATGCTATAAATATATTGGTTGTACAAACTATATTATATCCAAAAGAAATTAAAACACGTATATATCCAAGAAAAATAAAAACATGTTCACAAAGACTTACTGTGACAATCGTGTTGGTACACACATAAAATCATAATGCACACATGAAACCAGTACAATGTTTTACGTCAACTATATCTCAATTAAAAAAACCCTAAAACCCTACATTTCTTAAGCTATCACCTTTTTCTCCTCCCGTAACTACCATTCCTATCCATCCCCTCCCCAGCCCTAAGCAACTACTAATTTACTCACAGTGTTTATATACATGCTTGTTCCAGACTTTCATATGAATGGAAACATGTAATATGCAGACACTTATTTTTTTTTAAGATTTTATTTATTTATTTATTTATTTATTTATTTATTTATTTATTATTTATGACAAAGAGAAAAGAGAGAGAGGGAAGGAGCACATGTGCATGAGCAGGGCAGGGCAGAGGGAGAGAGAGAATACCAAATACCAGGCTGACCACAGCTTAGTGCAGAGCCCCACCCAGGGTTCCATCCTACCCTGAGATCAAGACCTGAGCTCAGATCAAGAATCAGAAGCTTAACAAACTGAGCCACCCAGGTGCCCCTATAAAATGCAGCTATTTAAAATTGGCTTCTTTCATTTTACAGTTTCAAGGGTCCCCCAAGTCCTAGGATGTATCAGTACTTTATTCCTCTTATGGCTGAACATTACACCATTTTATAGATACACCACATTTTGTTTATCTATTTTGTCTACTGATAGACTTGTGGGTTATTTCCTGCCATTACTTATCATGAAAAATGCTGCTATAAATACCTACATCCCAAAAGAAGTTCATAAAAAACTGTGCACAGTCACCAAGAGAAAAAGAGAGGACTCAAATAAACAATATCAGAAACGAAATAGGAGACACTACAAGTGATAACACAGAAATACAAAGGACTGGGGCTCCTGGCTGGCTCGGTTGGTGGAGCATGCAACTCTTTTTCTTTTTTTAAAGATTTTTATTTATTTGAGAGAGAAAACAAGAGTATGAGTTGGGGGTAGGGGCAGAGAGAGAGGGAGATGCAGACTCCCCGCTAAACAGGGAGCCCAATGCAGGGCTTAATCCCAGGACCCTGGGATCATGACCTGAGCCAAAGGCAGATGCTTATTAACCATCTGAGCCACCCATGTGCCCCAAGCATACAACTCCTGATCTCAGGTTTTTGAGTTCAAGCCCCACTTTAGATGTGGAGCCTAACTTAAAAAACGACAACAACAACAACAAAACCAATGAACAATTATACGCCAACGTATTTGACAACATGGAAGAAACAGATAAATTCCATAAAACATACTATCTACTAAGACTAAATTATGAAGAAACAGAAAACCTGGACAGACAATTACTAGCAGGGAGATTGAATCAGTAATGAAAAATCTCCCAACAAACTATAGTCTAGAACCAAATGGCAACAACGGTGAATTCTATCAAACATTTAAAGAGAAGTAATACCAAACCTTTTCAAACTCTTCCAAAAAATAGAAGAGGAGTGAACACTTCCAAACTCATTTAATGAAGCCAGTATTACCCTGATACCAAAACCAGATGAGGATGGCACAAAAGAAGAAAATTATAGGCCAATATCCCTGAAGAACACAGATGCAAAACTACTCAACAAAATATTAGAAAACCAACTCAACAGTACATTGAAACACCATATGCCATGATCAAGTGGGATTTATTCCAGGGATACAAGTTTGGTTAGTTCAATATCCACAAGCGAATCTATGTGAAACACCACATTAACAAAACAAAGTATAAAAAGCATACGACCATCTCAAATAGATGCAGAAAAAGCATTTGACAAAATGCAACATCTATTTATGATAAAAACTCCTAAAAAGTGATATAAAGGGAATGTACCTTAACATAATAAAGGCAATATATGACAAACCACAGCTAAAATCAAAGTCTAAGATCAGCAACTGGACAAGAATGCTAACTCCCACCACTTCGATGCAACATAGTACTGGAATAGCAATTAGATAAGAAAAAGAAAAGACATCCAAGTCAAAAAGGAAGACGTTCAAAAAAAAAAAAAAAAAGTAAAACCATCACTATTTGCAGATAACATTACATAGAGAAAATCATGAAGACTCTACCAAAAAACTGCCAGAACAAATGAACTTAGTAAAGACGCGTGATACAAAATCAATATATAAAAATCTGTTGCATTTCTATACACTTAAACTATCAAAAAGAAAAATTTTAAAAACAATCCCGTTTACAACTGCATCAAAAAGAATAAAATATGGGCACCTGGGTGACTCAGTCCTATGCTGGGTGTGACGATTGCTTAAATAAATAAACTTAAAAAAAATTTAATCAGCAAATGTCAAAAGTCAATGTGATATCTTAAAATTATTTCTGGAAGTCCTACATCAGAAAATAGGGTATTCTCTAAATCTTAAACTTAATCTAAGATACAGAACTTACTGCCTGTGCTTGCTTGATAAACTCAAGAATATCTTCTTTTAAAGCCTGATGAATTTTTGCTGGACCTTTATCATCCCAGAGACAGACCGCATGCACATCCCTGTAAAAATAAAGCAGGTAAACAAACATGAACACTAGAACAAGAACAAAGACAAAACTCACATCAAGTTCTGTATGAATACAGCTTCTACGGACCCTGTTACACCCAGCAGAAGGTGGAGAATCCATTCATTAGAACCACAAATTCTTCGTAAGTTATCTAACACACAAATTTGTTTCTATTTTTATTATTACTTTCTTTGTCACTGTTTTCCTCCTTAAATCTCTGCTACTTATTGTTTATCTTTAATTACAAAAGCATGTTCCCATCTTTAAATCCCACACCCCATGGTCAACCACTATCAACTTTTTTTCTCATGTAAAGTATAAATTATTTTAATTCTTTACCACAGTATATGTAAACTATTCTATCTCTTTAAAAAAAAATCAGTCATTTAAATACCAGCAAGTCTCTTAGCTTCCTCCATGTATTTGTTATATTTGCACACGAATTACTACTATATCTCCTTTATTTAAAAAACAAAACAAAAACAAAAGCTATCCTAAACTGATATACAAAAACTCTGAACTTATAAAGCTGACAGTATAGATATTTAATAGTAATACAACATGCTCAAAAATTAATTTCTTAGTTACCAAGTTATAGAGTAGGTGAACTCCTAACAAAAGGATAGAGTCTTATTATCAAGGATTCTTTTATTAAAAAAATGTTCCCCAGTGACTCATGTAGTACCTAATGGGGTCCCTGTTATAAAAAATGTCAAAGAAATCAAAATAAGAAATCTCTAGAATTGTAACTTTATAACAATGAGCAAATAGTTTTAAATCCAGATTCTCATGGACATCATTGTAACTCAAAGTTCTGTCTGCATATTATTCGTTCGAATTTGCTTTTGTCTCCAGTTAAATTTAACTTTCAGCTTAAGAGTGGTATCTCGCTCACTGCCTAGCACGCAGCACACACACAAATGCTTGCTGAATAACAACATAATATATAACATGTGATTGCTTACTATGTGCCAGTTACTATTCTAAGCTGTTTTAATTCATTTAACCTTCACTGCAACTCTGAAGGTAGTACTATTTTTATCCCCATTTTACAGATGTGGAGACTGAGGCAAATAAAGAGTAAGGAACATTCCTAAGATCACAAAGCTAGTATATGGTGGAACCGGGACTGCACGCTGTTGCCCGGGGGAGCCGGGCAGGTGGCACTCACAAAGCCACTTCCCCAAATTTACTCCTGCACCTCTCCAAACCAAGCTTTCCACAAACAGTAGCCAAAGTGAGCCTCTGAAACAAGTCACATCATGTTAGCTCTCTCTATGAAACCTCCAATGGTTTCCCACTGATCTGTGAATAAACTACAAAGCGGGTAGCTGCCCCCTGTGCAATCTCACCTCATGACTAAAGGAATCCAGGGGCTAAAAGAAGAAAATGACACAAAAACAGGCTGACTACAATTCAGGATGTGGACAGCTCCCGTGCATGTAAACCCAAGATGGTTCGGGAACCAGGAGAGGGTGAGAGCCGAAGGGAGAGGTTGAGAGGTAGCCAGGGAAAGGGAACGTTCCCTGAAAGCACTGGTTTCCTGAGCTTAATCTCAAAGAACAAATAGGAGTTTGCAGGCAAAGGTGTGAGGGGGTGGGGGAAGGATATTTTATGAAGAAGCAGGAGTAGGAGTACAAAGCTGTGGATCGCTGTGGTGCTGGCAGTGAATACAAGCAAATCAGTGTGGTCTGCGTGTGACGTGGGGAGTGGTCAGCAAGAAATGGGGCAAACTGACCCTTTCTTCGCCCCGTACTACATTCAGTCACAGTCCGACTGTATCCATCCCCTAAATGTCTCTCCAGTTTGGCCACCCGCGTCCGTTACGACTACCAGACTCCGAGTCACCACCACGTCTCACTTCGTTTACTTTAACAGACGCAGGCACTGACCGCTCACCGCATGGCAGGCACTTGGCACAGTGACTCGGGTTAGTGCAGGGCTTCCCGGAAGCGGAGGGGATTAGACAGGCAGATTTATGGAGGGAAAGGTAGGTGAGGGAAGATGGGAAGCGTGCTATGAGAAGCCCACAAAACCAGTCTGATCCCTGTAGGGAGGAACAGAAAGGGCAGCTGGGTGTGAAGAGCGTTAGGCAGTTCTAACGAAGTCCGGTAACGCTGTTGGGGGTTTCGGGGCAAAAGTCATGAATCAGAGAAGTCCGATGCCACCTCGAAATAGGACCACCCTGGAATCCATGCCACACTCAGAATACCACCGGGTATACATGACCGAAGGGTTGAAATGTGGCTTGAATCCCATAAGGCAAGAGGGAATGGCTAGTGAAGAATGCGAAAAGAGTTAAACTTGTGATTTGATTCAGCACATCTTCTCCAGCCCCCTTTTCTCAACCTGCAGGTACACCTAGGCGTTGCCACATCAGGAAAGAATGCCCTCAATACGCTCAGTCTTATTCAAAACACAGTACTACTCATCATCATACAGAAGACCTCATCAAGTCTCCTGGTCAATCTTCACACGCATTTTGAACAATTTTATAATAATATACCTGAGGAACGGATTATGGTAATACCCTATGTTAATGGGTTAATAAATACCCTATGGAAATACCTCTATGTTCCTCTCCCTGATCCTACTCTCTTCCACCCCCCCAGAAGCAGACTGAACCTGTTATTATTTTTCAAGTTTTACAATGGACTATGAGGATTTCTGAACGTCAAAGAAATTGTATCTAACGGGGTGAATGGGTGGCTCCCTTGCTAAGTGTCCACCTCTTGAGATGGGTGTGGAGCCTGGTTAAGAGTCTCTCTCCTGAACAAACTGAAGATTGTGGAGGGGAGGGGGGAGAGGGGGGAGGGTATGGGTGAGCCTAGTGATGGGTGTTGGGGAGGGCGCGTATTGCATGAAGCACTGGGTGTGGTGCATAAACAATGAATCTTGGATCACTGAAAAAAAAAATCCTAAAAAAGAAAAATTAAAAAAAAGATTCTCTCTCTCTCCTGATGGGCACCTGGGTGGCTCAGTGAGTTAAGCATCTGCCCTTGGCTCAGGTCATGATCTCAGGGTCCTGGGATCCCTGGGAACAAGCCTGCTTCAGGCGCCCTGCTCTGTGGGGAGCTTGCTTCTCCCTCTCCCTCTGCCTGCCATTCGCCCTGCTTGTGCTCTCTCTGTCAAATAAATAAATAAAATGTTTAAAGGGGAAAAAAAAGGATTCTTTCCCTCTCCTCCCTTCTCCCTCTCTTAAGAAAAAGAAAGGAATTGTATCAAACAATAGTTTTTTTGAATGATTTTTCACTCAACATTGCTTCTGGTATTTCCCCGTAATAGGTGCATGTAGTTCTAGTTTATGCACTTTATCTGTTATATCAAATGGCATTTGAATATGAAGGGAAGGAGTAACAGTAAGCAATAAATGTATGAAGTTAAATGTGAACGATTAAAAATACATTCTCTTGGAATATATGACCAAAGTGCTTTTATTCATTTTTTTAAAGATTTTATTTATTTAAGAGAGAGAGCATGAGGGGGAGTGAGCAAGCAAGCATGCAGGGGGC